>CP136062.1:47393408-47993408 GCA_032622095.1 Siphonodentalium dalli
TGGTTTAAGAAATAATCACGTAATAACAGGGACATCTTGCTGTCAGAACTAAAGATGAATGGCCTGCTTAACGAGCTAGACATACATGCCATCGTGATAGAAACGTCAAATTACCCCTTGTCTCCCGAAGCCACTGACAAGCGTTGGTGTCTGGCTACCCTTGGGAATTCACGCCGCGTTACAAGGAAATTGTCCAAACGACCGTATAGCTAGGGCAATTGTCTCGTATAACGAACAATCTGAAATTAGATGTCGCCAGATCGATCGCGTCGTGTTGTTAAATCTCATAAACTCCAAACACCTCAGTTATTGTGTTAGCTCTTGAAGCCACATGTACTGTTTGGAAACAGAAAGGAAATTTGTGGCAACGTCACTGAATATTATAAATATTATATCGGTCAATAGAATATTCTTGAATTGCCGCTTAAACTGACATGGCTCATTCGAACCTCCAAATTTTTTTCTACGTAATATGGAACGAGGGTTCGATATAGGTCGATAAATAAAGGAACTATTGATACCGGCTTTGTATGCTCTGAAAAACACTTGCCAAACTTACAGCCATTTTTCAGCCGTTGTCAACTTTTCGCCAAAGTCAGACAAACGCTCTTTATTGCTACCATTTTAGGAATAGAATAACCCAAACACCTTGTTCATAGTTGCATTTTTCATTACTTCAATGCGTCATTTTTGGGTTACATAATTCTCGTAGAAAGGTAGTTAAGATATTTATCGACCTATTTCGATACCGGGAAGAGCGAATAATATTATTCGTATTTTGGAGCGCAAACCGCCATGTGGCTTTAACTATTGAAGATCCTTCGAAAATTAATCATGACTTCACTTCAAGTCAGCGGCGGATATTTCATCAATTTCCAGTTTCTTCTAACAACGGTCGGCATATTGTAACTGACATGGGTGCTCTTTTCGCTGATGTATAATATTCATTTATTTATTTATATCCTCCATCAAAACAAGAATTTTCAAACATTATGTGGGGCTTTAAAATGGCCCAGAACGTCTAAACAATGCATAGTTTGACCAACTCTAATAATTATGATACATGTACATGAATATATATTCAACAGATATTGTCTTGTGCACACCCGAAATCAAGTTTAGTCAAAACTGTTGGGTTATCCGAAGTTGGGTTAATGGTTGGTCAAAATTCGAGGTTGGGTTCAATTGTTGGGTTAGATTATTGGGTTAAATTAGTTTAGTTAATAATCACTGGTTTGAGTTGCGCCCCTTGATAAAGATTTGCTGAATGTGAGCTCTCTTTGTCATATTTTCTTATCTATATTAGTATTAAACTCAAATAAATACACGGTGAAGGCATCTGTTATGTCGGAATTATATAGTTGTAGTATTGCTTGTGTCTTTGGTAGTATTATTTTCTAGGTTGATAATTTATTCCCAAAAAGCAAGTCAGTATATGTTACCCCTCGGTTCGGACTTTCATATTACATACTAGATTCTACGTCTGGTTTAAGGGTACCGTACGTTCATACACTGGCAAGTTTGCACAGTATGGTTTGCAGGCATTTCGTCGTATAAAACGATATGGTGCCATAATATGAATGAAAATAAGCATATAAAATGCATCTGTACAACACCTAACTGCATGTACATGCGAAGTAAAATCCCTGTAGTTCCACCTGTAGCCATGCTACCGGAATTTTCCTGCAATTATCTTGCAAGAATTAACCATACAGGTATTTGAAGGCAAATATCAGTACCGTCGTTACAAGTGGAACTACATAACTTTTACTTCTGATGTCGTTCGCTTTGGTAAAGATGCATATTATATGCACGTTTACTTTCAAATTATGGCACCATGTGGTTTTCTATGATGAAATGCCTTGCAGAACACACCGTGCAAACTGGCCAGCGTATGAACGTACCATAATTGAATATAACTCCTCTATTCAGACGTTAAGGTCCGAAATGCATCCATTGATTGGACTTATTTTTGGGAAACTTAATTAATGACCAGCATACCATATTATATGGTCAAAACTCATCCATTGAAATGAAATATAATGTTATGTTGTCATAGGTTTTCCCTAAACCCAAGTTTAGTTACATCAAAGCCAATATTTGTTTAATTTAACCCAACCTTTGGTTACAATGTTGGGTTACCATAACCCAAATGTCTGGTTACTATTCTCTAACCCAATTAGTTTAGGTAACCTCTCGAACCCAACGTTTAGTCGGATTGGTTGACTAAACGTTGGGTTAGAGTCTGACTAAACTTTAGTTATATTCAACACAGTGTTTTTTTAGTGCATGTACTTTATAACCAGTGCTCTTTTGTTTTGCATTTGGCTAAGGCCAAAAAAAAACTTCTTTGTTTCCGATACCCTACCTGGCTGAGATTTTCTTGCCTGCCTCAATTGTTTTGTTCAGTTTTCTCCAGAAGGCTAGTCTATAGTAACCTGTCAGAGTGTCAATGTGAATATTTATCGTTTTCCCCCAAGTCCAAAAGCAAATTTAGTTGGTTATTAAACTCAACTGTTGGTAGAGATCTGACTGCAGAGTGAATGAATTCAAGGTACAACATATTTTTATCCAATACTTGGCTCATTTTCAATGTTTGGATCTACCATAGTCCATGGAACTGTGACTGCACTGTTTTATCGTTTACGGCTGAAAGGTTAAAACAAAAAATATTAAAAATCAACAAAATAAATACCTGCCTGCCTGTCTGGAAAATTTGCCCAATGTTATCGGAAACAAAGACGTTTTGTTTTGTTTTGCCTAACTCATCACGCGATTACTGGATTCAGTTCAGAAGGTATCGAGTATGTCGTATAAAACCATCAAACGTTCGGGCCTCCTTTGGTCTATGAAATAACCGAGTTGTATTTGTGAATTAATATTCAATGGATATAGGCCCATGGAGAGAAAGTAATTATCGTGAACGTCGAATTGAATTGAAAATAAAGATGTATTGATGCCTATAGAATATAATTTACAACGCTATTAAATCATAAATATGAATTCCGTAGGTACCATAAAATTGAGATGACAACTTAACAAGATTAAAATAATACATTACCACAATAATTTCTCATTTGGCACGATGTGTGATTTATAGTATTGGCCGCTCTTCAGATTACATGTTGTAGACTGACCTAAATATATATATTGTATCTCACGGAACTTTTCGCCGTATGATTGGCTGAGATACATAACCCTATTTCGCGGAGCTTTTCGCCGTATGATTGGCTGTGATCCATACCCCTATTTCACGGAACTTTTCGCCGTATGATTGGCTGAGATCCATACCCCTATTTCACGGAACTTTTCGCCATATGATTGGCTGAGATACATAACCCTATTTCGCGGAGCTTTTCGCCGTATGATTGGCTGTGATCCATACCCCTATTTCACGGAACTTTTCGCCGTATGATTGGCTGAGATCCATACCCCTATTTCACGGAGCTTTTCGCCGTATGATTGGCTGAGATCCATACCCTTATTTCACGGAGCTTTTCGCCGTATGATTGGCTGAGATCCATACCCCTATTTCGCGGAGCTTTTCGCTGTTTGATTGGCTGAGATCCATACCCCTAAAGGCTATTTCACGGAGCTTTTCGCAGTATGATTGGCTGAGATCCATACCCCTATTTCACGGAGCTTTTCGCCGTATGATTGGCTGAGATCCATACCCCTATTTCGCGGAGCTTTTCGCCGTTTGATTGGCTGTGATCCATACCCCTAAAGGCTATTTCACGGAGCTTTTCGCCGTATGATTGGTTGAGATTCATACCCCTATTTCGCGGAGCTTTTCGTCGTATGATTGGCTGTGATCCAAACCCCTATTCCACGGATCTTTTCGCCCTATGATTGGCTGAGATCCATACGCCTATTTCGCCAGAGTTCATTGATCTGCTAAACATGTTCATTTGGCATGTTCTCTTCAAAATAAGCACAATACGGGCTTATTTTATAATTGCGCGAAATAAGCTCATATTGGCATTATTTGAAAACACAAATAGGATCTACATGGGCATAAAATATCGTTATTAAAGCACCCCAATATGGGACTATTTCAATATGAAATAAGCGCGTACTGTGCTTATTTTCAAGAGAACAGCTGGAAAAAACACACGGATAAACGAACTCACGACTTACCAGATGTACGTTTTTTCATTGCGTGTTTTCACTGTGGCCCGCACCATCCAACGGAATAACGTGGTCCACCATGGGCTTATTTAGGAATCAAATAAGTCCAACAGGAACCCGTGTGAATACTTAGGTCCAATATGAAGGATGTGTTTATTCGGATACATTTATCCTTGAACATAAGAGCATATCGTGTGGCACAATTTGTTTCTCCGGCATCTCTACTTCACCTCTAAATAAAGCGTGGTCTTTCGTGGTAGTTCCGGTCATCTTACCATTGGTTGCTTCCGGTGTCTGAGTGGAGGTCGCCCTATAATATATAGATCATGGATCTCGTTCGCGGGTTTTAATCCTTAATGCTTCTATTCCACTTATCCACAATCAGACGAAATTGACCGTTTAACCCGCGTCCGTCACTAACGCGGTAATGATGACGTCATGCTCCGAATAACCAGTCCAGTACGCCGTAACGCCGGACACAATACTAATAATCATCACGAGATCCCCCATAACAGACGCACATTTTGACCGTACAGGCTGCTGTAGAGTTCCATTAATTATATTGGAAAAAAAGAACCCAACAAACTTTATTTATGGTTGCAAATCTTCCGACCGATGACCATCCATGGCAGTCTTAAATTCTACGGAAATTAGGTAAATATTCAGCATCATGTTTAACCTTTCTTCACCGGATACTCATTAGCGAGTAGTTCCATTGGGACGTGTTCAGATAAAAAGTTCAACTAAGGTCAATAGGTAGTTTCTTGAAGTTATTATCTGGATCATTTTCCGCATAGCATGCAATATGAATCATTCTGCTCTTGCATTATCTGTTTTCTGTCTGTCTGTCGTCTGCTTTTATTATCGGAACACCCCTCCGAATGAATAATTGACTGATCCATGTATACTTCCATAACTGAATGAGAGAATCCATTTATTATAGAAAGGGTTAAAATGGACATCGACATACATGTCACTTCTGGACCTGAACTTAAAACCCTTTTACCAAGATTCGTATACAGTAATGCCCTAAGTAATCGACCCTTTACCCACAGCAGACTTATGGGTAACTTTTCAGGATTTAGTCGGTGAGAGCTTTCCGATGACTGGTAACAAGCCATATTTGCATGTTTTCTCATAGGTTTTGCTATGGTGCCCGTTTTCATGTCTTGTATGCCTGGTCAACATCTCCTGGATGTCTTTCGAGTGCTGATTCATCCTCAGCATTGGAGTGGAGGGGTAGGTCTCTTTATCCTATTAGGGCCATGCATGAGTGAGTTATCTCCCTTGCCTATGGCCAATATTTATCCAAGACACCTTCACTCTGTGAACATTACGGCACATGAAGTATGTGCTGTTTCCTTTCCGGAGGCTCAGTTGTTTTTGGAGTTATCTGAGCTACTGTGTGTGGGACACAATGGTATACCTTTACACATGTCTACCAAGGAAACGTTTAGTTACAGGATGCAAATCTTTTCCGCTTCAGCAGGTGGGTTTCATAGGCCTAGTCTGATTATCTGCCTCGTGACCTCCTCAAACTCAATTGACCGTTTGCTAATGTGGTAACGTCCACATCATGACGTGGGACATCAAAGGCCTGTGAATTCATGTACAAGCAAACCGGGGATGGCGTCAAGACGGAAATGATGTCAAGAATTCCGACATCCTTGATCGCATACCGATATTTGGTTGGTAGTTGTGCAAGGACGTAGCTAATGTGTCTTCCGTTTTGGGTATTCGTTCGACAGGGTGTCAAGATTTGTACCACAATGGGTTGAACTTTCTCAACTGTCAGGATTTCAAATAATACCGTTGCAAAATTGGAACCTAACATCATAGATATATGTTTGGGAAGTGATGAAGATTTCAGTCTGAATGCGAACGAAATTTGGTAGTTATTAGGTTTTTTGTTGAAAACAACACAATTCACACTTAAATATAAGTCGGAAATTTAAACTATGACAAATGAACAGTTGGAAATTAACTATCTCAACCTATTTATCTGCAATTTTCAAGGGTTGTTATTTCGGCATTTTCAAGTCTAAAATGTTCTGGTCTTGAAGCATGTGCCAACAAATGTATATCATGTGATCACGTCCCTGGACGCGTGATTCTATCCATCTGAGAATGGAAGAGTGTCCAGAATATATATGAAGTATCAGGTTCGCGAACGGGATAGAATGTCCGCTGAGTGCGTGGGCTGGCAACCATCTATTAATTATCAGACGAAATGGATGGCGTCACGACGGAAATTATATTAAGCATTTCGACATGCCCGATAACAAATACAAAATATGTTGGAACTGGTAGTCGTGCAGGGACGTGGCCAGTGGACCTTCGTTATTGTGTTCGTATGGCAGGTATCCAACAAGTGTACCCAAACGCCCAATGGGTTAATCATTGTTCAACTGGTAAGTCATGACATCCAAACAATGCCGTTGCAAAATTCGAACCGCACATCCTATATGGTTGGAATATTTTCAACTGATGAATGATTTAAAAGGGGTAGACGCACGTTTCCCATAAATCCAGCCAAAATGACAAGAGTTTTTCAACAAATATTTCTCTGGATCTAACTGGCAAATAATCTTGAGTTTCTCATATCACCATCTTCACTGTATTTTGAATCTGAGCAATTATGAAGAGACAACAAAAACAATAGATTTTAATACATTTGAGAGGTTGAAAATATTATTTTATTTGTTGCCATTTTCGGTACCAAGAACTGCTAGAATAATTAACCGTTTCACTTAAAACAGTAATCCCCAAATAGCTTATTGCCTTGGCCCTATGCGAGGAAGCTTACTTGTATCATACTGTTGAGTTAGATTTTTAATTGCGTAATATAGCATCATATCCCCATACATTATAATGAAGAATATAGCAGTCACAATTATTTCAGCCCAATGAAAACAAATTGTGTTATGCAGTGTGGTCCACTCAAGCGCAGAGTAATCAACTTGAATTAGGCCGCAGTGTTAAGATATATGGTGGTCAGCATTAACTTGGTTATTTACCCATGACCACAACTGATCTCAGCCCAATTTTTCATTGATCAACAGGCATGACATGAAAATTCTCAAATATAGAACAATATTTGTGGGTAGTTGTCTTTCTAATTGAAAATAATCATTAAATTTCATGAATCAGGAATAATTAAGTATCCTCTCGTGATCTTGAGGAATGATATCATGGATATTTGAACTGCCCTTTTGAACAAAATATCAATTTTACAGACGTTTTTGGTACCTGAAAACAGTGAAATTATAAACATTGTTCATGATATAAAAGAAAAGTAAATGAAGTTATAATATCCAGTTGGTCGATGGTTCTTAAATATTGTATCACAATAATCGCTTGTACCAAATGTCACAACGAAATTCCTGGGAGATTTGGAGAAAATCCATTTTGAAATACCAGGACATTTTGGCAAAACGTGCGTCTGACATTTCAGTGGAAATGCGACTGAAATTATGTTGATATTCTAATTTTTGTCGAAAACAGCATATTTTACACTTACTATTGGTCGGAAATTTAAACTATAAGAGAACTAACAGTCTGCAATCACAAGGTTTGTTATTTCGGCATTTTGATGCCTGAAATGTTCTAGTCTTGAAATATGTGACATCCCTAGAAGCATGGTTCAATCCATCTGAAAATGGAAGAGCCCTCAGAATATATATCAAGTATCATGGATCGCGGAAGGGATCGGATGTCTGTTGAGCGCGTTGTCTGGAGCCCATCCATTAAACATCACACGAAACTGACCGTTTAAATCGGGATAGGCTATACTAATGCGGTATCGTCTGCTTCATATGCTACTTTGGGATGTCAAACGTCCTCGGATTTCACGAATTAGCAAACTGGGACGAAGTATTGTATGACGTGATATTAAGCATCGCGACCCTTTGTTGGTAGGCGTGCAGGGACGTGGTTATAGTGGGCATCCGTTTAGGTTTGCGTTCAAGTGTGTCTAAATTAGTTCCTCAAATGCGTTAAACAATTCCGTTGGGAAGTTTAAACATGCGTGTAGCACCATGCATGTAAATATTCAACTTTTGGTCCAATACATAATATTGTGCACTAGATACATAGAGGATATCTACACTTTTTGGTTGGATATGGGAATTATTTCATGAGTGATGACAAAAATATGAATTTCCACGATTGGCTGTGCCAGGATTGGAAATTCTTGTTCTTGTCATCACGGAGGAGATAATTACCATATCCAAACAAAAAGTGTAGATGTTCTGTTCATTATATGCTCTGCTCAATTGGCACATGGCTCATCTCAAAAGAAGAGAACAAACGTACAAATGTGTATGCACGGGCACAACCTACAATGGTGGTGCTTGGGTATACACATTTGCACTTTGTTTTGCACAATTGAACTATTTTTTTTTATAATCACAGGCTCATTATATATACCGAAACCATCCCAGATAATCACGAATATCGCATCAGATTTCTCCTCAGATGTACCTTTACGAAGCTAATGGAGTGTGCCGAAAATTGGTATAAAAAACCAAAAATCGGAATGAGGCTCTTGGGTTGGGAGAACACTTATCCACCGTGACATCGGGGCCAGATATTTGGTCCGGACACTCGGAAAGCCTCGTGTCCGGCCCAAATATCTGGCCCCTCGGGTGAAATATTTCCATCCCTCACCCCAGGTCATGATGGATAATATTAATCTTATTCTAATGCACTTGTGCGAATATACCACCTGAAACATCACATATTTGCGGGGGGGGTGGTAATTGTCGATAAACTGTCGCAAAGTATAGTCCGGTTCACCGCTTCAATGTTAGATATTCCTACGCGCCAATATTGACGTCAGCTGAATTCCTAGTCTCGTCCATTGCCAACCGAGCTCAGCTCACTGTTCCGTGTCTATCCATGACTTCACCCCTACACAGTACATGCCGACGACGTTACGGCGTAGATGCATAGAGTTGGCACCCGGCCTACTGACTTTCGTTACTAGCTCGTTGCTACATGTATATAAACAAACCAGCGGCGTCGCTTTTGTAGAAATTTGACAGTCAGTACATTCACCCTGTATACATGTACTGTCAGAAATCACAAAACACCACACCGTTATATCCCATCAATATCATTGTCTCGATATCATTTGACCAAATTTCTTGACATGAAACCGTGACAGATTCGGCGTGAAATACATCTCAATGAGTAAACAATTTTCCATTGTTTCAATTCAACTTCAAATTCACGGCAAAATCAAATTTAGCGCCAATTTCCACCAAATTGATACACATTCTTATCCATGCTATGAGGAATCTAATCGTGTGATTTTAAAGACGTCATATTGGTGCTGCTTTTGTGAGAGATGGGGGTGGGGTGGGGTGGTCACTAAATTTGATAAAATTGTTTAGTCGCGGATTAGCACCAAACTTACAAATAATAATCTACATGATATCAGGAGTCTAGTTATGTGGCTTAAAGGTGGGGCCATTCGTGTCAGGGGTGCCTAGAGTGTGAGAGGGACACAAGGTTAACGTTGATAAACAATATGTTTAGCGCCGATTTCCACCTGATTTATACATATTCTTCTCCGTGATACGAATAGTCTAATCGTGTGGTTTAAATGCGCCAAATTGGTGCCTTTTGTGTGAGAGATATGCAATGGTGGCCCTAAATTTGATACCAATTTGTATACTCGCCAATTTTTCTCTAATGATATGATGAATTTAGTGACCGAATTAAGTCACTTGAACATCGTAACTCATTCTATATTTAAGCATTATTAACGAGTATAGTTATCCCAGTGTGATTTCCGGTTAATGGCGGCGGGTAGTTTGTTTATATTATGCGGAGATAATTTCGTTTCAAAATGTGAGTTAATTACTTGGATCGGACAAACTGTTATGTTGCAAAGCATGTGTCGATGACCATTAACATATTGGACATAATCTGATTCGTTCGAAACGGAGTATGGCGTCAAAATTCCAGAAAAACTGCACGGTTAGTTTCACAAAGACAGAGTTATTTAGGTCACGAAGACATAATTCGAGCTGTTGGAAGATTTGTTGACGAGAAAGAGATACAAGCTGTACAAATAACGGAATCTGAGTGCCTGGTGACTATGTCTAAATTATCCCTGAAAAATGATCTAATAAACGCGGGATTTTATGTTTTCTGTAGATTTGTGCGTCCAGTTGACGTGGAGAGCAAGGCAATTTATGTAACTGTAAAAGATGCACCTGTATATCGATTAGATTCCGACCTAACCTCCGAACTGTCGAAACATGGGGAAATAGTCGCTGGTACATTTAAAAGGGGTATGGTTAAAGGCTAGAACGTTGAAAATGGGACCAGGTATGTCCAAATGACTAAATGTGAGTAAATTCCCAAAAAGCTGACTATTACGGGCATAAATGTGCGTGTTTACTCTAACGTAACTAAACAGGTATGTCAGCAGTGCAATGACCTACATTTACCTGAATATCGGGGCGAGACATATCGCAAGTGTGCACGCTGTCTGAGTGATACTCACATCCGCCGCGAATGTGACAACGACGTCAGGTGTCGTGGATGCCTTAAAATGGGTCACGTGATTGCAGTCTGCGGACAAATCTGATCGCAACAGGAGCTATCCCGTTAATCCGACAAATCAGCGCGATAATAAAGAACGGGACAACCAAACGGACGCCGGGCCGAGCGGCGAGTCACACGCTTCTCGCGAGAAATCGAACAATGAAACTGTTCCGATTGTACCGATTGGCAATGAGCGTGACGATAAAATGGACCCGTCGTTAAAGGAAAATATGGATGACTGGTATGACGTCACAGATATTCAGTCTGCGGTAGTCGACGCTATTAACCCAGCCGATAATGATGCCGTGAACACATCCATACTTGGTGCGTGCAAATGTGTCGGCCTAATAGTAGACTAAGCTAATATAAAAAATATTCTCTGTTAGCGGTGCAAATTTCGCAGACATATCAGAACTTTTGAATAATGCAGTGGAGGATCAAGATGTCGGGAACTCAATGGCTGACGTGAAGTCCGTCATAGTTTACCTCGGTACAAATGATGTAACCAAAAGCAAATACTCTGCTAGTTCGGTAATTTTGAACATTTCGGAAGCGGTTCCAAAGATTAAATCGCAATTCCCCAATGCCACGGTCAGTCTGTGTAACATTCCACCTAGGAAGGGAAACAGTATGGTGGTTAAGGAGCACAATTATACAGCTATCATTGCTAATGAGTTCATGGCCCGATTCTGCGAGCGCAATGCAGGTGTTGAATTTATTGACAATACTGACAAATTCCAATCTTGCGATGGCGTACGAAAGGAACTAATTAGTGACAAAGGCCGAAAGGGCATATACTTTATTCCGGATGGCAGAGACAAACTGGCTGAGTCATTTGTTACGACGTCAAATGAAACGGTAAAAGCCAGCAGAAAACGAAATGTATCGACCCCAACAATGGAGCAAAGCAAACATGTCAAAATCAACTCTTGATATGTGTCCTGCGGTGCAAATCACTTTAGAACTGAACTTTTGTATAACTCTTAAGACGATCGAAACGGTTTGATTATTTAATTACAACAAAGTCAATAATGTTCAATCATCGGCATCTGGTTTCTTCCTAGTTTGTGTTCGTCTTTCCGTCGTCTGCTCGGGTTATGGTCTTCTTGCGACCTCATAAGTTGGGCGTGTCTGCTTGTCGTCTGCTCGGTTGAGTTCCGCTTGAGTTCGTCTTCCTGTCGTCTGCTTCGCTTCTTCGTCGGCACATCAGGGTAGCGTCGTTAGAAATACAAGATTGTAATGTTTACCTTGTATTCCTATCCATGTTTCCTGCTGGATATCCTAGCTGTCTTCTTAGCGCCACGAGAGTCGTTGGTCACATCTTGTAGCTCGTTGGGAACTGTGTATCGTGTCTCGGTTTGCCCGTGTCTAAATACAACGAGGGGATTATGCTGGCTCGATGCACATTTCACGGTACATCAACAGGGGCGTTCCTGTGTTAATCGAGCAGCGTCGTTTTCCTATGCGCTCATTAGACTGCTATTCTCGTCCAGCGTGCTGCATTAGGTTCCAATAGTCTTCTCTATCAAGGTATCTGGTCTCGCTAATCCCAAAATTGTTCTGTTTACTCCCCAATTCTTCTTCTCTATATGTATCACGCTATGGGTATGTATACGTGCCCACTAATCTGCTTTTGGTGTCCAGTATTTCGCAATCTTGATTTAGTCAACAGAGGCGCTGATATCTGTGGTAAATCGAGCAGCCCCCGCGAACTAGATATTGTCTGTTTTCCCGGGTTGAGGGTTGTGTCCTTGGGGTTGAGGGTTGTGTCCTTGGGGTTATCTTGGTACACTTTGCCACATTCATATTTTTTCACTTTCGGATAGAACTAAAATATTGAATGCAGAATATGACGACGACGATGATGATGATGATGACAATAACAATGACGAGGAGGATGACGACGGAGATGCTGATTTTACGGAGAATCTTGACGACGACGGTGACAACGAAAGTGTTGTTACTGCTGATGACGAGACGAATGATGATGATGATGATGATGATGTTGGTGATGTTGATGATTATGACGGTGATGATGATGACGATGATGATGACGACGTTGATAATGATGATGATGATCATGACGACGATACTGATTCTGCTGCTGATGATGATGATGACGACGATGATAAAAAAGATTATGATGATGGTGATGGAGATGATGCATACTTTATATATTATTACGACATCAGCAGAAGTGATTACAGCGATGAATGTGATGACAACGACGACAATGACCACACTGATTTCGTGGACGGCGATGAGGATGGCAATGATGATGATGATTATAATGATAAATATGACAATGGTGATGACGATGATGATAATGAAGGTGATGCTATCGACGATGATGATGATGACGGTGACGACGACGACGATGATGATAATGATGAGAATGATGATGATGACGACGACACACATGGGGGTGACGATGGAGTTAATCGAATTAGTGTATTTGTACTCAATGTATGCGGACTGGACAAAAGACTATCTTATCCGAAATTTGATTCACTTATCCAGAAGCACGACAGTCTTTGCTTCTCAGAAACCAATTGTTTTCATGAAGATATTATTACAATCCCCGGGTTTCCACATTATAGGACGAAAAAGTCTTAAAATGGGTAATAAAGTTAAGAGCTGGTGGAATCATGATCGCGGTTCGTGAGACGCTCGACAATGAGGTTAAAATAGTTCACGCTCCTTGTCATACCATTGTCTGGGCACGAGTATTCGGTTATAATGAATCTGGTAGAGACCTTTTGCTTGGAGCCGCGTATATCCCACCGACGGGTACCAAATATGCGAATGATGAATGGGATGTAAACATTAATGAGGACTTGGCGATTGTTAGACATAAAAACGACGATGTGATCATTGCTGGTGATATGAACGCCAGGACAGCTGAAGTAGAAGACACTGTGGTATCGCACGACCCAAAGCACGCGCGCTGGGCCCTCTGAATGAATTCCTATTTGATAATAATGATGGTGACGAGGATGGGTTTTTATTTAAGAGAGATTCACAAGATAAAGGGAAAACAAATACATATGGATACAAGTTGATTAATTTGTGTAGGTATAATAAAATTTACATATCAAATGGGAGAGTCATGTCTGATAAAGGAATTGGTGAACTTACATGCAGAGACTTGAGTCTAATTGACTATGTTTTATGCCCTCGATTCACAAAATTCTGTGTTTTACATGTAGAATTCTCTTCTTTATTATCTGATATTCATAGAGCAATTTCTTTTTCAATTCTGGGTGGCCCAAAATTGCGTATGCGCGAGGCCACCAACCTCAATGGACCGAAAAAGTTGCCCAAAATAAGGAAATGGGATCAAAATAAACATCAGGAATATATTCAAACAATTGATTTTTCTAAAGTATTAAAACTTAGTGCGAAGATCGCAACAACACAAAATGTAGCATATCAAGAGGACATGTGTTGGCAAAAGTATATAGCTAGCATTTCTATTGAATTAGCTCAAACATTGAGCGAGGCAGCTGCTATTGTATTTGGGGAAACCACTGGTACCCTTATAAAGCTAGATATGTCCAGTTTTGGTGCAGGAAATATACATTATGCATTTGTAACCTGGTTACATAGGTTACATTTACAAGTCGTTTCAAAAATGCGACACGTTTTCGTGGTTACGTTATTACTTTGTATTTCCTAATGTACAACAAAATAGGGAGCATTTGTAACCGGGTTACTGGTCGCACCTAACGTACGAGCAAACGTTGAGTCGACTTGGAAAAAAATGCACGACGTATTTGTAACCCAGTAACTAGTTACAAATGCGTCGTATTTGTTTTCTGCACCAAAATCTGCCATATATGTATAAAGCATAGGAATAGGCCGTGGTTTGGTCGAGAGGTCTCGCTAAAACAGAAACGTTAACGCAAAATTAAACGACAGTTTTACGCGAGAAAGTCAGTCGAGAACAGAAACAAAATGAAAATGGCATGCACAGATTATCGCAATACGATGGATTTGTAGCGTAAGTTGGTGCGAGATCGGTGTAGTTCATTGGTCACAAAGTCCTACAAATCGACCTCGCGTGATTTTTGGAATATTCTGAATCGCGTTTCGACTGATTTGATTCCTGATAAACCGGTAGATCAGACAGTAAGTCTTGATTCTCTATTTATGCATTTGAAACATCTGAACTCAGCGAACAATAACATCACTGATTTGTCTGAATACATTACGGATCTGACACAGGATCAGGGACATTGTGATGAACCGATAACTGATGCGGAAGTTTATAATGTCATACGACTATTGAAGAACGGTAAATCCCCTGGTCATGACCGTGTTGTTAACGAGTATTTTAAAGCTACAACTCACATGATGGTACCACTTTATACAAGTTTTTTCAATATCATACTAGATACCGGAATCTACCAACATGAATGGGTCTTGGGAATCATACTATCCCTCTATAAGAAAAAGGGAGATCGTAATGATCCGAACTCTTATATGGGAATCACATTACTGAGTTCGTTGGGCAAATTATTCACAAGTATATTGAATAAAATACTTTGTAATTACGCCCAAGAGAAGGGTATTTTAAAAGACAACCAAATCGATTTTAGACAAGGCCATTCAACCGTGGATGGCATATTTATCTTACAAAGTATAATTGGGTTATATATTAAGAATAATAAAAAAGCTTGTTTGCACATTTGTCGATTTCCAGAAAGCCTTTGATACTGTCTGGCGACAAGGTCTCTGTGTGAAATTATTAAGACAGGGAATAAATGGCAAAGTTTTTAGAATTATGTATGAATGCACAAAATCAAGTGTTTCTCAAAATGGGCTGGTATCAGAGTATTTTGTTTGTAATGGAGGAGTAAGACATGGTGAAATGTTGTCCCCTTTTCTATTTTCGATGTACATAAACGACTTGGAAAACTGTTTGCGCTATTGTGCTGTTGATGGTCTGAACTTATTGCACGATATATCTTTCGATAAACTAGGAGTCTACCTGAAACTCATATGCCTGTTATATGCTGACGACCCGGTGCTGTTCGCTGGTGATTGCGTAAGCATGCAGCGCACTCTTGATGCCTTCGGGGATTTCGCCGAAGCATGGAAATTGAATGTTAACACTAGCAAAACCAAAGTTATGATTTTCAACAGGGAGAGGGTAGACACAGATGTTGAATTCAGATTATGTGACCAAATACTGGATATCGTTGATGAATTCCCGTACCTTGGAGTTAAATTATTTTATACAGGGCGATTTCATAACGCTCTAAACGCTATCAAGAACACCGCCATGAAAGCTATGAATGGTTTGTTAAGTAAAATCAGTAAGCTAGACTTGTCTGTAGATATCGCCCTCAAATTATTCGACTCGACTGTTGTTCCAATTTTGTTATACGGATGCGAAATATGGGGATTTGAAAATATGAAAGTGATTGAGAGTGTTCATTTGAAATTTTTAAAACTTTTAATGCACATGAATACTAGCACGCCGACTTATATGGTATACGGCGAGTTAGGGAGATATACATTGAATATTATAGCAAAACAAAGGATGATAGGTTATTGGTCGAGGGTTATGAAAGGAGAAGGATCATTTATAGCGAAGAAACTACACTATTTTATTTGAACTGATGGAATATGATGGTAAACCCTTCAGAAATGTCGGTAGTATCAAAAATATTTTACATTCAGTTGGCCTTGGTGTTGCATGGTCTGACCAATCAGAATTACCAAACAACCAGAAAAAAGAAATTTCCGTTATCATGAGAGACCAATTTACTCACCAGTAGTGGATAGATATAAAAGGTTCGTCAAAAGGAACTTTTTATAAAGAACTGAAAACAACCCTACGTTTAGAATATTATATGCTGGACTTGCCTTTTAATTTTTAGAAAGTATCTGATCAAATTACGTACGTGCAATCATAGACTGGAGGTGGAAACATGTAGATGGGGTAAGCGCGGAACAAAGAACAACATATGTTGTATGTGTAAGAATGAAGTGGGCGATGAATACCACTTCATCATGGAATGCACTAACCTGAATCACTTGCGAATTAAATACATAACGAAACACTATCGGGACACACCTTCTAAGATAAAGTTCTATGAACTCCTAACAAAATCTTGTCGATTGGAACTGAGAAATTTGTGCTTGTACTTAAAGTTAGCATTCAAACTCATAAATCAGTATCGGTAATATAAAAGCTATTGCTGTTGTTTTTATTGTATATAGCTATGATGACAATGTTGTTGTTGTTGCTGTTGTTGTTACGTTCGAATTATTTATCCATATGACACATATGAACAAGATGAATAATTGACTAAATAGTGGTTGAACGAGTAATTCATATGTAAACATAAACGCCGACGACATAATGATAGATATAATGATGATTATGAGAATGATGTTGTTGATGATGATGACAGGATGCTGATGATAAAGATTAAACGCATCAATACCGCCACTGTATATATGTACAATATTGCACTTAATTAACATGCACCTTGTACATATACCTCACATATCTCTGTAACATGTGAATTCATGTCTATAGAGAAATAAAGCATAGAAATGTTCAGATAATAAGTTCAACGATCATGATGAACTTATTATCTGAACACTTCCCTCAATAAATAGGGCTCATTCTGCACTTGTATTTATCTGTCGGCTGCGTGTACCACCTTAACATCACTTCAAGTGAATAATACTTTATAATTGACTGTGATAAACCATTTAGAATAGAAATGGAGAGCCTAATGAAGGTTCAGTCTGAAATTTGGAATGCATGTTACTTTTTTTTCAGTGCTGAAATGCTCTGCTCTTGGAAGCATGTGACCACTATTAGAACAGAACTCGATATACATACACATTATCATTTAAAGGCACGTGAGGCCTTAGTTGTCGAAAATATTTATATTTGTTCCAATCACCGTAAACAGAAAACATTAAAATGCATACTGTTTCGTTCATATATACAATGACCATCGCGTACACAGCATGTTATCATAAATACCTACTATATTTTAACTAAGCAAGATTCTGATTGTGTTACAGAAAACAGCACAATGCTACTGGCTAATCACACACAAATGGCATAAACGCTCTTTATTAAGTTCCATATCAGGAATTCACCAACAAAGAACGCTCTTTATGTTTACCATCATAATATAAACAAAAACCAGAAAAGTTACTTTTTATGCTTTTGTTTACATAACAATGGTCAAACATATGACAATAACATACTGTTTATGCGATATTTCTTATTTGTATACGGACAAAGTATGTCTACATTTTGATGTTCTTTCTGTTTGTGGCGGTTTTTGACGGGTGGAAATCTTTTCACAGGATACCCACCGCCAAGGCCAACCGTACCTTTAAACACGTCCCCAGACGAATGATGATATTTAAAGTTGCAGATTCATATTTGATCAAATCGCCATCAACAGAAGGAATATTATAATATATACAGCTTTGTTCATATGCCACACATACTCAGCGCGTAAATAGTATATTGTCGTCAAGACGTACATGTACGATTGTGTACGTGAACGAGGGCCTGCTCGTGTTACATAAGTTGTGCTTCTGTTTACATAACACAGCGCAATGATATTGGTTAATCAAATACGAATTATATAAACGCTCTTTATTATTTCCATATCAGGAAAACAGTAACAAAAACGCTCTTTATGTTTACCAAATCCCGATCTAAACAAAAGTCAGGTAACGTAATTTTGTTTTGCTTTTGTTCCCATAATAACATACATAATGACAATAACATACTGTGTATGCCATATTTCTGATTGGTATAAGAACAAGGCATGTATATATTTAACTATTCTTTCTGTTTATGGCGGTTTTTGACGGAGGTGCATATTTTAACAGCTTACCCAACGCCAACGCCGCCCGTATCTTTAAAGTAAATATGTCTCGTGGCTTGCGTGTTCTGGCTCCCATCTATTAACTATCAGACGATCTGGACTGTTTAGCTGGGGACACGTCACTACATGTATATAAAGATGTAACGTCCGCTCCATGCGCCGTCATTAACAGAAGAATAGGGGTCTCCTTAGTGTCACATCTAAAAATAGAATTTGTGGGTCTAAAATTGGTTGTACTAAAATATTCCCAAAATATCAAAACCCCAAAAAAATTTCAAAACTTCCAAAATTTATTTTTTCCAAAAAATTTCAAAAACCCAAAACTTCCAAAAAATTTCAAAATCCCCAAATTTCAAAAAAAGAAAAAATTTCAAAACCCTCAAAATTATTTCTCTAAAAAAAAAGTTTAAATAAAAAATTTATAACGAGTTTTCGGTTTCTGATAATCTCGATATTAAAATGTCGAATGTTAAATTATTTGCGCGTAATATCTTTCGTTATTTTTTTTGTTCAACCAATGTTTCAATGTATTTATTAATCGATGTTTAGAAAATAGCTTTATTGGACATTGTGACCATCGATATGAATGCATACATTCCAGTGTTTATCGGACGCAGTTCATATAATTGTCATACCTTAAAATAGACACCATTACTTTTACATAAATAATAAAGAGCGTTTATTCTTTACTTCTCTCTATCCCAGATGAAGTTATTGAGTATATGACAGGTGTGTATTATCGTGAATTATTGGAAGTATTGAGATGTACTATGTTGAATCACTAACGGTCGAAAATGGTAATGTGAAATTACAACCCCCAGAATGAATTGTCATATTCGATGGAACATATTTTCAAGTAATCACACACGCGACATTGGTGGTAACAATGTGTCTTTCACACCTTGCTTTACCAAATGAATTCTATTATATTCCCGTTCACAGTTATATGCCATTCAGAAAACATATCGATTTAATGTCTGAACAAACGGGTTAGTATCAATTAAGGTTGATAAACTGTGTCATTGTTAGCATTAACACGATAATTAGTTATCCAAAACATGCATACATATTACGTCAGGTCGTGAGACACTCAATTATAGAAATTGCTTCGGTGTCATTGTTATAACAACATTACGTAATAACCACTTATCACTCCATTCACACTTACGATCATTTTGAATGCCGAAAACTCCAGTTAGCACCGATGATGTAACATTATATCACTGCTATTGTATCAGTTGATAGGTTCAGACATGTTCGATGTTTAGAAATAGATAATAACAATTGTTAAATGTGCAGGTGTTCACATTGGGGGAACACATGGTTACGTAATAATAACCAGTTAAACAACTAATGTTGCCTCGTCCGTAAAAAAACAATTATCGGTCTATTCATACTTACGTTCATATATATAATCTTATATAATGTTACGTCATCCGTGCTTGCATATGTTCGGGATTTTATGGTATAAAAATATATATGACAAAGCTGTATTCCATATAGTGAATAGACACCGGTGTAATCACTTCTCAGGACTTCTCGAAAAATGGCTGAAGAAATAATGACACCTCTAACAGTGGAGGAAATTTATGAAATAGAATGTATTCTGCAAGACATCGAAGAATACGACAAGGCTATTGTAGCTTATCAACTAGATGAAGATATTATTGAAGCATCTACGCTTTGTTCAGGAGATGACCCATGGCCGAACCAAATCGGATACGGAGAACATGATGCGCCTAAAAATGATGTTAACAACTCACAACCCGGTACAGCTGGACCATCAGGATTACAAAACCGAGAAGACGAAGAAGGAGCTGTAAAATCAGACAATCAAACAGCCGGCAGTTCTGCTATTCAAATAACCGGATATAGCATTCGCAAAAGGAGTGAACGAACCTTCGGAAACAATTTGGCAACACAGAGAACATATGAGATCAAATTAGATGAAATTTACAAAGAGAAAAAGTTAATCGACATATACAGGAATCTACATTCAATGTTCAAGGACACTATTCAAAGAGCTCGTGGAAATTTGGCTGACAATGATCTTGGCAGAGTTATCATTCACCATGAGAGTTTGGACAACCCTATAGTAGTTCCGTTACAAACGTTGCAAACGTTAAATGCTAACACTGTGATTGACAGAATCGAACTCGTTTTGAACAGCAACCAAACACTGACTGTTAATCAAAGTTTCCACATAGATATAGGCACCATCGAGTTACCTAAAGGCGGAGCACGGAGGAGGATATCGGCTTTACATGATGAAAGTGACAATCTAAGAAATAAAACATCGATCGTTACGATTGAAAATACCGACAATATGTGTATGGCTCGGGCTATCGCCGCATGTTGGTGTAAATTAAATATTTGCAGTCCTGATGAATGGCTAGAAATAACACAGAATAGAGGAACCAGAAATAATTTACAACTCATCATGGAATACAGAAAAGTACCGATCAATTATTACAAAAATGTGCAGCACAAAAAACGTACTGAACAAGGAAAATTAGCCAAAGCAATTAGTGTCATCGCAGGTGTATCAACAGACAGACCAGCTAGTTTAGCAGATCTAAAAGCATTCGAGGAAACTCTGAATTTGACAATACTAGTCGTCAGTGCTAGACTGGGTAATAAATTCATTACCAGCGCGCCTACAGACGGTATAGAAAGACCCGTGATATATTTATATCTCACTGCTAATGAACATTTCCACGCTATACAATCCATAACGGGATTCTTTAGCGCAATATATTTCTGTGTGCATTGTTTAAAACATTATTCAACCAAAGGAAAGCATTATTGTGAACACACCTGTTTCGTGTGTAAAAGTGATAAATGTGAACAAAGTGAAAACAAAGAACATTGTTCAGATTGTAATATGACGTGTATGTCTCATCAATGTTTCGTGCGTCATAAAGCAAAACCTATTAATCAAGCTTCGGGAGAAACGACAGCTCCTTGCGAAAAATGGTGGAAATGCTTGGACTGTACAAAAGTCATGGAGAGAGGGAAAAGACGTCCGAATCAACACGTGTGCGGAGAAACATTTTGTAGATCGTGTGACAAATACACAATGGGAGCACACGAATGTTATGTAAGGGCCATACCTCCCGTTACTGATGATGAAAGAGCTAAATTCTGTTTCTTCGACTTCGAAACCATTCAACATGATATATTGGAATGTTCTGAAGGATATGCACCTTTACATACAAAGGATTGCCAGGACTGTAAAGAGGATCATATATGCAAGAAATGTGCTAAGTGTCAGGTGAGTCTTAACCTAATTGTAATATATATATATGTAACACATTACAGTCGAAATCATGATAACGTAACGCTCTTTATTAAAGGCGCGCTTAAGTAGAGACGCTCTTGCATTTTTAAAAATTATATTAGATTATCGCTGAACGCTCTTTAGCTGTTACCTCGCGTGTGTGGTTACCATATAACAATAACATACTTGAATTCGACCAAAGTTAAGGGGTCTCAATATTAAAATTTAACTGAGTCACAGATATTAAATCGAGTAATTAACTTTTTTAATTCTTGACACATTGAAAATGTGTAACATATTTTTTTGTGAAAAGAGATTTGTAATTGTTATATAGTAAACTAACATAATATATAATTGTTTTAACTTTATTGAACTTGATAGCTGCGTGCTTGAATCGACAATTATACAGGCTATGTGTCGATGGTCGGATCATGATATACATTTTTAATATTGACACGTAGATTGGAACGAGTAATTTTTAGGATCAACCAACGAACAATAGTAATACGTCAACGCTCTTTATTAACGTTGAACCTATACCAAAACATTTTTTTTTTTAAATAATTATCTGAACAAAGTGTAGACGTTTTATTTTGTTTTTTTATTATCGATAAAGCTAGAGGTTAAAACGTTCAATTATTACTTTTCAGAACTGTTTAAAAACATGGTGCGGAAAAGTTCAGCATACACCGAACTTCCTCGTCGCCCAAACAGCTTGCTACGAATGCATGCATGAATCGTTGGAAGCGAAACCGAACTGTAGAAATTGCGAACCTCTATGTGATGCGTGTAACGACAGTGATGCGAAGAAGAAGAAGAAGAAGAAGAGTGACCGAAATTTATGTTCGGATACATGCGGACTCCGAGAGGTTATATTTAGCGGTCCTGATACCGGTGAAAAGTTTGGAAAATGGTTATTCTCGGAACAACACAAGGGATTCATAGCACTGGCTCACAACTTCAAGGGTTACGATGGATATTTTCTCATGGAATATCTCATTGATCAATCATTGAGACCCAAAGTTATATATAATGGATCCAAATTGATGTACCTATACGTGGAAAATGATCTTCATATCAAAGTACTGGACAGTCTCAGCTTTCTACCAATGAAGTTGGCACTGTTACCGAAAACTTTCGGTCTGGATGGCGAGAAAAAAGGATGGTTCCCGCACTTTTTCAATAAATCAGCCAACCAGAATTATGAAGGACCCTATCCGGATGCCAAATATTACGGCGCTGATTATATGAGTGTGGCTGAACGAAAAGACTTCACGAAATGGCACGCTGCTCAAACAAATGCAGTTTTCATCTTCAAGAAAGAATTATCGGATTATTGTCGTAGTGATGTCAATATTTTGAGACAAGCTTGCATAAAATTCAGAACCCACATCATGAATGCGACTGGAAATATACAACCCGTAATTGACGAGTTTTCTGGCGATATGAAGTTCAAACTGGTTGGTGCTGTTGATCCATTCCAATACGTTACAATCGCATCGGTATGTATGGGTATATTCAGAACGAAATTCGTCGACGAGGAATGGAGAGTGCGTCTAAGTACCGAAGGGAAAACGTGGCTTCCTGCTAAATGTAAAGATGGAACTTTGTCTATTTTATACAAAGGTGAATGGGTTCAAGAAACAAAACTTGAAGATGAACGCGGCGTACAAATTCGTGAGAAAGAATTTCTCAAATCCCAGATAGCTCGAATCCCCAAGACATCATATAAAGATCAATACAGCAAAAGTTCGATTCAATGGCTGGAATGGATGATGTTCAAAGATAAAATCCACATAACTCACGCTTTGAACGGCCGTGAAAAGAAACTCGATGATGCAAAGTACAGATTGTATGGCTATTGCGAAGAATTAAACACGGCATTCGAATTTCACGGATGTCAATTCCATGGATGTGAACTTTGTCTGAGTCACGATAGAGACGTAGTCAAGAATCCGATAACCAACCAGACACCTAATGAATTATACGGACTCACACAGAAAAAAGTATATAGAAAGTCGAGGCATGAAATATGTGTGCATTTGGGAACACGAGTTCGTCGCTGCCCGAAAGACTAATCCGGAGCTTCGTGATTTCATTGCTAGTTTAGACATTGTTGAACGGCTAGAGCCTAGAGACAGTTTCTTCGGCGGCAGAACGAATGCAACTAAATTACACTACAAAACTGCCGTTGGTGAGAAAATACATTATTTTGACTTCACGTCGCTGTATCCAAGTGTGCTCAAATACTCTCGCTACCCGATTGGACACCCGAAAATCATTTTGGGCGATGACATTACCGAGCTTAAGGATTACTTCGGAATAGCGCAAGTCAAGATTTTACCACCTAATGGACTCTATCACCCCGTATTACCGTATCGATCCGACGGTAAACTGAAGTTTCCACTGTGCAGGACTTGTGCTGATAATGAAAATCAACGACCTTGCACGTGTACGTGTCAACAGAGAGCTATTACCGGTGTTTGGTGTATTCCTGAACTGGAGACAGCTGTCAAAGTGGGATACAAGATTCTCAAAATATATGAAATATACCATTGGACCGAAACGTCAGACTATAGCCAACAAAATGGATTATTCACGGAATATATAAACACATTCTTAAAGTTCAAGCAGCAGGCTAGCGGTCCTCCGGATTGGATAAAATCTAACGAAGACATGGATAAATACATCACAGCGTATAAAGACAACGAAGGTATATTACTGGACAGAGAAAGCATCGAAAAGAATCCAGGATTGCGTCAAATCAGTAAGCTCATGCTCAACAGTTTTTGGGGGAAGCTGGGCCAAAACCAGAATTTCAAACAGACCGAATATTTCCATGAATCGGAACAAGACAATCTATTCCAGCTCATTTCAAATCCAATGAAACAAATGGAAAATTTTCATGTCATAACTGATGACATTCTTCAAATGGAGTGGACCTATCGAAAAGACTGTGTGCCTTGTGGAGCAGCGAATAACATATATTTGGCCACATTCACGACGTGTCACGCTCGATTAATGTTATATGAAGTTATTCATTCCTTGGACAGAAGAGTATTATATTACGACACGGATAGTTGTGTATTCAGCAGCACAGAGGATCAAATTAATCCCCCACTGGGCGACTATTTGGGACAACTGACTAGTGAGCTAGATCCTGATGAATACATCGAAGAATTTGTTTCTGGAGGACCCAAGAATTACGCTTATAGAACAAATAAAGCTAAAGAGACGTGTAAAGTTCGGGGGTTCTCTTTGAACTTTGAAAATTCACAGTTCATCAATTTCCAGACGATTAAAGAGCTGTTAGAATCTGGAAGCACAGTGCCCATCACCACAACCAATCCACGGAAAATATGCAGATCTAAAGGAAAAAGTAAAATATATAACAGATCTGAGGAGAAACAGTACCGAGTTGTTTATACCAAACGCAGACGATTGGATAACATGGATACACTGCCATATGGATATTGAACGAGGTACGTAATATATATAGTATATAATTTAATCGTCTATATTTGATCAAGATTGTAATGAGAGTGTAAACATTCGATCGAAGGTAGCTATCGGATTATACTAAGGCTTGTTCAGACACGTTCGATGTTAGATAACATCGAGCGTGCATGAACACGTATTACTATAAACCGATGGCAGTCATTGGTCAATTTATCCAAGGTGTCCATTTTTTCGATCTATAAAATGCTACCTGATCCAGTTCACAATTACAAATTCGTTAGTCCTATACTGTGCGTGTGAAATATTCTATACAGGTTAGTTATGAATTAGTTGTTTTTTTTTCTAGCATTGCATTTTTACCTCCAGTACAATCTTAACGCTCTTTTTATACTTATAATATTATATCGGTCTTAAACCAAAAACAACTATGTTTTTTTGTTGTTGTTTTTTTATTTTCTCAACGAAGAGTCACCATAATTCCAGATTATTCCGAATGACCAGATTAATTCATTCTCTAATTCTGAAATATATTTCGATTTACTTGTAGAAATGTAATCCAAAATCACGCCGCTGTTAAGTATTTGTTCAATCGTGAACAGTGTACACGGTTCACGGAGAATGATATATCCGTGAATTATTGTCACTTCTTCAAAACTTCTCTGATTGAAAACCCAGTCTCGGTATTCTGCAAATCTCACAAAGTTATCTCCAATAAGTTCACGAATGTCATGTATTTTGTTTTTAGGAACGCCTCTAAATACCCAGCGATTTGAAAACATTTGATTCAATATATCTTGTAAGAAATCAGTTTCAAATTCAGACCTAGCAATCAAAGATTTCAATCGTTGTACAGGAAAATATCCTTCATCTATATTCTTCAGTATTATTTTAATTTCTCTTATAAACCAATTGTGTAGTAGTTGTTTTTTTATTTCTGGATTTATAGTTGACATTTCAATTAGCTGATTGTATATTTTCTCCAGTATTTCTGCGGGTGGTATTCTCTCCATAATGAACTGACTCAATGACTCAATTTTCTTATTCTTATTGAGTATGCGAGGGGGGGCGGGCCTCCCCCAACAGGGCGAGCGGACCCCCCAGGGCGGGGGGCGAGGGGGACCCCCAGGGGCGGGGGCGGGCGGGCGGGCGGGCCTCCCCCTCCCCAGGGCGGGGCGGGCGGGGCGGGCCTCCCCTCCCCCAGGGCGGGCGGGCCGGGCGGGGCTCCCCTCCCCAGGGCGGGCGGGGCGGGCGGGCGGGCCTCCCCTCCCCCAGGGCGGGCGGGGCGGGCGGGGCTCCCCTCCCCAGGGCGGGCGGGGCGGGCGGGCGGGCCTCCCCTCCCCAGGGCGGGCGGTGCGGGCGGGGGCGGGCCTCCCCCACACCCAACATCCACCAAACACATGAGCGGACTCCTTTCGGACTTTTGTATTCTCGATGTGTAACTGATAAGTAATGTTTTGTTTTCTTATTTTCCAGGTTCAAAATAAAAAACAATGACTGATCAACCCGATGTTGAAGGAAACCAACGGACTGAAACCAACGAGAGGGCGTTCCATCCACAATGCTTAGCCCCGTTAGGAAATGACATTTTCCTATTTGACGGCCGATTCCAGGGAAATCTGTATATACACATACGAGAGTGCAGTGAAAGTTCTGCGGGCCAAAAATTTCCGACAAAATCTGGAATAACATTAAATCTAAGGAGATTCAAAGAGTTGAAATCTTACTTAGCAGATATACATCAAGAAGTGGTCAGTTATCGTACCGGTGAAGACGATGTATTCATGAGACGTCATATCGGAGGGAATTTCTTCATTACGATTAAGAGCGGCATCCCGCGTGTTGACATTCGCAGGTATTGGCTGCCTGAACATTCAGATGATTTGTGTGCAACCAAATACGGAATATCTCTGACATTCGACCAATTTGAAGAACTAGTTGGAGCTATATTCGTCCTGTGTGCTAATATTCCTGAAATTGATCAGACTGTGCAGTGCTATTTGACCGACGATCACCAAAACCAGGAAGGATCTTTAAGATGTATGGAATGCTGCCCCAACGGCGATAGAACATGTTTGATTAACCGGATGCAGACATTGATCTAAACATTACTCCTATGATGCTACGAATAACTAATGTCGTATGTTCTGCAGATTTGAACTGTTCTATTAATCTAAGGGATTTTACACTCGGCTGTTCGAACATTGAATACAATTCCAAAAAGTTTAGCGGAGTTGTATGGAAACATTCTAAATTCGGTGGATGTTGCCTCGTGTTTAACACGGGTAAAATCGTTGTTAACGGGCGTTCTGATAGTGTCAAACAGACACGAGTTCGATTGCGTCGGTACGCTCGACATATTCAAAAATGTGGTTGGCGAGTGAGATTAAATTCCATAAAAATTTTGACAATGTCTGCATTTTGTCAGTTAAATGGAAAACTTGACTTAAACGTTTTAGTGAAACTTATGGAATGTTCTTACGAATTAGAGCTGTTCCCTGCGGCAATGTTCAGACGTGAGAAAATACATTTTACATGCTTTCATAATGGAAAAATTGTGATTACGGGCATTAAAAGTGAAAAGCAGATGTTAAATATTGTATATCCTACCATATGTGAACTTGAATTACTTTCAGAATAAATATATATATGTATCGATTATCTATTTTTTTCATTCGGGGATGGCTCACATACCTTTGTTTTTTGGCTTTTGACAAAACAAACAAAAACAATAGATTTTTTTTTTTTTTTTGGCAACAGACCTAATACCACCTCACCGGACACTCTCCACAGACCCCCCACCCCCACCCTCTCAACCCAGTCATATACATATATATATATATATATATATATTTTCCCAGTCATACATATGATAATATAAGAACGATAAATGATTGTATTTACAATATTTTATTTATATACATAATATAATTTAAAGAGTGTTTCTCTCGTTGTCGCTAATGAAGAGCGTTTACAGAATATATTTCAACATAAAATCCTTAATAATTAAATCATTATACATATAATTATTGGCACTGAAACGTCTCATTATATTTTCTAGACTGTATCCGCACAGTTTATAGAATGCAAAGTATATGCAATAGGGACCACATATATTAGAACCCTGTAATCAGTAAGCATTGCACTCGTAACGAGGTCCATTCAATAACAACACGTGTTTAAATCGTCCGTTGTAACACTCGGGTTTTAATCCCATAGGGTCGAAGAACTCTGATACGTTATGTTCCTGGAATGTCATCAATATCCAGTGGCGTCCAGGTTGGCTACTCTCGTCTGTGTTAACTATATACATCCGGGGATATTGGATATAAAGAGGTAATTTGTCTATGGGACAAACATCTATCTCATTATGGTTTGTGAAACTATTTATCGCCCTCATGAGTCCGCGTGTATTCATTATTCAATGCAAACTTTACGACTCTCGTCAACTTTGAGAGCGGCAGGAAATTTTGCGTAAACAATTACAGTACAATTGTCTTTCAAAGCCGATGAGAATTTAATCTCGAGGCGTGTGTGACCTTTGTGCGGTATGACTCGATCGTGATTAATTCCTTGCGGATTTATCCGATATATGCAATAACCTTTCGCATAATCCTCATAAGTAATATGAACGGCTTTTCGTTTCGCATCTTTTATTATCGTATTGGAAGCTTCTACATATTCCTTACTGGTAAAGTTCGGTTGTAGTGCTTGGGCGGGCATAGACTGCCCGTTGACGTAAAATCCGACGAAGTTGCACCCAAAAGTCGCAAAGTTGAACGGGTTCTTATCGCGTGAACCGCTTTCAGCCTTTGATGATACTAAGCCAATAATACAGCTACTGGGTACGTTTCCTTGAAATAGATTATCTTCTCCCAAACTGAATGCACCTTTTGACACTGTATACGTCTTTATGATAGATTTTGAAAAAGGATAACACGCGTTCTTTTTCTTGAGTGACTCAGTATGACTGAGTAATACACCGGGGTTAACTTTCACAGTGGCTAGTCTCAAATTAGCTTCCTGTATTTTCAACTTGTATGTCTCAGTGGTTCCCGCATACATCAGTCTAAAAACATCTCTCGTCTGCCAGAATTTTAACGTGAGCGGGAGACCATTTAGTAGTAATTTGTCCTGTTGGAAGAAGTCAAGCTGAATTGATCCCATAATATCCATTATTTGACTAGTACGGGTTGTTTTGGACCTGTAATACAGGCCAGAGTTCCCGCTTTTCGAATCTGCCAGGTCCATACCACCTGCCGTGTCCTTTTCGAACGCTTGTCCATGTAGCTGTTCCTTACGTTCAGTTTCTAAGAGTACATCGAAATATGCTTTGTATGGATAATTCGGCCCGACTTGACTCACGGGAACTTGCTGTATATTCAAATCGACCTGCGAAAATATTGAATGTAGGGGTGCATTTATCAGACCCACATCGTCATTAACGGTTAGAGCCGAACCATCTTGCTTGGTTATTTTGAGTTTGAGAAGTAGCAATGTCCGTTTGAGGTCCATGTAGGTTGTGGCCATGGCGGGAATATTGAACTCTAAAGCTGCAGTGTCTGTCAGCTGATTCACGGGTCTGTAGTTTATCCATTCTGTCGCTTGTATTCCGCTGTCAACCGCAGGCGATTCAAATAATGCCAATTTAGAGGTATGGTACTCTCTGTATTCATTCATGGTTTATCGAAAAAGGTGGTTTTCACTTTCTTAGGGTTATGAGCCAAATCGTTAGGTAACACCCTCTTATTGTTTTTTTTGGACGCCTTACGTGCTTGTGTCAACTTATTTTCTGCAACTTCGGCTTTGGCCATTTCAATCGCTTGCGCTATGGGTGTCACTACGTTAATATGCGGTTTTAGAACGTCTTCTTCACTATCGCTATTTTGAGTTTTGTCAATAAAGTAGCGACCCTCATTATCTGGCGTTAACTTCCCATTAATCATGTCCCTGAAATGTTTTCTCCACTTTTCAATATCGGTTGGAATATACGTGATCGACATGTTTCTTCAGATGTAGTGTACAGGTCACTCTTTTTTCTGCATTTATTTTAGAAAGTTTATCGCCTCTTATAAAAATCCTTAGACGCTGAAGTTTATCCTGTCTTACGTTTATGTAGAATGAGTCCTCAAAACTCCGCCAATGACCCGTATCACGTGTGTCTCTCTTTATAACCCGGAGGATGGGGGATGATGTGTCGCAGGCTATTGATTCTCCACATATATCCGAACAAATATATAATAAATCCGTGTCTATATGGTCAGTTATGTTTATGTCTTTCAAACAACATAACCACGCTCCTTCCAATATTAATACACCAGGTAACTCTATTGTGAAGTCGAGAGGACAATTATCTGGATATTTATCTATGGAATCGTCGCTAGTCAGGTACAGATAATAATTATCCATATGACTAGTTTCTATTTTGTTTCAAAAGAGAATCAATGTTCATCTCTTCTCTTATAGTTTTATCAACATCACTGAATATATACTTGAAGGCAGACCACTGGTTATACGGAATACTTATAATCGCGGGAGTGTTATTCACAACTCGCCTAATGCGTGTATAAATGCGCCCTTGATTATTACATAATGTAACAGTAATGTTTGATCGTATTGTCCACTTTTTCACGAACCCACAGGGGTGTTGTTCGTAATCATAGGGGCGTGACTCATTCGTATGACGTAATTCATAGTCCGCCGTCTGACGTGGTATCTTCTTTGGAACTAATATAACGGGTAGTGACAGAGTTATTACCATAAGAGTAATTCCTATCCATTTAAGGAGATTCATATGTAGACGACCGCGTTCTGTTTGAAACATATTCGTCAAGGTATCTGTTCTATTATTCATGATTGTAATGATTTCCCGCGGATAGCTTACTCTTATTCATTTTGATATCTGTCGACATCAGACTCTAAAATCCATGAATTAAATTTGTCAGGCCATGAATGCCAGTGCACCAGGACTTCAGTTTGACCCTTTCGTTTCCTCTTTTTGACAATTTTATCTATTCTGTAAACTGTTTCGTCATCAACGCGCACCCTTTGAAGTTCTGACTCGTAGAAAGCGCCCTCAATGTTTTCATCCAAGAAATCTGTCAATGTATACAAGGGTATGTTCTGCCTGTAAAACCTCTTAGTCACTTTGAACAACTCTCCAGTCCATTTCTGAGAATATTCTCGGTCAAAAACTGCTTTGGTGTGTGATATTCTAACGATATCATTTACATTGTATTTGAACTTTTTCTTCAATTTACTTTTAACACCTCCCTTCTGTCTTATTAACCACTGATCGAGTCGAGACTCATCTTCATTCTCAACAGTTATGGAGTCAGGGGTGGTGCCTAAAGACCGATGTATTGTATGGTTATAACTTTTCACAATATCTTGTAGAATGTCGATATATCTAGCATTATTATGCTTTATCATATAACGTGAAATCTTCTGCTTTATAGTTTTTATGACCCGTTCCGAATAATTGGCTTTCATTTCGTTTTGCGTAAAAATTTGAGATATATGAAGACCCTTAAGGTAACTTTTGACCCGTTTGTTTGTGAATTCCGAACCGCGATCCGTTCGGAGGATGCGAGGGGTTCTTCCACCTTCAAATATATGTTTCATAGCATTGATCACATTAATTGCAGTTTTCCTCTTTATAGCTTCACACCATAACTTCCTAGAAAAAATGTCAATCATTACTAACACGTAGGTGTAATTGTCGTTGTCTTTGGAAACATCATTCATATCCATGAGGTCTCCATCCCATTGACTGTCAGAAGCGTTTACAATAACACGAGACCTCGGGATTTTTCGTCTAACACTTTTTGTCAGGGAATAACTTTCATGATTTTGTAGCCACGCCACAATCTCGCGCTTGGAAATGTTGTGCTTATTTTCAGATTTTACAGTCTGATGCAACTTTGTAGCTCCTGAGTACGATGCGGGGTGACCCGGATTAAAATAAATTGAACTCAAATAATCTTTCCAATCGGCCATATTGTTCACAGTGATATCCAGCGTTTGTTCTTTATCTTGGTCAGTTTACCGGCGATTATACCCGGAGGTCTAGATATTTCACGCTTAACCCCTCTTATTTTCTTTTTTCTTTGCTTAGTATGTGTCTTTTTCGATGTGTTAACTTCTGATTTTTGGATTGCATCCTGAGGTTCAGTCGTTTGAACTGTATTAACAATCTGATTATTCATCGGGTCCATTTCTTTATCCATTTCATCGGAATGGCTACTATTGTTTGCCGAGATGTCGCTGTGTTCAATGTTAGACTCCGATGAAACTTTTTTGTGTTCACTTTTTTCAGTGTACCTCATATATCTTTCAAACGGGATCAAAACAGTTTTCTTCACAGACTCCATCACAAAAACTGTTTCAATTTAGGTTCAACGATGTTCAACATCAAAGCAATGGCGGTTGAGTGATTATTCACACTTTTTCTTTTCCTCAACAAGCTCACAGATTTATCACCCAAGAATATATAAAATGATTTATATCGTCGTAATTTAGCTTTTTGTTGAACTGTAACTGTTAAAATTTCATGTAGTAAATTGATCGTAATTTCAACCAGAACTTTCAACTGATTATTAGTTATCGATGTCAATAATGCGTTTCGTTGAGATCTTGATTGGGTTGATGTCAATAGTCTGACAAAATTCAACTCATTACGTAATAATCGACTCATTTTATGGTCGCGACTCAGCTCCGATACTGTCCCCTTCTTATTACGTAGTAGGTACGTAAATTATAGGGTCTTGGTTGGGAAACACGTCTGTTCGTAGCCTGTATTTATCCTCAGTGTGAGGGGACATATCTATTATAAGATACGCAAATGGTTTCTTCATACAATCCTTGTATGCATCAATGAGTACTTTAGATTTACCGGGATACAATTGTCTACCCAATGTGGAAATTTGTGATCCATCCCTCAAATTTTTGAATAAAATTAGATATCCTGTGTTTAAGGCTATAGTTCTCGCAGCCTTGCCTTGTGCGTATAAATTTTGTGAAATAAACAGCACCGAAAGACAGCGATGATGAGTTTGCTGCGTAAATAGTGTTTCAATCTCTTTTTGGTCAATAATGCGATGCATCAAGTCGTCTAATATTAACATATTATGTTTACCGTCAGCAAATTCTTCGATTTCTGTTTGGGTAGGTAATCCTTGATGCATGACCAAATTTTCGATTGATGATTCAATTTCATCATAGAAATTTTGATAAATACCGTAACAGTACATTATTTTCTTAGGTGGATCTCTAGAATACATTCCATTAAGATTTTGCAGGAATCTGTAGACCCATCTCGTCTTACCAGAACCAGTTGGTCCGGTGATGCAAATACTAGAACAAGGTTCAAATGGTATGGAGCTATGGTTAATTGGACCCATTTTTTTGGTGTTCACTGTGTCCTATTTATTAGTAGCTATACAGTTCTTATATACATCATAAGTAAACATTTGTTATGGCTGTTGTAAATGAATTACCAGGATGACACTGCAAGCTATAATATTATAAAAACCTACAGTTCTTATAACATCATTGGTTTTGGTAAGTGATGTGAAGGTGTTTGGTGGATGTTGGGGGTTGGGTGTGGGCTGGTATTATCACGTTGGTCTGTGATTGAGTGTACAAAATCTCTTGTCAAGTGAACACCTGCACATTATCTATTTTCTAAACATCGAACATGTCTGAACCTATCAACTGATACAATAGCAGTGATATAATGTTACATCATCGGTGCTAACTGGAGTTTTCGGCATACAAAATGATCGTAAGTGTGAATGGAGTGATAAGTGGTTATTACGTAATGTTGTTATAACAATGACACCGAAGCAATTTCTATAATTGAGTGTCTCACGACCTGACGTAATATGTATGCATGTTTTGGATAACTAATTATCGTGTTAATGCTAACAATGACACAGTTTATCAACCTTAATTGATACTAACCAGTTAAACAACTAATTCTGCTCAGACATTAAATCGATATGTTTTCTGAATGGCATATAACTGTGAACGGGAATATAATAGAATTCATTTGGTAAAGCAAGGTGTGAAAGACACATTGTTACCCACAATGTCGTGTGTGATTACTTGAAAATATGTTCCATCGAATATGACAATTCATTCTGGGGGTTGTAATTTCACATTACCCTTTTCGTCCACTCGTGATTCAACATAGTACATCTCAATACTTCCAATAATTCACGATAATACACACCTGTCATATACTCAATAACTTCATCTGGGGTAGAGAGTGTAAAGAATAAACGCTCTTTATTATTTATGTAAGAGTAATGGTGTCTATTTTCAGGTATGACAATTATATATGTATGAACTGCGTCCGATAAACACTGGAATGTATGCATTCATATCGATGGTCACAATGTCCAATAAAGCTATTTTCTAAACATCGATTAATAAATACATTGAAACATTGGTTGAACAAAAAAAATAACGAAAGATATTACGCGCAAATAATTTAACATTCGACATTTTAATATCGAGATTATCAGAAACCGAAAACTCGTTATAAATTTTTTATTTAAACTTTTTTTTTAGAGAAATAATTTTGAGGGTTTTGAAATTTTTTCTTTTTTTGAAATTTGGGGATTTTGAAATTTTTTGGAAGTTTTGGGTTTTTGAAATTTTTTGGAAAAAATAAATTTTGGAAGTTTTGAATTTTTTTTTGGGTTTTGATATTTTGGGAATATTTTAGTACAACCAATTTTAGACCCACAAATTCTATTTTTAGATGTGACACTAAGGAGACCCCTATTCTTCTATTAACATTTCTCGGAATTCACGAATGAGCAAACCGAAATGGCGTAAACCGAACACGATATTAAGCATCAAGACACCACGATAACAGACCGAGAATTGTTTGGGGCGTGCAGAGACAATGCGCGGCTAGTGGGATTTCCTCCAGTATGTCCCAATATGTTCACCATTGAGTTGAATGTTCAATCTGGTAACACACGATTGCCAACAATACCGTTGTAATTGCAATTTGACATTTTACAAGGTATTTTCCAACTAATTGAGATTTAGGTAAACATTTGATAATTGGTCGAAAAAAACATTTTTTTAAAATTTAATTTTGGTTGGAAATTTAAACAGTCAGAGAAATATTTCTCTAAAATGTGTAAATTCAAACTATTTCAAAGTTAAATAAATATTACCAATCCTGACTTTCTGACTGTCGGTGTTTAACCATTCCATCCATGGCTGGAGCTTCTTGAAATTTTGCGAAAACACTGAGCCAATTAATGCATTCTCTTTTTTATGCGAGTCCCCTAGTGTGGGCAAATCAGGATGGCATCAAGAAGGAAATGATATTAAGCATTTTGACATGCCCGGTAGCATATATACAAAATATGTTGCCATGGTGGTCGTTATCAGGTATCCAAAATTAGTAACCAAATGCACAATGGGTTAAAGTTTTTAAATTGGTAAGTCATGATATCCAAACAATGCCGTTGTAAAATTCGAACTCTCCTATATGGTTGGATTTTTTTTTCAACTGACGATAGATTTAAGTCTGAAATGCGACTGAAGTTGTGTTGATGTTAGTAATTTGTATTTGTATAAGGTGAGAGAAACCTACCTCTCACTTCCCTTGTCCGTCGAGTGCGTGGGCTGGAGCCCATCCATTAAACATCAGACGAAATTGACTGTTAACTCGGGTTTCCTTATACTAATGCGGTATCGTCTGCTTCATATGCTCCTTTGGGATATCAAACGTCCTCGATTTCACGAATTACATACCGGGACGGAGTCAAGTCTGACGTAATATTAAGCATAGGCGTGCAGGGACGTGCAGGGACGTGGTTATAGTGGGCATTTGTTTGGGTTTGCGTTCGAGGGTGTCTAAATTGGTTCCTCAAATACGTTAATCTTTTAAAACTGATAAGTCGGCACTCCAACAATCCCGTTGGTAAATTTAAACACACGTGTAATACCATGCATGTAAATATTCCACTTTTGGTATAATACATAATATGGTTCACTAGCCACATAGAGGATATCTACACTTTTTTGTTGGATATGCTAATTATCTCATGAGTGATGACCAAAACAAATGAATTTCACGATTGGCTCTGTCACGAGTGGAACTTAAGTTTGTTGTCATCACGAATGAGTTAATTGCCATATCCAAACAAAAAGTGTAGATGTTCTGTTTGTTATATGCTCCACTAAGTTGACACATGGCTCATCTCGAAAGAAGAGAAAAAAGTTCAAATCTGTATGTCCAAGCGCAACCATGCTAATTAGCTTGTGATTTTTAAAATAGTTCAATTGTTCAGACATGTTGTTTGAATGATAAGGGGCTAACATCATAGTATGTTTAACAAACAAATTGAATTGTTAACTCATCTGGTACTGAAGGACTTTTAATTTTAGCGCGAATGTATACGAGGGAGATATCGCTATCTCAATAGACTGATAACGGTTTTTATCTGATGCAAAAATACTACTATTTGATAGCTTAGTATATAATATATGTATATATGTGTTGGTGGATAATTTAACCCGATCTATACTAAACACTCATTGCTGAGTAGTACCACAAGGACATATTGAGATAGTAAGTTCAGCAAACGACCATTGACGTTTTATACGAACATTCCCCACCAATGAATGTGACTTATTCTGCTCTTGTATTATATGTTTTTGTTCTGTTGTTATTCCCCTGACATCCCTCCGTTCTACTGTTTATAACCGACTACGAAAATTAATTGGGAATAGAAAGGTTTAAACTATCAGAGCAACATTTGTCGTAAATATACATTTAGCACCATCGTAACCCATTCTATATTTAAAGTGATGTGAAACACTCCGGCAGGGTGGGCAAATCGAAATTGAGAATAATCTTGCTCAAAGTAGTTATTTTTACAAATATTAATCAACATTGACAACACACGCCGTCGCTCTTATATATAAATTAAATGTAATGACGCTAGATGGCGAAATCATTGAGTTAGTTTATCGCCGATTGATGCGTCCAGAGCTGAGATGTAACTACTTACAATTGAGCGTATTTCAGACGATGTTTTATATGGAGTGGTATGGTCGATTTCTTTGAAATTTGTCGGTGATGTTAATAGAATGCTACATTCCCAAGGTTGGCATAGAGCCTGAGAACTATCTTATAAGTTTATAGCTCTCTAACAAGTCCATGATATGTCTTTACGCATTATTAACGAGTATATAGTTATCCCATAGGAAATGTTCAGATAATAAGTTCAACAAACGATCATGTTGAACTTATTATCTGAACACTTCCCTCAATAAATAGGGCTCCTTCTGCACTTGTGTTTATCTGTTGTAAACTTAACATCCCTCCAATTTTTTTGGGTATGCTTAATCATGCTATAGCGAATATAAAAACAAACTAGATAAAACCTTAGGGGCATGTTATATCTCAAAACTATCACCAAGTATTCGTAGTAATAATGTTGATGCCCATGGAAAACGTAAGATTCCCTGGCACTAAACCTACAAAATAAGTCTGTTAAAGAATATAAGAGAAAATTATTAAAATTGTAAAAAATTGTAAAAAATAATAACAAATGATGAAAAATTGTTAGGCCAATGCATTCTCTTATATATGCGAGGCAACCTATGGTCGACTCGCATATATAAGATAATGCATTGGCACAGGGTATATGGGTTGATACCAAAATCGAACCTAGCACTGAAAGGGTTAACGAGTATATTGGAAATGTTCAGATAATAAGTTCAACAAACGATTCCCTCAATAAATAGGGCTCATTCTGCACTTGTATTTATCTGTCGTCTGCTTGTACCACCTTAACATCGCTTAAAGTGAATAATACTTTTAACTGACCGTGATAAACCATTTTGTATCGAAATGGAGAGCTTAGTGCTGGTTCAGTCTGAAATTTGGAATGCATGTTACTTTTTTTCAGTCCTGAAATGCTCTGCTCTTGAAGCATGTGACCACTACTAGAAGAGAACTCGATATCATTTAAACACGTCCCCGGACGAATGGTGCTATTTAATGTTGCAGATTCATATTTGTTCAAATCGCCATCAACAGAAGGAATATTATAATATATACAGTTTTGTTCATATGCCAAACATAATCAGCGCGTAAATAGTATATTGTCGTCAAGACGTACGATGGTGTACGTAAACAAGAGCCTGCTCGTGTTACAGAAGTTGTGCTTCTGTTTACATAACACAGCGCAATGATATTGGTTAATCACACACGAATTATATAAACGCTCTTTATTATTTCCATATCAGGAAAACAGTAACAAAAACGCTCTTTATGTTTACCAAATCCCGATCTAAACAAAAGTCAGGTAACGTAATTTTTTTTGCTTTTGTTCCCATAATAACATACATAATGACAATAACATACTGTGTATGCCATATTTCTGATTGGTGTAAGAACAAGGTATGTATATATTTTACTATTCTTTCTGTTTATGGCGGTTTTTGACGGAGGTGAATATTTTAACAGCTTACCCAACGCCAACGCCGCCCGTATCTTTAAAGTAAATATGTCTCGTGGCTTGCGTGTTCTGGCGCCCATCTATTAACTATCAGACGATCTGGACTGTTTAGCTGGGGACACGTCACTACATGTATATAAAGATGTAACGTCCGCTCCATGCGCCTTCATCAACATTTCTCGGAATTCACGAATGAGCAAACCGGAATGGCATAAACCGAACACGATATTAAGCATCAAGACACCACGATAACGGACCGAGAATTGTTTGGGGCGTGCAGAGACAATGCGCGGCTAGTGGGATTTCCTCCAGTATGTCCCAATATGTTCACCATTGAGTTGAATGTTCAATCTGGTAACACACGATTGCTAACAATACCGTTGTAATTGCAATCTGACATTTTACAAGGTATTTTCCAACTAATTGAGATTTAGGTAAACATTTGATAATTGGTCGAAAAAAGCTTCTTTTTTTAAATTTAATTTTGGTTGGAAATTTAAACTGTCAGAGAAATATTTCTCTAAAATGTGTAAATTCAAACTATTTCAAAGTTAAATAAATATTACCAATCCTGACTTTCTGACTGTTGGTGTTTAACCATTCCATCCATGGCTGGAGCTTTTTGAAATTTTGCGAAAAAACTGAGCCAATTCATGCATTCTCTTTTTTATGCGAGTCCCCTAGTGTGGGTAAATCAGGATGGCATCAAGACGGAAATGATATTAAGCATTTTGACATGCCCGATAGCATATATACAAAATATGTTGCCATGGTGATCGTTATCAGGTATCCAAAATTAGTACCCAAATGCACAATGGGTTAAAGTTTTTAAATTGCAAAATTCGAACTCTCCTATATGGTTGGATTTTTTTTTTAACTGACGAAAGATTTAAGTCTGAAATGCGACTGAAGTTGTGTTGATATTAGTAATTTGTATTTGTATAAGGTGAGAGAAACCTACCTCTCACTTCCCTTGTCCGTCGAGTGCGTGGGCTGGAGCCCATCCATTAAACATCAGACGAAATTGACTGTTAACTCGGGTTTCCTTATACTAATGCGGTATCGTCTGCTTCATATGCTCCTTTGGGATATCAAACGTCCTCGATTTCATGAATTAGCATACCGGGACGGAGTCAAGTCTGACGTAATATTAAGCATCGCGACCCTTTGTTGGTAGGCGTGCAGGGACGTGGTTATAGTGGGCATTTGTTTGGGTTTGCGTTCGAGGGTGTCTAAATTGGTTCCTCAAATACGTTAATCTTTTAAAACTGATAAGTCGGCACTCCAACAATCCCGTTGGTAAATTTAAACACACGTGTAATACCATGCATGTAAATATTCCACTTTTGGTATAATACATAATATGGTTCACTAGCTACATAGAGGATATCTACACTTTTTGGTTGGATATGCTAATTATCTCATGAGTGATGACCAAAACAATTGAATTTCACGATTGGCTCTGCCACGAGTGGAACTTAAGTTTGTTGTCATCACGCATGAGTTAATTACCATATCCAAACAAAAAGTGTAGATGTTCTGTTTGTTATATGCTCCGCTAAGTTGGCACATGGCTCATCTCGAAAGAAGAGAAAAAAGTGCAAATCTGTATGTCCAAGCACAACCATGCTAATTAGCTTGTGATTATAAAAATAGTTCAATTGTTCAGACATGTTGTTTGAATGATAAGGGGCTAACATCATAGTATCTTTAACAAACAAATTGAATTGTTAACTCATCTGGTACTGAAGGACTTTTAATTTTAGCGCGAATGTATACGAGGGAGATATCGTTATCTCAATAGACTGATAACGGTTTTTATCTGATGCAAAAATACTACTATTTGATAGCTTAGTATATAATATATAGAGAATACCTACGCGTTTTGGGTGAATACCCGAATTATCTCATGAGTGGGTGCAAGGAAGTACATAATTTCCACGAGCGGCTGCAAGCCGCGAGTGGAAATTCTGTACTTCCGTGCACCCACGAATGAGATAATCCGGGTATTCAACCAAAACCCGTAGGTTTTCTTTTTATTATATGCGCTATAAACCGCACCAAAACTGCTAATTTTGTCCTACAGTTCACTTCAAATTGTTAGAAAGCTTCGACATTTGCATTTTGTTTACATTCCATCAATTGATTTGCTCACCACCGAATGACAAATATCGAGCATAGCCGCCATAAGAAATAGTCCCCATTGTTTTATTCTGAAATGATGCGAGGAAATTAATGTATACATAATTTAGTGATAAGAATATATTAAAACAAATGAGTTCACATTATAACAATTAAATAACAGTTTATGAACCGTGAAAATCAATAATTAAAACAATAGTCCGGCTGTTATTGATCCGCTTTGAAACTTAATGTGATTCGCCGCTATAAACCGGAAGTAATCTCCGAAAAAGTAATACTATTGTGTTATCCATCGAGTCGGTCAGTGTTATCCATCGAGTCGGTCAGTGTTATCCATCGAGTCGGTCCAGGCGATGGATATAACGCCCTACGCCACGGCAATTTCCCACTATTTAATGGGGAAGCATATAATAAATGTATATATGTGTTGGTGGATAATTTAACCCGATCTATACTAAACACTCATTGCTGAGTAGTACCACAAGGACATATTGAGATAGTAAGTTCAGCAAACGACCATTGACGTTTTATACGAACATTCCCCACCAATGAATGTGAATTATTCTGCTCTTGTATTATCTGTTTTTGTTCTGTTTGTATTCCCCTGACATCCCTCCGTTCTACTGTTTATAACCGACTACGAAAATTCATTGGGAGTAGAAAGGTTTAAACTGTCAGAGCAACATTTGTCGTAAATGTAGATTTAGCATCATCGTAACCCATTCTATATTTAAAGTGACGTGAAACACTCCGGCAGGGTGGGCAAATCGAAATTGAGAATAATCTTGCTCAAAGTAGTTATTTTTACAAATATTAATCAACATTGACAACACACGCCGTCGCTCTTATATATAAATTAAATGTAATGACGCTAGATGGCGAAATCGTTTGAGTTAGTTTATCGCCGATTGATGCGTTCAGAGTTGAGATGTAACTATTTACAATTGAGCGTAGTTCAGACGATGTTTTCTATGGAGTGGTATGGTCGATTTCTTTGAAATGTTCGGTGATGTTAATAGAATGCTACATTCCCAAGGTTGGCATAGAGCCTGAGAACTATCTTATAAGTTTATAGCTCTCTAACAAGTCCATGATATGTCTTTACGCATTATTAACGAGTATAGTTATCCCATAGGAAATGTTCAGATAATAAGTTCAACAAACGATCATGATGAACTTATTATCTGAACACTTCCCTCAATACATAGGGCTCATTCTGCACTTGTGTTTATCTGTTGTCAACTTAACATCCCTCCAATTTTTTTGGGTATGCTTAAGCATGCTATAGCGAATATAAAAACAAACTAGATAAAACCTTAGGGGCATGTTATATCTCAAAACTATCACCAAGTATTCGTAGTAATAATTTTGATGCCCATGGAAAACGTAAGATTCCCTGGCACTAAACCTACAAAATAAGTCTGTTAAAGAATATAAGAGAAAATTATTAAAATTGTAAAAAATTGTAAAAAATAATAACAAATGATGAAAAATTGTTATGCCAATGCATTCTCTTATGTAAGAGAATGCATTGGCGCAGGGTATATGGGTTGATACCAAAATCGGACCTAGCACTGAAAGGGTTAACGAGTATATTGGAAATGTTCAGATAATAAGTTCAACAAACGATCACGTTGAACACTTCCCTCAATAAATAGGGCTCATTCTGCACTTGTATTTATCTGTCGTCTGTTTGTGCCACCTTAACATCGCTTCAAGTGAATAATACTTTTAACTGACCGTGATAAACCATTTTGTATCGAAATGGAGAGCTTAGTGCTGGTTCAGTCTGAAATTTGGAATGCATGTTACTTTTTTTCAGTCCTGAAATGCTCTGCTCTTGAAGCATGTGACCACTATTAGAAGAGAACTCGATATCATTTAAACACGTCCCCGGACGAATGGTGCTATTTAATGTTGCAGATTCATATTTGTTCAAATCGCCATCAACAGAAGGAATATTATAATATATACAGTTTTGTTCATATGCCAAACATAATCAGCGCGTAAATAGTATAGTGTCGTCAAGACGTACGATGGTGTACGTAAACAAGAGCCTGCTCGTGTTACAGAAGTTGTGCTTCTGTTTACATAACACAGCGCAATTCTATTGGTTAATCACACACAAATTATATAAACGCTCTTTATTATTTCCATATCAGGAAATCAGTAACAGAAACGCTCTTTATGTTTACCAAATCCGGATCTAAACAAAAGCCAGGTAACGTAACGTTTTTTTGCTTTTGTTTACATAAAGGAAAACAAATGACAATAACATACTGTTTATGCCATATTTCTGATTGGTCTAAGAACAAAGTCTGTCTATATTTTACTATTCTTTCTGTTTATGGCGGTTTTTGACGGAGGTGAATATTTTAACAGCTTGCCCACCGCCAAAACCGCCCGTATCTTTAAAGTAAAGATGTCTCGTGGCTTGCGTGGACTGTTTAACTGGGGACCCGTCACTATATAAAGATGTAACGTCCGCTCCATGCGGAATTCACGAATGAGCAAACCGGAATGGCATAAACCGAACACGATATTAAGCATCAAGACACCACAATAACGGACCGAGAATTGATTGGGGGCGTGCAGAGACAATGAGTGGCTAGTGGGCTTTCCTTCAGTGTGTCCAATTATGTTCACCATTGAGTTGAATGTTCAATCTGGTAACACACGATTGTCAACAATACCGTCGTAATTCCAATCGTACATTTTACAAGGTATTTTCCAACTAATTGAGATTTAGGTAAACATTTGATAATTGGTCGAAAAAAGCATTTTTTTTTTAAATTTCATTTTAGTTGGAAATTTAAACTGTCAGAAATATTTCTCAAAAATTTGTAAATTCAAACTATTTCAAAGTTAAGTAAATGTTACAATCCGACTTTCTGACTATCGGTATTTAACCCTTCCATCCATGATTGCAGCTTCCTGAAATTTTGCGAAAACACTGTGCCAATGCATTCTCTTATATATGCAAATTCCCTATAGGGAGCCTCCATATATAAAATAATACATTCGCCGACCAAATATTTACCTTAACCTTGTAAACCAGTGCATTCTCGTATATATGCTAGGCTCCACATGGCAGACTCGCTGATATTATAGAATGGACTGCCACATGAGCGTTAATGCTGCACCAGTGCAGCTTCCGTAATAAAGTGTTAAGCCAAAAGTGTGCAATCTTGAAAACACACTCACCCGCAGCCACATACATGCAGTAGTACGTCTGAAAATGATAAGTGTCCCTAAATAGAGTAATGACCTATATAAACGACTCCTTAACCACATCAGAATTATGGGTAATTTTACAGGATTTAGTCGGAAATATGGCAACAAGCCATATTTCCGACTAAATCCTGAAAAATTACCCATAATTATGCTGTGGTTAAGGAGTCTATTATTTAGGGCATTACTGTATGTATGACTTCTCGACAATCCAACGCGAAATGTAAAGTCCACAGATGTCAGTCTGGAGTGCGTGGTCTGGAGCCCATCCATTATACGTCAGACGAAATTGACCGTTTAACTCGGGACCCGTTACTAATGTGGTAACGTCCGCTTCATGCTCCTTTGGGACATCAAAAGTCCTCGGAATTCACGAATGAGCTATCCGGGATGGCGTAAAGCCGGACACGATATTAAGCATCATGACATCCCGATAACAGACCGAGGATTGATTGGTAGGCCGTGATGTCGACCTGAGCGACACAGCCAGCGTCGATTTTACGCACCATCTGGGAGGTGACGTGATAATCTAATCCTGGTTTACGTTTCGCGATCCCCGGGGGCACCGGGCGGTTATTTTGTGGAAATAAAACTAGACTTCTCTGACAACTGTATAATTGACGATGTCACAGGGCGGCCGGGGGATATTTCTGATTTCTCTTTGATGACAATAATATCGCTACGCAGGCATGAATTCGTTTATACATACGACTGCAAGTAAATGAGTCATTATCCACAAACCGCCAAACAGAGATGGAGATTAAAGAGACACAAGGCTCTCGCAGTGGGTAAATGCGGCAATTCATATATAAGTCTGTGAAAACAGCAGCACTATTAAAGGGACACAAGGCATGCGCAGTGTGTAAATGTGGCAAACAATATAAAAGTCTATAAAAACAGCACCACCAAGAATAGCATGGGTACATAGATAATCTTCGTCACCCCCAAACTTGGCCTATTTTTTCAACAGTTAGAAATGTCATACCTGACACAATGAATGTTCAAAATGTCAGAACAAACGTTGGTTGAATGTGTTAATGGTTTGATATGCCAGCAAGTATATAGATAGAACGACACATCTTGTGTGAACTGATTAATATAACGTTATCGCACGAGTTTGTTGTGATGCGATGGTAAAACGAGAACCGGAGGTTCGAGTTTTACCTCGCGGCACGACAAACGAGTGCAATACCGTTAACCTGTTCACACAACTGTGTTGTTCCATGTTTATTGCACACTCTGAAGATTGCAGCTTGTAACATACTAACATTAGGTCGATAGTGTTGTATTTATTTGAACAAACGTGTGCTTAATGTCGACTATACCCCATAATTTAGCGAAGACATTTTCTGTTAAAATTGACATCACAAGTGACGTTGCTGACATAATATGTTTGTTTTGTTCAAGAACAACACACATTTTTTATTTAACGTCTTGAAATCTACTGTATTTTTCTGTATTTCGCACAATAAAAGTATTGGTTGTACAATAAAAGCGTGAAACGTGTTGCTTTTAGACAAACAAATCGAAATATTTTCCTTATTTTTTAGAACAAAAATCGTAATATGTTTGGACAACGGCTTGGACTAAAAAGGCCATTGGTTGGAAATTTCCTACCGTTAGGGAATGTTACGTTGGAAATTATGAGATATCATCAGTTGGAAAATTTTAACCCAAAGGGGGGGGGTGTGAGAAATATGAGATGGTCATATATAATGGGTGTAGCTCATTTGAACCTCTGTTATGTATAGCATATAGCAAGGAACGCTCTTTATTGCTGTATGTTGTGTAAAACGAGCGACACGAGGTTCAGTAATTCTATATTATACGATAATAAAGATATCCTATCCAATTTTTAAACCATAAAACCACACTATGTACGTATTCTATATGACAATAACTAAATCAGACAGACACACAAGAACATTAATGGAGTGTTTTGAAGCACAGACCGCTGGGGATAACACCAGCTATACCATTATGTACTATACCACTGACAATGATCACAAGTCAGATTTTGGGAAAATACACCATCTATCATATTCCTCATAGATTCTCAAAATATTTCTTCTCAGTCACAATATATTTCAATGAGTCTTATTGGCCATGAACGAAGGATTTTGGGAAAAACACACCATCTATTATATTGCTAATAGATTCTCAACATCGTTCAAATCGGTCACAATAATATCAAACGAAGTGAAGTCGAGGCATCGTACCGAAAAATTGCAAAATCTACTGAAAATTTTGGAGTAAAACGGGTAGTCAGTGTCCCTGTCCACCTACTATCCTCAATAATTCTAAAAAATTGTCAACTCAGCCAAATAATGTCCCAGTGTATAGGACATACAATTTCCTTTCAGAATAAAAAAACCCCAATATGAACCTATGTGAATATTGTTGGATGTTTTGCTAGTCTGACAAAAATCCCCCCAAAATTGACTCACGGTGGGGAATCACGTGGTTTGGAGTTGATGAGGTGATATCAAACGCGATCAGAAACGAGGAAAAGGGTAATAAACTAGGATAATAATATATTACACATTATTTTGGCAGCTATACTATTTTTCAAACAAGCTGATACCACATTTGTGTCCAAATGTTGTTTGAGCTAGCATTCTCACCAAATTTGTCAGTCGATGGATTCTTGTAGATGTATGGACTGGTGTATTTCACGTACATCCGACTGGCAACTTTGGTCAGAAATGTTATTGAAAACTATTGAGTATTTACCAACAAATAAGGTTTCAAATTGTTTTAAAATAAACTAGCATATGTTTTGTGTCAGTTTCTTATATATTATGTTTTTGTTCGTTTGCACTCGCCTCGTACATTTTGAATGCGTGGTACTCACCAACCTCGAAACCAAGTGATTCCCCACCACGTGACTGTTTTGAAAGTCGATATCTGACCACCACGATATATAAGTTATATTATATTCGGACAAATGGCAGACGTACAAATGGTATAGTTGTATGGTGTCAAATCGCACAGGACATCTTTAATTGAATCCCAATCCGTGTCGACAGATTAAAGGGGGACTGTACACTAAATCTGGCCATTTATGGGACCATCTACTTTTATACTCAACATAATGAATGAATTTGAGCCATGCATTAGTGCAAAATACACTCACGTGCTCTATGAACGATGCCAACAATATGGTAATTATAAGGACTCCACTCTATTTCATTATAACTACCATGTTGTTTGTAATGTTCATACGACAAATGATTGAATTCTGCACTAGGCTCAAATTTCATTAATTTATTGCATATATTATGTCTAGTATAGAAGGAGATGGTCCCATAAATGGCCAGATTTAGTGTACAGAACCCCTTTAATACTGTGTATGCGTGTTCTATGTCCGAAATAATGAGGTCACGATCATTGTATTAATTTTGGATGTCTTTGTTAATTATCTTCACGTTCACGTATAATCAATGATACTTACTGAGAGTAATTGTCGATTCATGGTGGCTTGGTTACTGGTTAGTCGAAATTGGTTAATGAAATTTTGATAAACTTGGTGTCAAATCAGATAGTGGGTCCCGCTGTGTCTGGTAATGAATTGTAAGAAAAAACTGTTGCAATCACAGAGAGTAGCACGGCGGAAATGTGTAGTTTCTTTACACCGACACGTACAGTATAGTGCACTATTCATGTTGCATTTATGCGCCCGTCTTGGAAAACAACAAAAACCGCGCGAATACTGTTATAACTCTGCCTCTATGTCCGTATGTCTGCCCTTTAATATTGTGCTATCAGACCGATAACTCCAGTGTCAATTATTTGATCGGCACCAAAATATGTACGTGTGTTTATAAGCTAAAGATGCAGACCAAGTTCGAATATGTACGCGGTGCAATGACTGTTTGAGTTGTGGCTCTTTTAGGCTTAGAATTGCCTGATGCAAGGTCAAGTTCGGATATTGCTCCATTCCATAGGTGATACATGACTCACGGTCCTTCTTGAACTTAAGTGTTACGTAAATGATGTTTCAATTTAAGAAAAACCACACCCTGACAAATATGGCTAATATAAAATATCCATATATATGTGTTGTAATAAATTGCATTAATTAAAGTTTCACGCCACTGTTTGTTGCAATACATAACTCATGCCACAATGCAATAAGTAAATACCGTTAAAGGTACGGGAGGGCTTGGCGGTGGGTATGCTGTGAAAATATTTCCACCGGTCAAACACCGCCACAAACAGAAAGAATATTAAAATGTAGACAGACTTTGTCCGTATACAAATAAGAAATATCGCATAAACAGTATGTTATTGTCATATGTTTAAAAAGCATAACATGTTACTTTCCTGGTGTTTGCGAAATCTCATTATACAAGAACTATTAATAATGATAATAAGAACAAAGCCAATCTGTTTTCCATGTACGTGTTGATGACAGACGTTTTGCAGACTGTTATGATATTTTACACGAACCCACTGCGATGGTATTGTGTCTCTTTAAGTGGTGGTGCTAATTTGATGTGATGATGGTTGTCCGCTTAATTTTTATGATGCGACTGAGTCAAATGATGATGTTAAGAATAGTTCAGGTATTTTATTTAAAGTTGTCATTTTCGCGGTATTTGTTGGTCTAAACAAATCAAAGAAAACAATAAAACATTCAAAAACATGTATGTTGTGAAATTATTTTAATAATGGCCGTGTTGGTTATTGCAAATCGGCCAATATTGAGATGCTATCACTGTCGTTTGGCAAACGTTAGCGCCACCTTTAGTCAAATATGTTTAAATATATATGTTCTTGGATGTTTCATTTAAACATTGGCCTTTGCTCATCTCGGTCGGTTTACCCAAACACCACAACAATGACAACGTTAGGAAAAATAACCATTTCTTAACAGCATCGCCTACCAATAAAGTCAGCGAGGTCCACCATCATCACATCAAACCAACACAACCACTTAATCAGGTATGGAATCCCTGATGATCGCCTCAAAGAATCGAATGTCAGCGAGGTCCACCATCATCACAGCAAACCAACATGACCACTTAATCAGGTGTGGAATCCCTGATGATCGCCTCAAAGAATCGAATGTCAGCGAGGTCCACCATCATCACAGCAAACCGAGGTCCGCCATCATCACAGCAAACCGAGGTCCACCATCATCACAGCAAACCAACATAACCACTTAATCAGGTGTGGAATCCCTGATGATCGCCTCAAAGAATCGAATGTCAGCGAGGTCCACCATCATCACAGCAAACCAACATGACCACTTAATCAGGTGTGGAATCCCTGATGATCGCCTCAAAGAATCGAATGTCAGCGAGGTCCACCATCATCACAGCAAACCAACATAACCACTTAATCAGGTGTGGAATCCCTGATCATCGCCTCAAAGAATCGAATGTCAGTTTGCAGTGTAAGAATGAAGAACCTACTGTGCGTAGAGCCAATTTTAAGATTTCAGAATAACAAAGTTGATGGTCATCGTGCGGATCGATACTTTCCACAAAGATGACTTTATACGTTATGAGAATTGAGAGAACCATCATCATATAAAATTATCAAGACTACGTCAAGGGACACAACGCCTTCAATGTGGCTTCATTCGACATAACATAACAGTCTGCAAAACGGTACCAAAAAATTAGATGGACGTATTGTTCTTATAACCATTGTTCATAAATCTCGAAATGCGAGATTTCGCATGTTAAAACCATTGTGGTGTGACCATTAATGTTACAGTGGAGTTACCGATACAAGTCAATTATAGTGCAATTAGATAACCAATTTTAAGAAAAACTTGACGGTAAACATTGGAAAATGTCAAAACATTGGAAAACGTCAAAGCATTGAAAACTATTCTGGAAATCTTATTCAGACTAAAAATATTTTAACTTCCAACAAGCTTAGTGATGTTTGTTGACAAATCACTGTAACAGTTTTTTTTTTACATGACAATGGTTTCAACACGCGATATTTCGTTACTTGAGAACTATCAGTAATGAAAATAAGAACAAAGTTGGCATATTCTAAGCGGAGAGCCAATTTTAAGATTTCAGAATAACAAAGTGCTGATTGTCGTGTCGTGCGAATCGATACTTTCCACAAAGATGACTTTATACATCGTGAGAATTGAGATTTGAAGTTGCCACGGCGAACGTGTTTAGAACGTTGTGTGTCGATTCAACATTCGATGTTCAGTTCTTTGTGTTGAGGCGCGAAAATTTGATTTAATAACCTGTCGAGTCCGCACATCGATCACAAATATAATGAAATGCAATATCGACTTGATCGTATTTCTATCACGTTGATTCGGGAAGAATATTGAATTTAAAATTGTTCCGTTCAATGAGGTGCTACCGTAATGCGGTTGTTATTGCACGATATTGTGAATAGTGAGCGTTGCCGACGATTCGTACATGTAAATGCAATCAGCGGGACTGTAAACAGATGTCCTTTGTCGCTACCACCTACAATGTCGTTCTTCCGCACATCATCATATCATACAAAAGCGCTACAAAAACTAAAACCTAGTTCATGACTGTCTACTATTATTATTTTTTCCCAACCTCCGAACATACGTACACCAATAGATTATATTAGCACTCGTTTATCGTGCCAGATATTCACAATGTAGCCTCGTTGTCTTAAACACAAATCTACACAACCTCTGGAAGGCAATACAAATTATATATCTCTAAACTGATCATCATGTAAATACGTTTATATAACGTCATCTTGATCACATGTATGTTATATTATTGTATCGGGAGAGGGGCTTCGTAAGTTGTAAAAACTTGTGCCTCAATCCCTTTTGTATATTATACAAATAAGATATGTTTCAAGTGATCATATCATGCAGCACGCCTGTCTTCCTCACCATCGCCGTCCCTTTTAATATCATCTACGTCATCGTCCAGCTCAGCTAACAATACTAATAATTATAACCAGTAACAATAATGTTCTTTTTCACCCATCTCGTACATCACGCCTCTCTTCATCGTCGTCCTTGTTGCTATCATCTACGTGATCGTCCAGCTCAGCTAACAATACTAATAATTATAACCAGTAACAATAATGTTCTTTTTCGCCCATCTCGTACAGCACGCCTCTCTTCATCATCGTCCTTGTAGCTATCATCTACGTGATCGTCCAGGTCAGCTAACACAAATAATAATAATAATAATAATAATAATAATAATAATAATAATTATAACCAGTAACAATAATGTTCTTTTTGCGCTCACCATCTCGTACAGCACGCATCTCTTCATCATCGTCCTTGTAGCTATCCTCTACGTGATCGTCCAGGTCAGCTAACACAAATAATAATAATAATAATAATAATAATAATAATTATAACCAGTAACAATAATGTTCTTTTTGCGCTCACCATCTCGTACAGCACGCATCTCTTCATCATCGTCCTTGTAGCTATCATCTACGTGATCGTCCAGGTCAGCTAACACAAATAATAATAATAATAATAATAATCAGTAACAATGTTCACCTCCGCCCATTATTTTCTTTTACAGCACCTTCCTCGCCGTCCATGTCGCTATCCTCTACGTTAATTTATGCTTTTAGATTGGCGTACCACAATATCGATGTCACAAGAGGTGTGCGGTCTTATCATGGTGCTAATTAGTTACACGTGTCTCTTAAATTTACTATTGTACAGTTGGATATGTCGCTCGTCGCTTCACCAGCCCAAATGAGTTTTCATAGCTCATCATAAACTCATTACGTCTCAAAGGCGGGTGGTTAATTTCCACTCAAAATTCAGTGATATAGTATTTTCTTGTACTAGGTATATATAATTCACTATATTTGCCGAACGAGTTAACTTGTTGCATATTCGCTCGTAATTTTACCCAATAGTGCCATTCCCTCATATCATAAACTAACCTGATATAAATCCGTCGTAATTAACAAACATCCAATGCAGCTTTATCTCAGTTCCTAAATTCAACATACTCTGGTGCAAATAGGTTCATATTGAACCTAATTATTCACATGTTTGACTTATTTCGTTTTAAAATACATGTAGGTTCATTATTGCGACTCCCAAAGAGGATCACAATGCATCCTGTTCTCCTGAAAATAGATTTATATTGTACGTATTTCAAAAACACAAATACGCCTATATCGGCATTAATTGAATCTGAATTATGCTCGTATATGAGCGTATTCACATTGCAAATACATCTGTATCGGCCGTATTGAAATACGAAACACGACGAAAAAACGGGTATACGCTCATTGTGAACTTATTTCAGAATCGACTGTATTTGGGTTAAATATGAACCTATTGGCATGAGGATATGTTGCAAAATGAGCGTGCATTATGTTCCACGAGAACAGGCTGCACTTCCCCCAAAATTCTCCGATATAAGCGACCACGATACTAGATTTGCATCAAACTTTATACATTTTAAACCTAATACAAAAAGAATGGAGTCAACATTCATGCCCACGTGTGTAAATAATTGGAATGCAATCAAAATTAAGACTCGAGATCTTAACCTACAATGTTATCTAAACACATTTAAACCAGAAATACCCAAACCCCCAAATATTACAATGTAGGAAAGCGGACTGAAAATATATATCACTGCAGATTACGATGTGAATGTAGCAACCTCCTATCAGATAAGGTTCAAAATTACATTGCAAGTTGCAAAGACTGCTCATGTGGAAATGGAGAAGAAAATGCCTTCCATTATTTCTTGGATTGTTGCCTACATTCGATCCCAAGAATTCACCTATTGAATAAATTACTTCCTTATAATATTTACTCACTAAAAATTCTGCTATTTGGAGACCCTGCTCTACCCGATTGCGACAATGAAAATATTTTCTTAGCTGTACAATCATTCATCCGTGAGACAAAACTAGATTCTATTGACCAAGTCTAGCAAATACATATACAAGCCAGCAAATGACTCAATCAAAGACGACTTTCAAGTAATTCATATATAAACAAAAGACTGACTCGGGGGCGGGAAACGACCGGTGATATGTACATGTATATAAGTTCAACTTGCCTTTGGTAGTCATGTTGCAATGCCATTATTCTTGATTTATTTTTCAGTGTAATAGCAAATGGGAGAGGAGGTACTCATAAGTGAGTCAGCACTTGTCCTCCAATCCCATTGTCTATATAAAAATGTATGTATCATTTCCTATATGTGTTATTGAAATCAGACAAATAAATATGTTTAAACTAAAAAACTAACGTATATTACGACATCGCTATTATGATACGTGAGAATCAACCAATAACTTTTTGATTGCAATCAATGGTAACACCCACGTACATATACAATTAAGTAAGCTGATGTCAATTGTGAATAATGGAGAATTACTAACTTTAATATGTTGCAAAATTGGATGTTAAAAATTCAACGTATCCTCGGGAAAATACGCACATAATCGACCTATAATGTGAACTAGTTACATAATTTGACTATTTGATTCCGAAATATGCAAATAATGCACACATATCCGTTATTTCGTTTTATGGCGCCGTCCGCAGTGAAAACACATGTTAAAGAGCGTACGCCTGAAAAGTCGTGAGTTGACTTATTTGTGTCATTGTCCGCACATTCTATGCTTAGAATCCCCTCATTATGAGTCGATAATGTGACTAAATGATCTCTAAGCAGATTATCCACCTAAAACAAGTTAAAAGAATATAATGTGCGTGCTTGTGGGATAACAGTCTGTAAAATTGTGACATGCTCTGACCAATGCTGTATACCGAAAATACTTGAAAGAATAATAACACTTCTTCCATTCGGATAGATGAGTTCCATTTCAAACTTTTGCACACATAAAGTAAGCACACCACTATTAGCTGCAAACTACATGATCTTCAACACCCACTGGATATCATCTGAAGAGATCGGGATTTTTCCAGGCTCTTAATTGAGTTCGACAGTGGACGTCTTTGATTGACTGTGTAATGTGAAGTCTTTCTGTTTATATATGGTTTATTTCAAATTAAATAATGGTAACTAGTTATGTATATATGTTAACTAATATAAACATTCAGTTGCGTTTCACAAAGAGAGACGCAAAGAAATATGCAGACTATGTGTCTTCTTAAAAAATAGTTTCCAATCGTGTTTTGAACGTTTCCAGATTCACACAATGTCCCAGTTATTTGGTAATGCTTGGTAAACACGAATCAAACCCGGGTAAGTTATGATTCATGTTTGCTAGAGCTTGGAAAAAAATGGATGAAACCTCGGTAATCATCGGGAAAGGTATGATTCAAATTTGGTGAATCTAGGTGAAATGTGGATTGATCCTCGGTTATCATTGGAAACGTTGTGATTCCAGTTTGGTACCATTAGTCCAAAGCTGCTGAGCTCTACTTGGGAATCTTCGAAACAAACCATATGTTTTACCATTATAGGTTAACAAATATCTTTGTATTGCATCCGGTGACCTATATGCCCTAAGTGTGTGCCTATTTTGCGAACTGGAACCGCATCCGAGGGTTGGGATGGAGTCATCTAACTAATGCACGTATAGGCTAATTGTATATATTTTTAACTCAGTTATATATTGATCAGGCAGCCCTGAACAGATGATATATCTAATATTTTGGTGCTTACATTTTGTAAAGTAGTTGATCTATGGGAGTTTCATATTTGTTCCGTGCTAATATTCTTATATACATGTAGATATATGCACCAGAAAGGTGTCTGGTTACACCAGAACGTTAGGGTTAGACTTCACTGCATGCGGGCGCTGCCACGGCGTGACCCCATTACACTCAGTCTACACGATAATGGGTTAGCTTCCTTGCGGTTGGTACAAGCGCGTCACCGCATATACCAATATCCTGATGTTGCTTGGAGCATTTCCGGAAACGTTTTACTAGCAAAAGATAACGTAGTTAACGCTTTATTGTGCTTTATGAGATTCACCCAGAGTAACATTGAAGCGAAATCGAATGACGTCATCACAATCTCGCGACGAATTTCAATATCCTGTTCTTGGAGGCGGGCACATTTTGAGGATGCTGCAAGCGGTTTCACTGAATAATAACATGGTATAAATATTTGGTACGCCGTTATGGCAATAATGGTTCAGATCTGTTCAGGGGAAATGACCGTAAAGATTACAACCTACATTCACATGGTTACAAGAGTCAGACTGCATCGGTCATCTTCTAAGTTGTCGTATCGGGCGTTTAGACACGAAAGCGCTTTTCGAAGTAATATTATTTATTGTCAACGGGATCGACTACATATAAAGGTCCATGAGAACTTGTCCATTTTTCAAGTGTAAATTCCATTTTTCGGGGGTAAAATCGTGTTCTACAATGTCTTGTCAGAGTTTGCCACAATCTTAGATATAACAATATATAAAGGCACTCTAGAGTGTATATAAGCCCCGTGAAACCTGATATGTAGGCACTACTGTACCGTCATACAATGGTCTCTATAAGCCCCGTGAAACCTGATATGTAGCCACTACTGTACAGCCATACAATGGTCTCTATAAGCCCCGTGAAACCTGATATGTAGGCACTACTGTACAGTCATACAATGGTCTCGGAACCGAAGCTTTCGGTACTATCGCTCGGTGCCAAATTGATGACCCAAGATGATTGGGAGTGGCGATCACGTGGACCACGGCAAACTTTCATATTGAAAGGGGAAAACATGTCGGTATCGGATTGTCTTTTTTTACAATGTATATGTATAACAACGGAGAAAACAGAACATAATAGCCGGCTTACACATTTTACGTTGGATCCATCCTGGACCTCCTTTTATACTGTATAGGGTGTCCCTAATTAAAATTTAGGCACGTTGCTACTAACGGGGTGGTATCTAAGAATTTTCGAAGTGCGGAAGTGAAAATTTCTCAATATTTTGTTTTGTGTGAAATACTGTAGGTTAACTTCAGTTTCTCTTATAAAATTCTGGGTCACATGATTCGCGACTATCTCTCTGACGACGATAACATTCAACGTCAATATCGTGCCATATGTGTTCGAGCGATTGTAATAATCCGGAAATTCTCTTTTTGTTCTTTTGGTGTCAAGAAATTCTTATTTCTTCGTTATATTTCGCCATTATATTGTGCCCATTTGTGGGCTAATTACTCACAGAAAACGTACAACAAATTGTCTAATCTGTTTTAATAATTCATAATGGATGTTGATGCGATATTTTAAATATTGTAGTGCTAGAGAGAGAGAGTATGCCAGTGTCCGAATACAATAATTTCTAGTATACATTATTCAGATATTAAGTATAGATCAAGACTATTTTAAAATTGGAATTCTATATTATACACATGATGCAAATCAAAATACGTTATTGCTAAAAAATTTGATTCATTGTTATATATTATATTATATACATACGTATGGGTAACATTGCCTGAAATAAACTATTATATATAGGATTAACTTGCTTCTTATAAACCAAACCTGGAATATTGTTAACACTGTCCGATTTCGGATTGTATGTGCACCAGACAATATGTTATAGTCTCCAAAAATCGGCCGAAGACAACGTATTTATATTTTCCTCGCTGAAAGTAGCAATCGGTGAAAGCAGTCATGATGACTTACAGTGCTACACTGCAACAGCTTTAACAGGCTACATTCGATACGACAGTGTTGTGAATTTCAAAAGAACACATGTACTTAAGTTCCACAAAATTATAAACCACCAGAATAATTCACAAGATTCAACCACTGGTGACTACGACTACGAGAAAAAAAAACAATGCAGAAATTAGTCGGCCATGACTCACGATGAATCAGTCACAATTTAGTTGACTACAACGTACAAGTACCTCTTCAAATAATACAAAGGACGGATGCATCATATTAATCAATTTTCATCGATACGTGAGTTATGAACATTGTCACCATAACATATCGCACAGTTCCGGAGTTTGCTATTGTTTTGATCACACCGTCGGCGATGCGGTAATATTGTTGTGATATACGTACGGAATGACCGATATTCTCGGAGACACGGATTCAATTCTGGGACACCCAATATCACTGAATCAGCCACAAGCTGTTAGTAGAATTTGACTTTGTTCACTGCAACGAACTACACATAGACATGGACCAATGCAATGGCTACATCGTGTTGTTATCAAAACATGTGTGACTGTCATTCTCAACGAGTCGACCATTTCCGCTTCGCTAGGAAATAACCCCACCAGAACTATTTATGATGTCTCATTTATAACGTTTACTTTATTTACACACAAATTAAGACATTTGGCCCATTATTTCATATATTCAGAACAATTTTACTCCATGTACATGGTACAGATAATGCAAATCATGAAATCGAGGTAATAAAACTCGAATTAAGTACAAAACTACGATCGAGGTTCAATACTAATACAAGTAATATAATGTTGAGTATTTCATCTTACCCTGTACAAGGGAGTCCAAGTAACTGATCACATAATATCGAAGAACCTGGACCGGGGTTTTCTACCAAATTCGAAGTTTAAACGCGTGGCAACATTTGAAACATAAGATGTCACATCATTAAATGTTTTCCTAATTTCGAGAACTGGGTTCCTGGACAGATACTCCGGAGTACCTCGATAGGTACACTGCAGATCCTCCCAATATGCTCTAGATTATCTTGTAGGTACTCCGGGGTGACTGGGCATGTTCTCCACATAGCACCTGAATATTTGTTACTCTGAGTACCATAGTACGTTGACCTGGATAGTTGGTACTCTAGAGTACCTGGACATATACCTCAGAGTACCCAGACAGGTACCGCATAGTATCTGGATGGGTACCACAGAGTACCTGGATATTTGGTACTCAGTACCAAGACAGATACTCCAGACAACATTTTGGAACTCCACACGGGACAAGTATAGTACCTACATAGGTGATCCAAGGAACATTTGGTTCTAAGTGTGCAAGATTTGTTTTCCTTATCCTAAGTAACACAGTATAATCGAACCCGCGAGAATCGTCAAAACTAAAATGTATTAAACCGTAAAATAATGTGTTTCTCTCCAGGAGAGATACGAATATTACATTTTATCTTCTATAACAGCTGTTATATAACGGATTATCGGTGCACATGTATTTGTACAGTAATGCCCTAAATAATCGACTCCTTAACAAAGCAGAATTATGGTTAATTTTCAGGATTTAGCAGGGGGGTGGGGGGGGGGGTAGTAAATAATTTGCAGGAAGGTATGCCGTTTTTTATTTGCATCTGGCATTTTCGGGGACCCACCACCCACAAACAAATAATTGTTTAGTCCCAATTTTTTTAACCAACCCCCCAAATTTCACTAAATTTGGTCCAAAACCGCATACAACCCTACTGATATCAATCGTATGACTGGGAATGATCTCATTTAGTTCAAATAACAGTTTAACCTGTTTCAGAAGTTGTTTTAATTGAGAAAAAAAGTGTTTTATAAATTGCTGATCATCGATCTGCATGTAAACCTAGGTCATTGTGCAGGATACACACTTTATTATTTTTAATTCAAAATTTTGTAAAACTAACAGCATAATAACATCTGCCAGGGTACCCGAGTCACATCACCAAATTTGGTTGAACTGGGTCCAGGGGTCAGAGAACAATCCAGACAGATCCTACTCATATATATGTATAGATGACAAGCAGTCACAGCACTATACCATACTTGAGTACTTTTGGGTACTTGTGAGAGATCATCTGAGTTGGCAGACATGCAAATAATTTAATGATTATCTTGATGCACTGATGACAGATATTTTCTACCCATTGATAGTCACATTCATGTTAGAGACAGTTGCTCGCTCTTTTTCCATGCACACACTGACTTAGGCATTAGTTACATCAGGACAAGTTTATTTATATATTCAAACTTAGGTCATTATACAGGATACACACAGTTCCATAATTTCGAACCATTTCCCCGATTAGTCTGTTAACCAGCCCATTATCTAGCATTATGCCTTAACACTTTTGTTAGTCTACTAGAGCAACGTCTGTTATAATAAATGACAAAGAGTCTCTATATGCCAGACTTGGATATTTTAGGTGTTGTGGGAGTAACAGATCATATGAGTTGATAGATATGCAAACAATTCACCGATTGGCTTGACGCACTGATGAACAGTGATGACAGTTATATTCTAGCCTTTGATATTAGATATTTTGTATTACCTCCTTCTTGGGAGAGAATATTTATAAAATATTACACTACTTTCCGAAGGGTGTCTGGAAGGAATTTTTTCACCCCACCATCCCATATGCAATATGCCATAGCTTAATATCATCTCCACGAAGGCCAATATGAGGTCCCAGTAACATAAATATGGTGTTTTTGCTGTTATAATTTTTTATATGTTTTAAACTATTACAAATGTCAAATAAGGCCACGAAAGGTCTTTAGTTAAAAAATTGCATGAGGTTGTAGAAACGTGTTTTTTGCCTCGCGGGTGACCCACCACCCCGGCATACTTTCCTGCAATGTTTTTATTACACCCCCCCCCCTCTGGATTTAGTCCGAAATATGGCTTGTTGCCATTCATCGGGACGATATCAGTAAGAGCTTTCCGATGAATGGCAACAAATCATATTTCCGACTAAATTCTGAAACATTAATTTTAATTCTGCTGTGGTTAAGGAGTCGATTATTTAGGGCATTACAGTACGTGTTGATACCAATGACATCGCCAGGGATTAATAGTTCTGTGTTTCTCCGGTTAAATTAGATGTGTGTAGGATACGACGCAGTAACATTATAGTACGCATTGTCTTCATATGCCGTTTTCTTGTCGCAAAGTACGAAATCAGAAAGACAAAAGTAATTTAATCGCCGGATTTAGGGAGCTAATAAATATATAATAAATCTGATTTAGGACTTTCTGATTGCCATGGTCAAAAGCAGGTGCGATGCAAAATTCATAGTACAGGAACAGGGTCCGCGCTGGACCGAAATTTACTTTTGCCAAATAATTTGCCAAATGAAAATATTTGTTGCCAAATTCTTTTATAAATTGTCAAATGCTATCCCTGATAGTACCATTTTCTGCAACCTTAAGTCTTATGTTTCGACATTCGCGGTTGGACGATATCCATATGAAAGCAGTTAGTTAATAATTGTACTCTCACCTCTATTGTGGTGTATCATACAACAAGAAGCCATCACCGAGCAATAACATGGTAGAAGGGTGGCTTCATCAAAAGGGCACACCACAAGGACGTGTTGTGTAAATACCACCACACTAAACTCGGGTAATCCCTCCACCCAATTATAATAGCTATCAGATTAACTGCATCTTAATAGAGGTGTTAACTTTTCCTAACCCAAATAAAACGCCACTTATGTAATTATATTGTAAGAGTTTCCTCAAATGAATTGATTCACCAATATTTGTCAACTGTCTTGAGGAATAAAAAAGTGACTTGCCAAAAAAATTGCCAAATGTTAATTATTTTTGCAATTGGCAAATTTGGCAAGTGGCAGCGCGAACCCTGTAGAGGAAGCTATTTGGTGTGGGATGCACTCGTCGGTCCATTGGTTCTGTGAATATCGTTATTATGGTAGCCCTTCATAAGCGCTCACGTGAGTAGCAACCGGTTGCTCAGTGGTACTGTTAATATCACGTATTAGCCCTTAATAAGCGCTCCAGCGGGAGAGCAACCGGTGGCCAGTGCTAACTCAGGCTTTGTCTCTGTCACATCTCGTGTGCTAGGTGTCGTGTTACCACATAAGACACCCAATTATATATGATGGTTACATATAAAACATTAAAGCATTATGCACCTTATCGAATAAATCACCGGAAGTCTCATATTGGGATACAGAACTTTGAATTTCCATTTGTCATTTGACTTCCCCCTGCTCCGACTCTGACATATGGGATATTGATGACTGCAGAAATTGCAGTCATAAAATGCATCAATCACAAAAATTACCCCATTTGCCAATCGATGCGCACAGTAGATGTGCCGAACAAAAACGACAATATATCGAAATACGATTACCAGACCTTTAGAAGCACGTCGAAGATATGTTGAAGGATTATATAATGGCATTGTGAAAAAATGCACAGAAGAGAACGTTATGCGATTACGGCGCCATCGTGGCTCCCGTTAGTTTACACATAACGTTTCCTTCAACGTAAACGAGCTAGTGAAAGCGGTTGTGATAACGTTGTTTTACGTCGAAGTCCCATGTATATTCATTTATATGGTAGACTTTATGCGCGGATCCAGTGGCGATAATTTTTGTCACTTTTAATCGATTTTACCATACAAATCAATGCATGATGCTACATGTATATACATTGGAACTAGTGGCATATTACGTCCATGGTTTGTTTTAATCTAACTTTCATTAACATTGCTGTGTTGGCATCTAACTCACACTGTCACGTGGGTCTTGCCAAATGGGTTAGTACATATATGTAAACATTTTGATAAACTATACTTTTCACATTTATTTTACTATTTTAAATAGTTAGTGGAGTTAGAACAAATATAAATAGTTTATATGGACCAAACCGTTTACTATCTCGATTGATTACAGTGATTGTGGATTGTAGGTGAGCGGATCAACAACACTAAACCCCGATATAGGAGGACATATACGCGGGGCTTGACATAGGGCGGGGTGTAAACCAGCCTTATCCCAACATATTGCGCTAGCTGGTTTACGTCGAAGGACATTTGGAATAGTTTAAACAGTGCCGCCAGTTAACTAACTGTGGTTTTATAAAAGGTATGGACATTAATCTTAATAATCGACGGTAATCAAAGGGGAACGTGATTGGTTGAGCGAGCGTATTGCAGCTGAATGATGACAAGCTATATGTGTAGCTACAACTTTACTACATACAAGTTGTACCCACAAATTGGCGAAGCTATAGCATTAGTTACAACACAGCTATATGTCATGCCAAGTTGGTACTTTCAAACCCCGTATATTGCCCGTATAGTGTGTTTTATACTAGCATTATAATCATCTACTTTTGTAAATAGCCTTATGTTGTGTTCTCGTGGAACTAGAGAAATGAACACGTGCATGAGTGATGTTTGCTGTTTTTCTTTTCTCAAACCACATTGCACGTTGCTATCGGCGACAAGGAATAGAACCCTGATTATCCAAAATTGAAACTAAGCTTGCGGAAAAGTGCTTGATCGCACTTTCTGATCTATGATGCAAATCTACCATTCCATTATTATGGACGTCAGATAAATAGGACGGATATAATGCCATTGACAGCTCTTTCACAGGAGGTGAAAGAGCATTATATTCATCCATTTTATCTAGCATCTATGATTTGATACTACTCCATTCAGACCATTTCAATTTAAATTATCCGGCTAACGTGCCGTATAAAATTAGCATTACGTCGATGCGTGTGGAGTGAAAGTTTATAAGGGTGATAACTACCTCCGCTACGCACGGCCCTTTATTAGTGTCAATATTCAGACTAATACAGTACTCTAACGAGATAACTCGACTGCAACGCAATCCAGTTAAAATGGAGATTGTATTTGGGTCAATGGGTTAATTTTATTGGAATGTGAAAATTTAGGTCACGGTCAAATTTAGCGATTCCGCCTCATTATCGTCAGATAGGAATGTAATGGTAGTCCTATACAATAAATAACCCTTCCTCGCTTACAGTTTACAGTAATTTGTTCCTTTAATCCGTTCATCAATTAGATGGGACCCCTGGTGGATCAGATGGTAATGTGCTCACCGTGAACGGCGCATTATTCCATCATAAGCCATCCAGCGACGGCGAGCTGGTCGAATTCCGATAGTGTGATCCATCAATTCTTTAAAAAAATTAATTATGTTTTATCATTTTTTCTTACATTCTTTAAGTTTAACACTTGTTAACAATTTTTTTATAATTTGTTATTACATTTTTTAACAATTTTATCTTTTTGTTATCGTTTGTTCTTATATTCTTTAACAATTTTTATAATTTTTTATCATTATTTCTTACATTCTTTAACAATTTTGTATCGCTGTTTTATTGTTTTCTTAAATTTGTTAACAATTATCAAACATAATATCAAATTAGGCCGTTGCATTCTCTTATATATGCGAGTCGACCATATACAAGAGAATGCATTGGCACATGGTTTTCACACAAAATCAGAACTTCCTGTATCTCTGTATGTTTGTCAAGAGACCGGTGGTGTCTACGTGCGGTTGACTGATTTTCCGGTTAAATTAACCATATGCGCGGTATTTCCGTAAAACCGACGACGCATTGTGTAACATCGCGATTGAAACCTCAATAAACCAAACCTAACTCCATTAGATCAAAAGTGTCGTATAAGTTAACCCTTTCTATACTAAATGGATTCTCCCAATAAGTTAAAACGTGTATATCGGAATGGTCTATTATTGATTTGGAGGGATGCTAAGGCTATAAAATCAGACGACAGGTAAATAAAAGAAGGAGCCCTGTATATTAATGGAAATGTGAATGATAATAAGTTGAAAATATGTTCGTTTGTTGAACGTATTATCTGAACATTTACTGTGTGATAACAACTCATCAATGATGCTTTAGTGTAGAAAGGGGTAAACTTATTATCTGAACAGTTACTGTGTGATAACTACTCATCAATGATGTTTTAGTGTAGAAAGGATCAAACTTATTATCTGAACATTTACTGTGTGATAACTACTCATCAATGATGCTTTAGTGTAGAAAGGATCACACTTATTATCTGAATATTTACTGTGTGATAACTACTCATCAATGATGCTTTGATATAGAAAGGGGTAAACTTATGATCTGAACATTTACTGTGTGATAACTACTCATCAATGGTGATTTAGTGTAGAAAGGGGTAAACTTATTATCTGATCATTTACTGTGTGATAACTACTCATCAATGATGTTTTAGTGTAGAAAGTATCAAACTTATGATCTGATCATTTACTGTGTGATAACTACTCATCAATGATGCTTTAGTGTAGAAAGGATCAAACTTATTATCTCAACATTTACTGTGTGATAACTACTCATCAATGATGCTTTAGTGTAGAAAGGGGTAAACTTATTATCTGAACATTTACTGTGTGATAACTACTCATCAATGATGCTTTAGTGTAGTAAGTATCAAACTTATTATCTGATCATTTACTGTGTGATAACTACTCATCAGTGATGCTTTAGTGTAGAAAGGATCAAACTTATTATCTCAACATTTACTGTGTGATAACTACTCATCAATGATGCTTTAGTGTAGAAAGGGGTAAACTTATTATCTGGACATTTACTGTGTGATAACTACTCATCAATAATGCTTTAGTGTAGAAAGGGGTAAACTTATTATCTGAACATTTTCTATGGGATAACTACTCATCAATGATGCTTTAGTGTAGAAAGTATCAAACTTATTATCTGATCATTTACTGTGGGATGACTACTCATCAATGATGCTTTAGTGTAGAATGGGTATAATTTATTATCAGAACATTTACTATGTGATAATTACTCATCAATGATGCTTTAGTGTAGAAAGGGGTAAATTTATTATCAGAACATTTACTGTGTGATAACTACTCATCAATGATGCTTTGGTATAGAAAGGGTATAATGTATTATCTGAACATTTACTGTGTGATAAATAATCATCACCCCGTGTGGGCCCGGGGTAGAATAGGCCTACCACCCCACTGCGAGGGGTAACAATCCCCTAATGTGGTACCCTTTTTGCCGTGGGGTGCGTCACATGGGGTGTGTTGTAGGAGTCCTGGAGGTATTAGGACGGTTGTATCACGTGAGACATAGACATGGGGATACGACTTAGCTCATGGTCCTCTTTGGTCCTGCATCACTTCAAGACAATAAATGATTTATGTTTGCTGATTAATTTTATGCAGGTTTTATAACTTGGCTGTTCCCAAAGCAGTATTGTTGCCTTTTTTGATATTCTGTGTTATATGTGTTTGCACAGTGGTCAGTTCCTTAATGGTTCTGATCCCAATTGAGCACTCTCGCTCTGATTTTGGGTGTATTTATTTGTATATATTTGGTTCCATTTTTAGCCAATTCACGGTTACGTCTATACATAGTTGCTTCGCTTGTCTGATTTTCTCAGTCGTGATGTGGCCAAACGGCTAAAAAAATCCTAACCAAACAAACAGAAAACTACTCATTAATGATGCTTTAGTGCATGTTTATATGGTTAAATGGACTAAATTTATTTGCGCGTCATTTAATGGACAGAAAAGAAGGAAGGGCATGCCACTTTTCACATACGTATCCAGACGGAAATCCGGTTAATGACCATCGGGAGTAACATAACGACCAATTTATCTAAACCCGTAATTCCAAACGTTTCGTGACTTCATTGGGGAATATATAGATATATCGATGTAAACCATTCCCGCTATGTGGAAGAGATCGGCACTATCTCGGAAAGTCTATATCACTATGTGGGCAATATATCGCTGTTGTTACGTTGGGAACTATAAAACTGTGTCCCATGGGGTGTTCCGCCGGGAGCGGTCAGGATGCGGTTGTCTGTGGAGGGGGCACTTGCGTGCAGCGTCCCATTCGAATGGTTGAGATGGGAATGACGGTCTCATCTAGGGTTTGTGTAGGTGGATTGCATGGACTCAGGAGATAGGTGACTGCAATATGCTTGTCCCAAGTTTGTCCCAAGTTTGACAAACAGAATAAAAATTAGTAAAAAAAAAAAAACTAAACCTGTGTCAAAATATATCTTAGTGTAGACAACTTTCGCAAAATCGACCATGAACGGTTAGCAGTTACATATAGGTTCGCCAATCGCTTGGTGTCCTTATATGTATGATTTCGTCCGTATATATTGGTCAATCACGTCGAATGCATATTTATAAGACCTCAGGCGAATAAGTTTGGCTCACCAGCAGTCGATTGTACATAACCGTAAACATTGGTTGTGGTAATATTACGTACAATATATGTTTAATTCTCGTTGGACAAGCATTCCACTGCGCATATATAGAATCACCACCAGATGTCCTCTGTAAATTTGTTTTGGATATATGGATAAGTATATTAGATTTACAGGCATCATTGTATTAATGACCATGTCAGTCACATCTTGAAATCAGCTATTGTAGTTCTATTTAAATGTTATAGATGAATCAGACAGGGTTAAATCAAATATTTCCCCGTGTTTGTTGAAAACATGGCGTCGCGCATCGCGTGCTCATCCAACTTGCACTCTTATAACAGTATTGCACTAAATGAATAATATCCCGATAATATTCGTTTTAAAACATTTTGCGCCAGCTTATTTTAGTAATAAAGGACATACCTTTCTAAATAGCATTACCATGACAACACAACCAACGCTTTTTAAAGACATATTATGGACTTGTTCGGTGCGATAAACTTATGCCAAGCTGGGGAATGTATCATTCTACTAACATCACCAAAAATAAAAACAAATCGGTCATACCACTCCATATAAAACATCATATGAACTATGTTCAATTGTAAATATTTACATCTCGATTCGGGACGCAACAATCGGCGATAAACTAACGCAAACGATTTCGCCATCTGGAGTCATTTCATTTAATTAATATTTAAAAATGACGGTGTGTGTTATCAACTTGGATAAATATGAGTAAAAATAAATACGTTGAGTAAGATTATTCTTCATTTATATTTGATCACCCTACCGGAGTGTTTCAGATCACTTTAACGATATATGCAATGTAGATCGGTCGAATGTGCCATCGTGATTAATTATTCGGCATTATTCGCATCGATCGTAACAAGCTTTTTCGTCATTAAAACAGTACTCGCGTGACAGAAATTAATTATGACTGATATACCTCGTGTCACCTGCTCAATGCCATACTATATATGGTTGAAATTGTTGATATTATTGTCTAGATTATTCTCCATTTGGTTCAGTTCGGCTATATTGGTCAGGGAAATAACTCTAATTCAAGTTATCTATGATTATAGTTTCCGGAAATAAATTATTTTAATGCCGGTGTCCATGCTACGTCGGAGCCTGCTTGTTCCATGAGTGTTCGGTCGACGGAGAACTTTATGGTCAATGTTTGTGGAGTTCTCATGGAACCGGCAGCCTCGTGTAAACTGGGTGTTGTTCGTGTAATATATGATTAAACACGCCTTATATGGTGAGGTACGGCGAAGGGTGACATAAGGAAGAAATCGTAATTGATTCATCTCGCTCTCCTTCGACAAAGATTGGCCCGCATCGCTAGACCAGATCAAGGCTTGCCATAATTGGTGAAGAACTTGCTCATAGATCTTGTTTGAAGATTAACTCCTTTTTAGCAGAATAATTATAGGAATCAATTTTCTGACATAACTTCTGGGAAGCCAGTCTGCCGAGTTCCATGTCGTATAGGGTTTCTTATAAATAACTTAAAGTTAAATTATAGATTAATATTTAGTTTTGAAGTGAGCTATAACATATAAATGTATATTTAGTCTTACAGTAGCCATAGCCGTGGAATATCTAGAACTCTCTGAATTTTACTTCTAATTTGATTATTCATAATATAACAAATTTCTTCATTATCTGAATCTTCTGAATTTTGTATACATGTAGGTATGATTATATTATGTACATTGGTTTGTTAAATTTTGCATATATTGTGAAGATTATAGTTATATATTTTCAAACTATGACATTTTGGGCAGGGTGTGGTATGCCAACAAATTCCATATCAGATCCGCAGATATCCTGAATCGTGAAGTAGTTAAAAAGACTGTTAAAATAAATAGTCTCTACTTTCACATGTGAATTCACCCGAGCCAAGGTAATGTACATATATGTTGCAAACATAACGGCCATTCCGTTGCAATATAGTGGGAATTCCGACAGATGCTATATATGTGTTAAAGTGACATTTGAAGAGGGAATTTTCGCGCGAAAATTATTTTTTTAAGTGACCAAAGGCCGTTTCTATCTATGACAAGAGTCCTTCGCTCAAATGGAGTCCGCTTCCGATCGGCAAATGTGTATGTACAATATATACTTAAGTGTATACATGTAGCTGTTGGCAAACCGTCTATCCGGCCTGAAAACTTGTTAAATGATGTTGTTTTGATTCTTCTGCGCCATTTTGTTATAAATAGAATGTTCTCGCCTTGTCGAAAGCGACTTCCGATTATGTGTTTGTACGGTTTATACAATGTGACAGTGCACTCTACGGACGGACCAATCTCATCCGGAGGCGAGTGATAAGGTGTACTTTAGTGAAACAATCTTCACACTGCTAAAGAACACGGAAAGCCAATCATCAGCGAATTGGATCAGCATAAATGTATTGACGAGATGCACCAAAACACGATTCTCGTCACGTCATAACGACGCGCACATAATATCTCACGCGTATTTAAAGATGTCGCGTCCTATTTGAAGCCATAACAGCACTAACATAATTAGGTCGGACCCATGAGTCATTCTAATATTGATAGAGGTTTTGATGTCGACTTTCGCGTGAGGATGTTTTAACACTTTTTAATTCTTGTCAGCCTGGCAAAAATTCCATTGATGGCCTCTTATAAGGAGTGTCCATGCTGCCATCGCCTCCAAGCGGTAGATAAAATGATGAGCTTTTCTGATCGTTTTCGACGTATTACTAAAGGATGATTGTGAGGATTTTCGCGGTGCCTCTGCCATACGAGTGCTGTGGAGTTCGAGTTATTTTAGTAGCAAAATTCCAATGATGACCACTTATAACGAGCGACCATGCTACAATCGCCCCGAGCTTTCTCAATTAGGAACTTTTTCGACGTATTACCTACGGGTGATTGTGCCGATTTTTGCGATGCCTCTGCTACATGCATGTATGCTGCTGATAGCGAGTAAGAGTAAATTAGCCAAGGACATTTTGTCAAACTTGGTGTCAAAATGGACCTGGCCGGTGCACGAAATTAAAACTGAGCAAAAATGAGTACGACTCCCGAGTTCATACCAGACCACATGCAGGAAAACCAAGGGTTGTTAATGAGTTAAGATTGTTACATTACGGAAGACAGGAGTTATAAATAGACCGCATCTAAATACGGACAACCAATCGCAACAACATTATTCACATTTAAAGCGACAATTCACGGTAACAATATTCGATGCTGCAATCTCTGTAAGAGGTAAACACTCCGGATTGAAGGTGTACGAAAACACGTCACAATGTCCACAACCTGATAGACATCAGGGTAACACAATCTGAGACAATTATGCTGTGATTTTACTTCTTTCGAGTACATGGTGTCCATAATGCTGACCATAACTATTTATTACATATTAGAATGATTAATTAGTGCATATAATCACCCATGTCACACCACAATGATAATGCAGTTCAGTTCTACGTACATGATGTAAATCTTCTTTGTGATGATCTTTAATATATATATAATGATGTTTGAGCTTCGATTGCCGATAAACTTTTAGTAACCATGTGGTCCAGTGCGTCCACCGTCATATCACCAAACGTCATCACTCGACGCAATTCTTATTTCATTAGTGCTGTGCCATACCGGTGTAACTCGTGTCCATTGTCTCAATAACTTAACCCTTTGCTAGGGCCCGATCTCATCGGCCATAATTTACGGTCTGTAAAATCGACCCTAAAAATATTTGACAGTGACTGTATTTTTAAGTTTTAGATCTAACCCTGTGTGCTATATGTCCGAAACGAATATAATTGCAGTCTCATTGAGTTTCACAACTTCCGGTTTTCGGAAGTGTCCGATTATCCACCTAGAGAGGTTGTCCAAGTTTTAATTTCTAAATGCACCTCCTAAAACTAGAGCCAGAAACCCAAATCAGGGATGTTCCATTGACAACTACTTGCCCATGGGGTTATCATATTTCAACTGGTACCGCAAGGTTTCCAACTGTTGGATATTTTATCCTGACACCATATGGTTGTAAAGTTTCCACCTGATGGTCATTTAAATCCATAAATTGGACCAAAAGTTGGACTATATGCTGCTAGGAAATAAAACTACATTTATCAGAAGAGTATCAACCCATGTTCGGTCTGATATTTTCACCTTATGTTATGTCCGGCCACATGATTTGCATCGCGTTAGATAAAAACAATCTTCAAAATCACTTCTTCAAAACTCTCCATTATTTAGTCAATATTAATCCTCGATAAATATAAGATAAATATAAAAAACACTTATTCTTGGTCAATATTAATCCTAAGATCAATCATAAATATATATACGGCACCTGTGTCCCATGTGAACTAAACAATAGAGACCTTTCGCAAAGTCATTATTATAATTTCGGATAGGATATATTGTCAAAGTCAGGTGGACACGATCAAAACTTACATACGATGGTTAATTGGTGAGACAGCATATGCCCCACTATATTCAGTTACACATATTTGATGGAAAAAGTAATGTGTGTCTCTTTCAGATCCCATGTTCGTATCCGTATACATCACATGGATACTGTTAGAGCGTACCCAATGAGAACCGGTGGTACACCCTTGAAACATCTGCATATAACTAAACTGCGTTGGGTATATGTCGTCTCACATAAGAACCCCCGTGCGTAAAGATATAATTTTTGGCCGTTTACTGGCAGGATATTGTCCATATCCCTAATCGTTATTTTGCGAAAGGTCCATATTATCTAAATACCGCTCCGATTAAGTATTTAATTATACGTGATCCTATATCAATGGTCTGGCCAGGCATAAATGTGTAACTGTTGACAATTTTGACTATAGTCTCACCCTACCCCTGCTATTGCCACGTCCCTGCTGAAGGGGAAGGATTCAGCTTCGGACATCAGTAAACGGTGAGACGGTGAGTAACGCTGACGGGGTGATTGTCACAAGGCATCGATCACATTCGTAGCCAGCTTTTTAAATCGATCACAAATGTAGCCAGCTTTTCTATGGTGATCACATTTGTAGCCAGCTTTTCATATTCATGCGAGCCTCAATGAACAAGATTAGGTTAAGCTCATTGTTATGAGTTGATGGATGAAAAACAACTTGAATTTTAATTTGATATTAGTTCATCTAATAATCTAACGTTTCTGATCAATGTCGTTAGAATGCTCGAATTATATTCCAATATAAGTTAATAAACGAAGTCAGTTTTGGAGAATGACGTCGACATTTGAGTCACGGGCGCGATGACGTCGTATTTCGCGCCATATAAAGCATGCAATTAGAAAAGCTGGCTACGAATGTGATCGCCGGTGAAAAGCTGGCTACATTTGTGATCGATTTAAAAAGCTGGCTACGAATGTGACCGGAGCCTTGTGACAATTACCCCATTGGCGTGAGTAACCTGTGGTCCAGTGCACCCACATTCATCATCACCAAATGCTCTATAAAAGGTGGAACGTTAGTTAGGTATTAGTGGATTAGATCTCATATAATCTGGATATAATCAATTTCACTATCGAATAGTTCAGTCACTCGGGCTGAAACGTTTGTAGAGAGAGACTGATGCCGACTAATTACTTACCCTGGTGGCTGCATAGATTACGAAATGAAGATAATCACACATGAAAATGTATTAACAGTTCCAGACCTCCCGGTACAACAACAGCAGAAACACACCAATCTAATTTAATAACGTCGTCTGCTTTATTTAATATAATGAATAGCATGTTGAACAGCGAATAAGCTATAGACCCATACATGCATCAGCATATCATTCTGTTATTTAGAATTGACAAACAATTGTTGATATCCATCTACACAACATATTATCGTGCAAATAGGTTTATATTGAATCTAAATATTGACATATGATCATATTGGACTTATTCGAGTTTGAAATAAGGCCATAGTAAATTTATACTCGTTATTCCGTTGAATGGTTCGGGTCACAGTCAAAATTTATTACCACGGTAAATATGTTTATATAGAACCTATTGCTCAAATAGTGCCATATTGGAATTATTTATTTTGGTATACGTTCACATTGAATCTATTTCGACTCCCAAATAGGTTCATACTGAGCTTATAATCCACGAGAACAGGCTGCTCTACAACATCAAAGCAACATGAAGTACAGTAATGCCCAAAATAATCGATCCTTAACCACAACAGAATTATGGGTAACTTTTCAGGATTTAGTCGGAAATATGGCGTCTTGCCATTAATCGGAAAGCTATCACTGAGCTAAATCCGTAACAACGTGTACCTCGTGTTTATACCAAATTATCAAGTGTTTGCTGGTGATGGCCAACATTTAAAGAAAAAAATAATATTATGGGATGACCACAGCATAATAACTCTGGAACTGTAAATGTGACTCACTTCATTGGAAACTTCGATGGAAGTACTCTTGGCGGTCAAATTTTATCGAAATCCGATAACAAATGACTGCGAAAGCTGCTGAAAATTCGAAAATTCTATATGAATAAAGAGGAATAATACATATGCAGAATGCCCGCCATTCATTCCGGGCTTATGTGGATATAACACTATAGAGCGCATTAGCCCACTCTTATCGTCGTGGGGTGCTCTGGCAGGTATCTACTCTGGTAGAGCCAGGTTATTCCTTTATGAAATTTGGTCTGGCGCCCAAATAATCAATTAAATACTGTATATAAACGTACTCTGTTGATTTGGATATTCTGGGATTTGAGCGTGAAAACAGTTTGTGAACCACTCGGCTTGTCAAACTCTTTACATGATGGAACCCGATAATCCAACGATACAGTGTACGTTTGTATCCATTGTAACTCAATCCACCAACAAAACAAATAAAGAAACTGGGCTTCCTATCGTCAGTGTGATAATCATTTTCGGTGATCAAATCTCTGGGTACGTTCCATGGGTTTACTCGGAACAGCATCCGAATTGTTCTCCCAGACTGCTGATCCGATTTCAACCAAATGTGTTGCGGTGACTCTGGCGGAGGTTATAGCGGCATTAGTTATTTCAAAATTTTGATTTAAAAAAAAAAAATTAAATAAATTATAATGTTTTGTTTTAAATAAGCTCACTATGTGCCTATTTCAGAATGAAACTAGAATGCACCCACTGGAGCTGCCTATACTTGCGCTCATCACACATTTGGCATGTTTTGTGGTGTCTTACCCCTCGTTTGAGATCGATAACAAATATATATATATAAAACCTCAGTTCATCAATCGCTGAAATTGTTGTGTGTACCGACATAATATCTCTGTTATCTCAAGTTGATCCCTTACACTAATGATAGTCTTAGTAATACGTACGAGTTGTTTGACATTTTAATAGAACAACGTAGACATCGTGCATATAAAGGATGTGAAGACGATCGGTTGCCGATTATGCTATATTATATACAATTTGGGTTAAATTACTAATTTGATTAGAATGATATCACGTGTGTGTGCCATTGCACTTCAGTGGCTAAAACATAAAAGTAAATTACAAATACCGACGCAATTAAATAAAAGACACGCGACCATTGGCTAAACTTTGATTAACAGTGCCCTTAGCGACTGATCTGTACAGTCTTCGGGAACATAACATCGGGTAGTCTATTGCGTTGATAACGAGAAAGCTTGTTTTCCCAGTTAATTCATAAGGGATTTTAATAATCCATGTTTTCACATTCACATTGTTCAGTGCAATTGTTTTTCAATTGAACCACACAAACGACTGTTTGGCCGGACAGGATTTATATGCACCAGGATATTTCGAAAATGTTTTGAACTTTCCAGAAATACGTTCGCACCTCACTGTCTCTGCGGAAAAAAAAACGATTCCTCACGGATCTTTTAGACGTGATCTCAACTAATTTCTCCGAGTTCCAAGTTACATAAGATACATGTAGGCTTCTAATGGGCAGTACTATTGCCCACCTTTGTTTTCCATGCAGTATATATATATATATATTTATAACAATAAAACACGTTGCTGGCAGATGGAATGGTTTAGCCCGTCCGTATAAAACGAGTCTTAGCTGTCTGTACATCGACGCGATTACGTCTGGTGTTTTGCGCGCCCATGTGACGTCCTGGTGTGCGTCGTGACGTCATCGCGTCTTGATCGGTTTCCAGAAAGAAATAATTCAATATTGTTCATTTATGAACGATTTATTACCAAAATAAAACCAGATATCAAAGCAAATTAAGTATATATGAGGATTTAAATTACAATTGATGCAACCATTTCATATTATTTCGTGTGCATTCTTTACAGTATGTACTTCCGGTATGACGTAACATATTCACGGAAGGACAGACAAATAAACAGACAGACAAATATCCGCACCGAAAACATTACTTGCGTCCAGCATGGACTGGCGCAAGTAATAAGTACAACGTGAACCTATTTGCACGGGGATAGGTTGCAGCACCAGATGTACGCTCTTTATATACATGTTTTCACTGTGGTACGCGTCATCCAACGGAATAACTGCTGTAAGTCTACTATGGGCTTATTCCAGAATCAAATAAGTCCAATATGAACCAATACCTATATGTAGGTCCAATATGAAACTATTTGCACGAGGTTATATGGAATTAGCATAATACATCTAGGATCCGACTGTCATGTGCGCAAAGCACACGAAGGGGCTGCAGCCCCCCCCCCCCCCCCCTCCGACGCCAAATAAAGGTTGTTTCATCTAGTTGTAAATATTAAACAGCGATTTTGAAAATTCTCCCCCGGATTACTCTCATGATCTCATGGCGTTAGCTTGAGGCATCGAGATGTTACGCATCACGTCGATTGCACTTAAATATTCAATTTATTTAGGACAAATTTTAAGTGGTATCTTTAAACAGGCTGCATTGATTGCATGCTGAACAACGAGAATAGCATCTTAACTGTCCCCCGCAGCTGCATGTTTGGTACAGAAATGGGTTAGGTCCATTTATTTCTCAATGAAGTTACTGCCATTAGGCACGCCTACAAATCTCCTCCCGCACAACGTTTGGATCATGCATGGTGGGGGCGCTTTCGGATATTATTCAGAGGACGACTTCTTCCACCTACTCTGAGTGCTCCTGGAAAAAAGAGTGTTTTTGTGGTCATTTCGTATATTTCTTAATTAGGAATACTCCAATTCGGTGCAACAATTATTAATGCGTTTAAGTGGCAATACTTGATTTAATTTGTGGGCGAGCGAGTGACAAAAATGCAAGTGTATACATAAAATGCTGACAATTCGCATTATTTGTCGATAATGTATCCACAATCGATTCTGAGCTGATAGGCACCCTTCGTCACATGTCTGAATGACGTGTCTGAGCACAATTGGCATATTTCTTATTGATTTCAGAGTGTTACCGTTGGCTGCGACCGAGAGTTCCAGGTTATGTTAGAGAGGACGATTGGCTGGGTGATTTGTTACGTCGAATTGGATTATTCCCAATCAAGAAAGATACGAAATGACCACACAACACACTTTCTACCAGCAGCACACACCGTTCAATGTGAAAGAAATCGGCATCAGAAACGCCCACCCCGTGCATCTGTGTGTAGCTAAGTGTTGTGCGGTGGAGATTACCAGACGTGTTACGGTGTAGAATACATCCATCAAAGTATATTCGTTAGCTCATATTGGGTGTAAGTGATCTCTCATGTATTAATGCACCAAATTGGACCAATGACATCAGCATGCTACAGGTTTCGTTCAATTACTACATACCAGATTAAGACGTATTTAGAATTAAACCATCTCGGTAAATTTATAAGCCTGTGCGGAAAGCCATCTTTGATGGAAACTGTGTGTGTGGCGTAATGATACATTACATGTATGCTCAAGTAGCCATCTGGATCATATCCTCGATGTGAACCTATTTGTAGGTTGAAATACGTTCAATGTGGACGTATTTCAAAACGAAATAAGTCCAGTATCGCATTATTTGAGCAATATGTTCTATACAAGCCTACATGTATTTACCGTGATAATGCTCCCGTTGTTGCAGCCTATTTACCGTGATAATGCTCGCGTTGTTGCAGCCTATTTACCGTGATAATGCTCCCGTTGTTGCAGCCTATTTACCGTGATAATGCTCCCGTTGTTGCAGCCTATTTACCGTGATAATGCTCGCGTTGTTGCAGCCTATTTACCGTGATAATGCTCCCGTTGTTGCAGCCTATTTACCGTGATAATGCTCCCGTTGTTGCAGCATATTTACCGTGATAATGCTCCCGTTGTTGCAGCCTATTTGCCGTGATAATGCTCGCGTAGTTGCAGCCTATTTACCGTGATAATGCTCCCGTTGTTGCAGCCTATTTACCGTGATAATGCTCCCGTTGTTGCAGCATATTTACCGTGATAATGCTCGCGTTGTTGCAGCCTATTTACCGTGATAATGCTCGCGTTGTTGCAGCCTATTTACCGTGATAATGCTCCCGTTGTTGCAGCCTATTTACCGTGATAATGCTCGCGTTGTTGCAGCCTATTTACCGTGATAATGCTCCCGTTGTTGCAGCCTATTTACCGTGATAATGCTCCCGTTGTTGCAGCATATTTACCGTGATAATGCTCACGTTGTTGCAGCATATTTACAATGATAATGTTCCCGTTATTGCATCCTATTTACAGTGATAATGCTCCCGTTGTTGCAGCCTATTTACCGTGATAATGCTCGCGTTGTTGCAGCCTATATTGTCAAAGTCAGGTGGACACGATCACAACTTGCATACGATGGTTAATTGGTGAGACGGCATATGACCCACTATATTCAGTTACACATATTTGATGGAAAAAGTAATGTGTGTCTCTTTCAGATCCCATGTTCGTATCCGTATACATCACATGGATACTGTTAGAGCGTCCCCAATGAGAACCGGTGGTACACCCTTGAAACATCTGCATATAACTAAACTGCGTTGGGTATATGTCGTCTCACATAAGAACCCCCGTGCGTAAAGATATAATTTGTGGCCGTTTACTGGCAGGATATTGTCCATATCCCTAATCGTTATTTTGCGAAAGGTCTCTATTATCTAAATACCGCTCCGATTAAGTATTTAATTATACGTGATCCTATATCAATGGTCTGGCCAGGCATAAATGTGTAACTGTTGACAATTTTGACTATAGTCTCACCCTACCCCTGCTATTGCCACGTCCCTGTTGAAGGGGAAGGATTCAGCTTCGGACATCAGTAAACGGTGAGACGGTGAGTAACCTGTGGTCCAGTGCACCCACATTCATCATCACCAAATGCTCTATAAAAGGTGGAACGTTAGTTAGGTATTAGTGGATTAGATCTCAAGTCTGGATATATGTGACCCGCCATATCAAATCCAGTCGTAAGTCGGGATTTGTTTTACCCTGTGCCAATGCATTCTCTTATATATTCGAGTCGACCATAGGTCGCCTCGCATATATAAGAGAATGCATTGGCCTAACAATTTTTTATCATTTTTTTTAAATAAATGTTTCTTACAATTTTCAGGACATAAAATAAAAGGCATCCATTACCCTGCAGGGAGCCCCACACATATATACAAGCATATAGAAGAGTGTCGTCTGCTCATGTTTGTCTGGGGCCATGTATGGGTGAAATTATAAAATTGTTAAAGAATACAAGAAAAAATTATTAAATTATTAAAATGGTCGACTCGCATATATAAGAGAATGCATTGGCACAGGGTAAAAAAAATCCCGACTTTCGACTGGATTTGATATGGCGGGTCACATATTCAATTTCACTATCGAATAGTTCAGTCACTCAGGCCGAAACGTTTGTAGAGAAAGACTGATGCCGACTAATTACTTACCCTGGTGGCTGCATAGATTACGAAATGAAGAAAATAACACATGAAAATGTATTAACAGTTCCAGACCTCCCGGTACAACAACAGCAGCAACACACCAATCTAATTTTATAACGTCGTCTGCTTTATTATAATGAATAACATGTTGAACAGCGAATAAGCTATAGACCCATACATGCATCAGCATATCATTCTGTTATTTAGAATTGACAAACAATTGTTGATATCCATCTACACAACATATTATCGTGCAAATAAGTTTATATTGAATCTAAATATTGACATATGATCGTATTGGACTTATTCGAGTTTGAAATAAGGCCATAGTAAATTTATACTCGTTATTCCGTTGAATGGTTCGGGTCACAGTCAAAATTTATTACCACGATAAATATGTTTATATAGAACCTATTGCTCAAATAGTGCCATATTGGAATTATTTATTTTGGTATACGTTCACATTGAATCTATTTCGACTCCCAAATAGGTTCATACTGAGCTTATAATCCACGAGAACAGGCTGCTCTACAACATCAAAGCAACATGAAGTAGAGTAATGCCCTAAATAATCGATCCTTAACCACAACAGAATTATTGGTAACTTTTCAGGATTTAGTCGGAAATATGGCTTGTTGCCATTCATCGGAAAGCTCTCACTGAGCTAAATCCGTAAAAACGTGTACCTCGTGTTTATACCAAATTATCAAGTGTGTGCTGGTGATGGCCAACATTTAAAGAAAAAAATAATATTATGGGATGACCACAGCATAATAACTCTGGAACTGTAAATGTGACTCACTTCATTGGAAACTTCGATGGAAGTACTCTTTATCGATGTATTTTTTATGTATGTCCGGATTGTTCTCCCAGACTGCTGATCCGATTTCAACCAACTGTGGTGCGGTGACTCTGGCGGAGGTTATAGCGGCATTAGTTTTTTCAAAATTTTGATTAAAATTTTTTTTTTTAAATAAATTATAATGTTTTGTTTTAAATAAGCTCACTATGGGCCTATTTCAGAATGAAACTAGAATGCACCCACTGGAACTGCCTATACTTGCGCCCATCACACATTTGGCATGTTTTGTGGTGTCTTACCAAAAACAGTTTAACCAAGAGTGCTGGCCCCTCGTTTGAGATCGATAACAAAAAATCTAGATATAAAACCTCAGTTCATCAATCGCTGAAATAGTTGTGTGTACCGACATAATATCTCTGTTATCTCAAGTTGAGCCATTACACTAATGATAGTCTTAGTAATACGTACGAGTTGTTTGACATTTTAATAGAACAACGTAGACATCGTGCATATAAAGGATGTGAAGACGATCGGTTGCCGATGATGCTATATTATATACAATTTGGGTTAAATTACTAATTTGATTAGAATGATATCACGTATGTGTGCCATTGCACTTCAGTGGCAAAAACATAAAAGTAAATTACAAATACCGACGCAATTAAATAAAAGACACGCGACCATTGGCTAAACTTTTATTAACAGTGCCCTTAGCGATTGATCTGTACAGTCTTCGGGAACATAACATCGGGTAGTATATTGCGTTGATAACGAGAAAGCTTGTTTTCCCAGTTAATTAATAAGGGATTTTAATAATCCATGTTTTCGCATTCACATTGTTCAGTGCAATTGTTTTTCAATTGAACCACACGAACGACTCTTTGGTCGGACATGATTTATATGCACCAGGCTCTTTCGAAAATGTTTTGAACTTTCCAGAAATACGTTCGCACCTCACTGTCTCTGCGGAAAAAAAACGATTCCGCACGGATCTTTTAGACGTGATCTCAACTCATTTCTCCGAGTTCCAAGTTACATAAGATACATGTAGGCTTCTAATGGGCAGTACTATTTCCCACCTTTGTTTTCCATGCAGTATATATATATATATATATATATATATTTATAACAATAAAACACGTTGCTGGCAGATGGAATGGTTTAGCCCGTCCGTATAAAACGAGTCTCAGCTGTCTGGACATCGACGCGATTACGTCTGGTGTTTTGCGCGCCCATGTAGCTTGTGACGTCCTGGTGTGCGTCGTGACGTCATCGCGTCCTGATCGGTTTCCAGAAAGAAATAATTCAATATTGTTCATTTATGAACGATTTATTACCAAAATAAAACCAGATATCAAAGCAAATTAAGTATATATGAGGATTTAAATTACAATTGATGCAACCATTTCATATTATTTCGTGTGCATTCTTTACAGTATGTACTTCCGGTAAGACGTAACATAATCACGGAAGGACAGACAAATAAACAGACAGACAAATATCCGCACCGAAAACATTACTTGCGTCCAGCATGGACTGGCGCAAGTAATAAGTACAACGTGAACCTATTTGCACGGGGATATGTTGCAGCACCAGATGTATGCTCTTTATATACATGTTTTTCACTGTGGTACGCGCCATCCAACGGAATAACTGCTGTAAGTCTACTATGGGCTTATTCCAGAATCAAATAAGTCCAATATGAACCAATACCTATATTTATCACATAATTTGGCCATAAAAGCGGTTTCATAATTATCGATAAGAGACACGTTTAATATCAGCGCGTGCGATGACGTCACATCGTTCTTCAAATGACTTGCGATCGCTGCGGTTTTTATCGTTGTTTTCGATGGATATTTCGCATTGCTTCGCGTTTATTTGATCATGTGATAAAAAGTATCTCACACTCGTCCTATTTTATACGTAATTTATCAACCTCGTCCACTAAATTCTATTTGAGCCTCGGTAAACCTCGGCTCAAATCGAATTTAGTGAACTCGGTTGATAAATTCCGTATAAAATAGTAACTCATGTGAGATCCTCTATGTAGGTCCAATATGAAACTATTTGCACGAGGATATATGGAATTAGCATAATACATCTAGGATCCGACTGTCATGTGCGCAAAGCGCACGAAGAGGCTGCAGCCCCCATCCGACGCCAAATAAAGGTTGTTTCAGCTAGTTGTAAAAATTAAACAGCGATTTTGAAAATTCTCCCCCGGATTACTCTCATAATCTCATCGCGTTAACTTGAGGCATCGAGATGTTACGCATCACGTCGATTGCACTTAAATATTCAATTTATTTAAGACAAATTTTAAGTGGTATCTTTAAACAGGCTGCAACAACGAGAATAGCATCTTAACTGTCCCCCGCAGCTGCATGTTTGGTACAGAAATGGGTTAGGTCCATTTATTTCTTAATGAAGTTACTGCCATTAGGCACGCCTACAAATCTCCTCCCGCACAACGTTTGGATCATGTATGGTGGGGGCGCTTTCGGATATTATTCAGAGGACGACTTCTTCCACCTACTCTGAGTGCTACCGTAAATCCCAAATTTAAAGGTATACTCCATGCCCGACTATATGTTATTTTTCATGCAGAAACTTTGCGCAGATGCCAATCCTGGTGATCATGTACTCATTGATCACAATTCGTGGATAGTCAGGTCTGCAGGCCATTGAGGCCTATGGGAAATAATTACTTCACTGTAACCTATAATAAGCAATACCCACCAACATTGCTACATGTACCGGATAGCAGATATCAGTTAGCCGAACGTCTGAAGCGACGGTTTAACCCTTTACCGAACAAAACGGCCCTGTGCCAATGCATTCTCTTATATATGCGAGTCGACCATTGGCTTAACACATTAAAAATTATAAAATTGTTAAAGAATGTAAGAAAAAATGGTCGACTCGCATATATAAGAGAATGCATTGGCACAGGGCATACCTGTAACTATCACAATGTTTTCAAGGAGCCGGTTCCAATGATATCCATATTTGTATGGTTCTATTGAGACAGACCGAAGATATTTTAGGCTGTTGAAGCTTTATTTGGTCGGTTTTGGCCGGTTTGTTGGGTAAAGGGTTAAATATTACATTAGTGACATATAGTAACGCCGTAATTAATCGACTCACTGAGAGCTTTCCGATGAATGGCAACAAATCGTGAAAAGTTACCCATAATTATGCTGTGGTTAAGAAGTCGATTACTTAGGGCATTACTGTATGTACAGCTTCCCGGCTACGAATCTGCGCACATAATCATGCAGTGTTGACTAAATCAAACTTTGGCATAAACGTTTGACTCTAGATGTCAATTTGTCGACAAATAACTCAATCAACTTAATGGAATATCGACGTTATGTTTGGGTCACATGACAACAACACTATTGTACGTCATCATATATTGGATCGATGGTGTCGTGCTCCGAATGGATGTAACGGCGGAGAGCCTCCCGCTGCATGGTTGACAACGCATATCCAAGTCCAGAAATGGAACATCGAAGCTTTGGTTTGATTTGATTTGTCGATGATTATCGTCAGATTAGCTGGTATAGGATACATCTAACCATAACCCTAACTCTGGTGCATTATTAGGTTTATTGGTACAGAAACGATCCAACTGGGGGAGCTTTCAATGTTCAAGTTTAATTCAAAGTAGGAAAACATTCGAATATTTGTCTAAATCGACATATTTCAGATCATGTCATGAATCTCTACTCTAGCTAACGCCCGTGGAGATCATATTCCACTAGTACAAAACCTTGGAACTCTTTGAAGTTTTGACAGAGAACCTTATAAAGTCGAAAAACGGGGAATATATTTCTTAGTTATTATGTGTTCCTTAATAATGTATTTCACTGTTGGTGACGGTCCCAATTGCAAGTCGAACTTTCACGATTTAAATAAATTTGTGAGCGATTTTTCTTTGCGTCGCTTGCAATTGTGAATTTCTTCTGGTTAATTAATTCATTGTTTGTTGCGATATCGGCTTACAAATACCACGGAAAAGCATGCAGTTTTGAATTGGGACATTCACCTACTACAGTGAAGTACATTATTAATGAACAGATAATAACAAATAAATATATTGCCCGCGTTATATTTTCGACTTTATAAGGTTCCCTGTCAAAACGTCAATAAGTTCTAAGGTTTTGTATTAGTTGAATATGATAAATGGGAATAAAATAAAGTAACACCATTTAAGACTCATTTGAGTTTTTAAAAAACACGAGCTTTCGGCTATCTAGTAGCCTTTATCAAGTATGAAGTGAACAAACAGTGAAAAGTCGTTGACGTTGAAAGTGTCCACCACGATGACGTTCATAACAAGAGTGACGGAAAGCAACTACGTCGCGGTTGCTCCCGAGTGCCGAGTTCCCCGGAAATTATGCCGTACAGCGTAATGTGAGAGAAAACCATAGTCCCTGTTTAACCCTTTCCGGATGGTGTCCATGTAGGTTATTAATGTCAACTCTACTGTTTTCCCTGCTCTCAGTCGTTTCAATCGTCATCTGAGAACTCTGACCTCGAGGTCTTCCTCTGAATGGTGAGAAGAGATCAAATGTTCTCCCACGGGCACGAATATATTTTCTGATGTTATGTCATGCCGGTGTCCATGCATGCGGCCTCTGAGGGTTTGGCCCGTCTCTCCGATGTAGATAAGCCCGGGACACTGTGCGTTACACAGAGTAGAGGTTCATGGCATGATCTAGATATATTTATTCTATTTATCTGTTGAAAACTCAACCTATCAGAATAATCGCCACTTATTTTCGTGATATGAAATTTCCTCTTGATTCATTATGGCATTTCAAATAGAGTTTAATGTATGACATGGAATTGAAAAAACAGGAACCGGGAATGAAACCCCGTCAGAACCGAGAACCAGGAATGTTCCCGGGAAATGTATATGCACAAGTTCCACAACACGGGTTATGCGCAATTTCGCTTGTTTGTGTGACAGGGATCGCAATGATGATCATTTAGATTAACTAAATGATATTCCATATTGTTAAATTTGACCTTCGGGGGTTGAATATATTGTATACAATGTAACACAACACAAGTGAGAAAACATAAAACCGTCTTCCCGAACTTCCCGAAATTCAGGCGAAATGTTACAATATTGCCAACGTTGCAAACTTCTTGTGGCATCTCGCGACTTGGAACGTGGTGGACACATTAAATGAAATTATTGCCGTTGCTTTCCACTGATGTCTGATATTCCACGTGTTAATAATGCACCCTGTACCCGGTTCCTACAAATAATATTCCCGGGAAATTGGAATGAGTATGAGACCCGGGAACCGGGAAATTTCCGTTCCCGGGATTAAACTCTAATTTCAAACTGCTGGATATTTTGATTGAGACACCCCAATTCCCTGGCATCACGTCATTGACTATATATGTCACCCCAGTCACCACGTCATTGAATATGCCAGCGAAGAGGTTATAGCCACAGATACTCTTCGAGCCTTAAATAATACTTATCAATAGGTGTTTTGCCACATTCTCATGGTCCAGCCTTTTCTCACGTAAACACACACATTATCTGCTTATAATATAATTTGTTATATGTCGATAAGCTGCTATAGATTATCTCATTTTTGAGTCTATAATGAACTGAAAATGAGAGCGTTTAAGTAGCATCGTCGACTCATATATAATGGCTTCATTATAAGTTCATTATGTGCGGACAATGACACAAATAAACCAATTCACGACTTAAAATGTGTACACTTCTTTAAAATGTGTTTTCACCATGTCCCGCGCCATGAAACGGAATAACGGATATGAATCAATTATCTCCTTATCTCAGAATCAAATAATCCAATATGGATCTATTTGCACATTATAGGTCAATTATGTGCGTATTTACCCGAGCAGATTATAGGTCAATTATGTGCGTATTTACGTGAGCACATTATAGGTCAATTATGTGCGTATTTACCGAGCACATTATAGGTCAATTATGTGCGTATTTACGCGATGATATGTTGCATGAGTATAATACTGGCCGATATATACACGGAATGCTTTACCTAATTTACGTCACGAAAGCTATCGGATTTTTTTACTTCTAGCTATTATAAGTCACAGTGTCTCAAAATGTTCACACCTTCATACATATGTGCGGTTCTGTATTTATTACACACCAGCATTTAACATTATTTAGTATCAAATAATTGTTTCTGTTTGCTTTCCATACTAGTGAGCCATCTACTCAACACAGTTATAGTAGTATTGTAGTACGGTTGGCCATTGGGTTTTCATGCATGACGTCACTACTTACGCAAGCTAATGAAATCACTCTAGTGCATTTGGCTTAAGTTACCACACAGGCTGAAGTAGTGTCATCAGCCGAAAGTGCCCACTGGATCTATTTTTAGATGACAAACATAAATATCGTCTGTTTCACTGTTTGCGAAATAATGAGAACTGCTTGGCAAATGTTTATGACATTGCAATTTTGATTTTCAGAGTTTACATTTAAATGTATATCGCCTTGCCTTTATACATCGACCAATCGAACCCCTCCTTCCAAATCATGTCGCCATAATTTAGAGGTCCAAATTAAAGACGACGTCAACTCACAATAGTATACCCGAGCAAAAATGAGAATGTTGTACAAAACGCTCACAAAATTTAGAATGTGATATCGATATATTAATATTTAGTATGGCAAAAACTGAAGCGAAGCCACATACAATTAGTCTTGGACTACCAATGTATTTTCGTCACGCTGGTCCCTTTATTTCGTTGGGGTTGAACACCTTACTACCCGAGTCACCTTGGTCCGAATTGTAAGTTTTGTTCAATGCGAACGCACTGGGGTCAGCGGACCTGAAGTAACGGCACCTTGTCTCTAGTTTTAGAACTTTCTTGAAAGCATTGCGGAAGTCCCTGTTGAACGATGCATACAGAAGCGGGTTCAAGAACGAATTAAAGTAACCAGTCCAGAATAATATCGATCCGACGACATCTGGATAGGTACACTGCTCACACATTGACGTAATCAAATACCACGAAAAGAAAGGAAGAAAACATATGATAAAAGCGCCCATGATAACTCCTAAAGTTTTCGCGGCTTTGTGTTCCCTTTTCATTTTCCGCCGTTCTATTTTATCCCTATCATCGCCGGACGAGCCGTTGGCCATATGAACGCCAGCATACTGAGTATTGAGCGTCGCTGATATTTGCTTTTCTTGTTTTCTTGCCTCGAGGAATATCTTAGTGTAGACAATCACCATTATTGTACACGGAATCCAGAACGAAACACAAGAAGACACGGCCGCGTAAGTCTTATTAACGACGAACAAACAAGCGTCCGGGTTTTCTTCCAGCCTCTCATAGTTATCGTTCGTGGTGTATAGCTGAGACTGTATTGGGATGTATGATATCATGATCGATGCTATCCAGGTTATCGCTAACATTATTGCGACCCTTATGGTCGTCATGCTCGTCTCGTACTGAAATGGGTGCATGATGGCGATGTACCTGTCCATGCTGATACAGCATAAATGCAGAATAGAAGACGTGCTAAACAAAACGTCGTTAGCGTTAAATATATCACACATCACCCGCCCAAATATCCATCGACCGCCGGTCAGTTCGAGACTAGCGTTGAAGGGCATGGCGAGCATAGCAACGAGAAGATCTGCGCAGGCAAGGGAGACAATGAAGTAATTTGTTATAGCGCGCAGACGTTCGAATCTAAACACGCTAGTGATGACGAGGACGTTTCCCAAAATGGCGCCCGTTATGATGGTGAACATTATTATTCCTTTGATGATGATAATAGCAACATGCTGTTCGTCAGGTGTTGGCGAATCTGCGCTGACGTTCACACCAACCAGTAAGGTGACATTTGATTGGTTGACGTCCGTTCGCGTCACCAACATCACCATCGATTATCGTCGAATCACAGACACAAGAACAAACCTCCGGGATTTGGTCGATCAATCTAGACGACGGCCAGGTCGAATTCGGCACATTCCGATATCCTCAGTGGGCACTGATTGGTCTGTAAATTAAAGAATTCCAACGAGCGCTGGTCGGACGTAATCATGTTAATCACGCTGATTGGATGAACATTTGCCCTATAAATCAATTTGACACGTGACGATTGATTTTCTTAAACAAATCTATGGTCTGCATCACGTCCAGTACATAGTCCGTCACGTAAGTTTTCCAAACCGGAGGTCTTTAGCTCAATTCTATAACATTCAACAGACTCTAAGGTACGTTCTGTATCATCTAGTAGACGATAAAATTGTCTTGACAATGTGACAAAATAGCAAATGTGGATGCTGCACAATGTTGCCGCGTGTACTTTGTGTAAGATTTCGCAGACATGTCAGATTTGTCTAATAGAAACTGTCACCCGCAGGTCGGAACTAGTTGTACAATCATTATGTCATTCCATATCATAGCTGCTGACGACAGGTCCTATTATGCCACGCGACTTGCCCCGTAACAGGAACACATACCAACTAACTAGCAGTCGAATAGAATAAAGTTCAACGGCATTTATCCAATCTGAAGACAACCATGAAAGAGCGACGGAACAACTGAACGAGATGACGACCGATGCATTGGTGGTTATTAACTGTCAGGCGAAATTATCATCGTGTAAGAAATGGATATAAAGTTCTACTCCGTTGTTTGTTTCGCCATCGTCAGTCGTATTCCGATGTGACTTGATATCCATAAGCGACGAGGAGAAACTGAAAATATAAATAACATGATTCACTTGTTTATTCCAGCACCTGCATGGTGACACGTTGTGTAGCCATAACATTTACATCGCTGAATAAACGTGCATTAAGAAGGAGATCTGACAGTAGACTCCTTATGCATAATGAACTACTGGTAAGATTTACGAATAGCTAATAGTAGTCACATAATGAACTACTGATAGGAATTAAGATTAGCGAATAGAAGTCACATAATGGACTACGATTGATAAGAATTACGAATAGCTAATAGTAGTCACATAATGAACTATTGATAGGAATTAAGATTAGCGAATAGAAGTCACATAATGGACTACGATTGATAAGAATTACGAATAGATAATAGTGGTCGTATTTTCTTCGAACGGTCCAAATTTGATTTTTGAGACAATGCAATTTTTTTTGAGATTGGGTGGGATACGAACCCCGGCCCGACGGCGAGCGCGCCTTGCGACTCAAAGTCCGACGTCAATACCACACGGCCACCGAAGCAACCCAAAAAAGGAAGCTCGAATGGCCGCTGTATTCCGACGTCGCACTTAGGACACTATATTCACATTTTAAGGTCTCTTTATATATATGTATATAGGAGGTATGGCACAGCAGCAATGTTATATATTTCATGCCTCCGAAACATGGCGAGCATTGCTCTTAGAACATGCTTGGGACTATAATCAAATTTGCTTCTAAAAATAGGCGCCTGGTGTGTTGTGTAGTCCCAAGCATATTCTAAGAGCAATGCTCGCCATGTTTCGGAGGCATACAATATATAACATTGCTGCTGTGCCGGTCCAAAAAACGTTTTGCAGAATTGACGGGTACGAATCCGTCTAAGAAAATCTTGCCGTTCAAACTTATAGTCACCCGCAGTAACATGATATGGTTCAAGTTGTCGTGATTAATTTGTACTCAATTATGCTGTTATCAGGTGATAGCTGCTCAGCTCTGTGTGTTTCGCAAGATTTCTGGTTTCACGACGCCGGATACTTTGTATTGCCACTAAGATTTAGAAATTGAGACCACATTGTGACTACATTTAAAGACACAATCGCAGAGTCGATTCCAACGTGGAGTACATTTGTATACCGTATTTGTCAGTTGTGTTGAGAACTCGAAACCATACCTACTGATATGGCAAAACGACAACTGATAGGGAGAAAACAAATTATAGTGACTTACTACCGTATTCGTAATTCTTGTCATTAGTAGTTCAGCTTGTTCTCTCGAACAAAAACACACTCCTATTATATAACTTGTTTTAGGTAGATAATCTGCTTAGAATCGCCTCATTTTGAATCGATAAAGTGCTGAAAATGAGAACATTTTCGTCACATTATCGACTCATAATCTGGCGATTCTAAGCAGATTATATGGGGACAATAACACAAATCAGCCAACTCACGGCTTTTCAGGTGTACGCTCTTTGTGTGTTTTCACTGTGGCCGCGCCATTATCTGCTTATATCAGAATAAAAAAAATCGCATTATGTACCTATTTCCCATTATAGGTCGATTTATGTGCGTATTTTCCCGAGAATATGTTGATAATTGTATAAGGCAATAGGTTAATGTTAAGCCGAATGTGAATGGCTCGTTATTGTCAGTAAGGACAAATGGTGAAATAATATGTATGCTTTAATGACATGCTTTAATAACTCATTTTACCTGTGTCTGGTTAGTTATGCAGCCATAACAAAGATAAAACACGAGAATTTTCTTCAATTTACCTACATGTAATAATGCCGTCAATTAATGTTTGCAAATATGTTTTTAATTTGGCAAAACAAATTATTTCATTAGGTAAAAATTGTGGAAAGAGAAAATGTTGGCCCTGCGCCAACCCTGGATGCATGTGTATGAAATGTTCAATTACTAAGTTCAACAAAGGGTGGATGTTGGTCGAACTACTTCAACATTGCCAAAGACAGACTTATACGCAACACAACCAATCGTATGCGTGCTGATGTTTCTTTCAGTGTGAGGACAGTCGTCGAATCTAACGGGCTGTGTTGCTCAGCTAACGCCTGATTGCAAAAACACCTATCGCCTTAGAGCTTCGATATTTTGCTGAGTGCATATGTATTCATAAAAAGGTTATTAGTATGACGGAAAATCGACGCGTCTGGAGCGATCATATTTATGAGAGGATACTAAACAGAGAATGATATCAGCCATATTATCCCACAACTCCATGAGAGTTAGGCGAGACTCATAACTCGCATGGTCTGGCAGGCCATACATGTACACATAAACGCACCACTGCGAGTAATCAAATAGGTGCTGATGTTTAGTTTGAATTAGCTATCGTCCAATCATATCATTATTCTTTTGAGTGAATCACAAATCCGCGTTATTTGGGATTAAAACTAGCTTATTTTATGACATAATGAATATTATGAATGGTCTGCAAGTTAAAGGTATAAAATCCGATTTGATGGTCCCCATATCATCATATTTCATCAACAACATTTCTTCAAACGACACTTTAGTTATCAGAATCAATTAATTACCAAAAAATAATGCTATTAAGCACTTTCAAATATAGTATAAAAGAATAGGTCGGTCGGCATTCATCACATATTTGCCAGGCCGCCAAATATTTGAGGTGGTGAAAAACAACATACTTCAAAACTCGAACTCAGATAACTCTGGGCTTTGATGGATGGATTTCTTAACTAAAATCCAAAAATGTTTACACCCGAAGCTGAAGAAATAGTAACTGGTGGGTTTTAAATCGGATTATGTATCTTTAATAATGATCAATCAGGGTTCATGACGGGAGCTGTGCTCGTGCATCAATAAAGATCCTGAGCCAATGCATTCTCTTATATATGCGAGTCTCCTACATATAAGAGAATGCACTAGCTTACAAAGTTAAAATGTCAAGATAAAAAATATTAGCCAATGTGTTCTCTTATATATGCGAGGCACCATTGGCACAGGGTTTTCGCAAAATTTCAGGAAGCTCCAGTCATTTAACCTCTTCACTGCTAATGACGTCGGATGCTGGGCCGATGACGTTCTGGTCATTTCCCAGTGGAAAATTACAACTAATATCACGAATACCATAACATTTACTCAGTCGAAGACTATTATCAATCGCAATCGTGGAACATCATACACTGTTTGAAACTTCGAGATACATACAGTTGTTCCGATGTACCCATCTCTGAGTTCCAGTGACATGTTACGTCCGTACTCAGTACTGACGTACATGTATAGCACCCAAGAGGTTAAGGGTTAGTAATATGTTGGCCTACAACTACTTACCAACTTAGCCATCGAGGATCTCAATACGCGACCAATAGTCACGACCAACGGCTTGAATTGTTACAGAACAACTCATTTCTTTAACCCTTTACCCAACAAACCGGCCAAAACCGGCCAAATAAAGCTTCAACAGCCTAAAATATCTTCGGTCTGTCTCAATAGAACCATACAAATATGGATATCATTGGAACCGGTTCCTTGACCAAATTGTGATAGTTACAGTTATGCCCTGTGCCAATGCATTCTCTTATATATGCGAGTCGACCATATCGCCTCGCATATATAAGAGAATGCATTGGCCTAAAAAAATCTTTTTTTAACCCTTTTTAACATTTTTTCTTACATTCTTTAACAATTTTATAATTTTTAATGTGTTAAGCCAATGCATTCTCTTATATATGCGAGGCGACCTATGGTCGACTCGCATATATAAGAGAATGCATTGGCACAGGGCCGTTCTGTTGGGTAAAGGGTTAAGAACATGAAGCGTCGCCTGTTAAAATTAAAGACGTAGTGTGTGCCTAGTTCACTACTCCAAACTGATAATAAGTTGCCGCCCGTTTGAATAATTCATATGTTATGGATGCTTAGATCGAGTTCTACGTATCAGGCTGCGACTATTTCAATATAGGTTAGATTTGCATACATCATATTTATTTATTAATCAATAATGTTAAGAGTGTATATAGTTACAGTGATAAAATATGTGCACATATGAGAAAACAGAAGAAATGTACACAAATAAGAAACCAGAAGAAACTCATTTCTCTGGGGTGAGATAAAAAACATTTTCATTGTTATTCAATAAGATTAATATCTAAATTGTCATCACAAAAGTATGTGTTCCTTTCGGGAATTTCGCTCTGTTATAAGTCACAGTATAGTTATAGTGATAAAATATGTGCACATTGTCTAATTTATAACACGCTAATTGTCGCTTCAATGTGCAAATTGGTTAATCCGATCAGTCACTGCTTTTATGGTGCTTTTGGCTTTAAGTATGTTTTGTCGAGGTTTTGGATCATGTAATAAATAGAACCGACAACTCGTACCCAGTTTATGGCGGGATTTACAAAACTCGTCATGTAAATCAGGTCTGGACCTCACCAAAGGCTCGGTCAAGACCTAATTTACTAGACTCGTTTTGTAAATTCTGGGGACTCGTTGTAGATCCTATGTATACAATGTGTCATCAAGTGAAATTTATCGGAATTCTACCGCGACTACATGAGTGTGAACAACTCCCCACCAATCATATTCTAGTCCACCCTTGATTATTAATTAGTATATACGAAGTATACGCGTATCTATGATCAAACTCCTTTAAGGTTGTACTACCACCGATCACAGCATAAACCCATTTTTCCAGTGTGCTTGTAGTAATATCTCACTATGAAAATATCGTGTTCTCCCTTTTCCTACTTAGATAAACTGCACTTATCTCCAGACTGAAACGAGTGATTGATACTACATGACACAAATGAGACACGTCATCGCGCCTTCAAAGTTAACCACAGTTTATCAAAATTGGGTTTTGCAGTAATATATCATTATGATAATGTTTGAAACTCGTAATTTTATTATCGCACATAAGAGGGGCTTTCTTTATCTTCAGAAGCGAGAGGACGATCAAACGGTATTATAATGTAATACAGACAATCTGAACTACTTGATTAATGGAATGTGAACTAAAGACTTAGTGGCACCGAAGTGGCATTTTGATAATACATAGTCATGGCATTTTTACAAACACTAAATCATCCAGAAATGAAGTTATATCGCTCGAGTAAATGACGGTATTCACACACGGATTTTCGTTTACAATTTCAAATCTTTATTCTCATGACCTATTTATCGAGATAACATTTGTACACTATTTACATATAACATGGTACATATATATATATAATATTATAAATAATACATGCGAATGAAATATGGCTTTGTGTAGACATATGACATTGAAACACGTTCAATGATATGCGAGCATGAAAGTAAACGTACATACAACAGATATATTTCTAAACTTTTTTTAGAATTTGACGCTAAAGCCCACCAAGAGCTTCAGCCATTTTGTTAATGGGATTTCCAATTTCAATTAACAACGCTCTCAAATAATGCAGTTCTAGAACTGCGGACAGAGGTTACTGCGATATCATAGAGGACATTATCCTGAATACAAAATTGAAATTGAGGCGAAGATTGCGGCCGTCAATCTTAGACTGATAATGGCACTGATATCACATGGTGTCAGAATTAAAGAGACTGCCCTAATCACGGTTGCGTCTTTTAAATCGCACAACAAGATTCTGCATAAAGCACTGTTTGAGAGCCACCACCGTCAGCGGCTACAACTTAAAGTTAATATATTATTAACCGACCATCTCGTTAGCACAGAGGACATTATCCTGAATTGTAATAGCTCGTCACTGGAATAATTTGAATTGGACATGACGATCTAATAAAGGCGGTTTCCGTTCAGTGTCACACACGGAGAACAGGTCCATATTAAACTTGCAAGCTGCATCAGCTAATATTGTAGCTGCAATTCCGTGCGAACGTCGATAATAAACCTTCTATTCGATCGACGAATGATCATGAGACAAAAAATGCTATCAACAACCTTGCACCGATAATGGCGCTGGTGTCACATGTTGTTAGAATTAAATAGAGTGACATAATCACGGTTGCCTCTTTTAAATCGCGCAACAAGATTCTGCTTGAAGCGCTGTCCGAGCAGCCACCACCGTCCGCCGCTACACTTTAACGCTAGTACATTATATACAAACTACTGGATTATCCGAGCATCTCGTTAGCACAGAGGAAATTATCCTGAATTGTAATACCTCGTCACTGGAATAATTTGAATAGGACATGACGATCTAATAAGGCGGTTTCCGTTTAGTGTCACACACGGTGAATGTGTCTATGAAGCTTGCAAGCTGCAACAACTGATATTTTAGCTGACAGTCCACGCCGGCGTCGATAATAAACCTTATATTCGATCGGAAAATGACCATGAGACAAAAATGCTACCAACAACCTTTCAAACATAATGGCGCTGATGATACATGGTGTTAGAATTAAACAGAGTGACATAACCACGGTTGCATCTTTTAAATCGCGCAACAATATTCTACTTAAAGCACTGTTTGAGCAGCCACCACCGTCAGCAGGTACACTTTAATGATAATACATTATATACAAACTATCGAATTATCCGAGCATCTTGTTAACACAGAGATCATTATCCTGAATTGTAATACCTCGTCACTGGAATAATTTGAATTGGACATGACGATCTAATAAAGGCGGTTTCCGTTTAGCTTCACACGCGGTGAATGTGTCTATGAAGCTTAGCACGCTGCATCAGCTAATATTTTAGCTGACGGTCCGTGCCAACGTCGACAATAAACCTTCTATTCGATCGGAAAATGATCATGAGACAAAAATTGCTGTCAACAACCTTGCAAAGATAAAGGCGCTCATGCTACATGGTGTCAGTATTTAACAGAGTGACATAATCACGATTGCATCTTTTAAATCGCACAGCAAGATGCTGCTTAAAGCACTGTTTGAGAAGCCACCACCGTCAGCGGCTATACTTTAATGCTAATACATTATATACATACTATTGGATTATCCGAGCATCTTGTTAGTACAGATGACATTATCCTGAATTGTAATAGCTCATCACTTGAATAATTTGAATTGGACATGGCGATCTGATAAAGGCGGTTTCCGTTTAGTGTCACACACGGAGAACGGGTCCATATTAAGCTTGCAAGCTGCATCAGCTAAGATTGCGGTCACAAACCTTGCGCATATAATGACACTGTTACCACATGATGTCAGAATTAAATAGAGTGATATAATCACGGATGCATCTGTTAAGGCATCTGATTAAATCGCACACCAAGCTTCTACAAAAGCATTGCTTGAGCAACCGCAACCGCCTGCAGCCACAATTTAAAGCTATTACATTATATATGAAATATTGGATTAACAGAGCATCTCGTTTGCACGATCGTGTTGTTTGCTGTGTGGGCAGACATCAACATCCTGAGCACGTTTCGTGTTTTCAATTTGAGCTGATTCGGCACTGGAAATTCATGCAGTATTTCCCTGCCGGTCACGATGCATTTAAATGGTCCTATCGCACGTCGTCGATAATTGCCCTCAGCTTCTTCGCGATGGGAAATTCCGTGCAATGGGTTTTGTATACAGGACGAAACGCATGCAAGTAATACCACGTAACGTCAATTACATTCTCTCCCTTCGCGATGGGAAGTGCCTTGTAGTGGTATTTGCCTGGCGATCAAAATACATTTATACCGTCCGCACGCCAGTTACATTTTGAAAATGGTTGACATGGAGACGGAAACGAAGTCTACTCAAATTGTTTAGGAAGCCCTTGACCCAAGGTACATAACCAAAATGGATAGTCTGCTCTAGAGCAAGAACATTCTACGGGGTCAAAGGCAAGGGTCAGTATTAGGTTATCTTAAAATCAAACTTCATAATTTTATATAAATTTACTTTATGGCTCCCATTATAAACTAAGTTGCGAATTTCTATGTACAAGACGTAATCAAATTAATTGACGGATAGTGGGCAATACGCGGCGCACGTCATGTAAAAACATATGTTGATACGGGGCGTTAAAGCCACTCACTGACTATACAATAAAATTATTTAGTATCTGCACTATTATGAATATAATATAACATTTATTTGATTGATCACTAAACGAAAATATCTCGATGGCGAGAGTTCTATTTTTGCATTCCGGCTTATCGTAAATATGTAACATTGCTTCCTATTCAGCAGACACTTAAGTAATGGAAAGCTGGTTACCCTATTCTACAAAGCAGAGAATATTGAAACCAACAATAACATTTAAGTACAGTGCCACATAAACTCAAAATCAGCAGTCGGAACAGGCTGAAAAGTGCGTAAAACCTATATTTCGCAAACAAATACAAAATAGTTCACTTTGTATTAACGTAATGCGTTCTCTTGAATCCCCCATTGTTGAACCATTATCTGCTTATACGGATTTTGCCTTAGGAGAATACATTAAAACGAAAAAGGCCTGCGAATTTAAATCCCGAAATGAAAGCTGAATCACGGTTAGTAAGTGTGGGCTGTAAGCACTCCGTGGCATTAAGGGGATGGAATCCATTTGCTAGCTTTTTTCGACTCGATCATTGGGTTTGGTCATTAGGTGTTCGTTGGGTATATTCCGAGTTCTTCAATTTAAATCAGTTCATGTGGCATTAACGAGAGATAGCATTATAACACATGACTTATTTTATGTAATCCCCCACCGTGGAACCATTATCTGCTTAAAATAGTGTTCCATTAGATAAATAACAACGTACGCTCATACGCAAGAAGGCTGCGAGTTTTTTATTCCAGAAATGCACGTCGAAACGCAATTAGTAAGCATCAGATTTAGGCAGCCAATATGAGTCCACGTATATAACTCGTTTTGTCATCTTATTTCTCATGCAGAGGAGTTCAGCTACGGTTTCATGTATATATTGTGAGATATACCCTTCTAATTTAGAAACACTCGGCTTGTACCACAATATTTTACTGATAACTTACAATATAATTAGTTTTAGGTAGATAACCTGCTTCGAATCGCTTCATTTTGAGTCGATAAAAATGTGCTGAAAATGTGACTGATTTAGTCACATTATCAGCTAATAATGGAGATATTCTAAGCACATTATGTGCGAACAATGACAAAAATAATCCAGCTCATGACGTTTCAGGTGTGGGCTCTTTAGCATGTAATTTCACTGCGGTCCGCGCCATAAAACGAAATAACGGATATGAGTCCATGATTTGTTAATTTCAAAATCAAATAATCACCGATTTCACATTATGTCGATTATGTGAGAAATTGCGCGAGGATATGTTGTTGTAACAGGACCCAGCTGATTGGTGTCTTTGAAATCAGTTGGTCCACGCTCACCAATCGACGCGAACAACATCAATTACATCTCATATTTAATATTGCTAATAACGTTGCGCCCAACTATTGATCTTACATCTGCGTGCTGGGACTGAAATTCAGAACAATTTACTCACATTATCGACTCACAACGAGGCGAATCTAAGCAGAACATAGGCGGACAATGAGATAAATAAGCCAACTCGCGACTGTTTAGGTGTACGCTCTTTAACAAGGTGTTTTCATTGAGGTCCGCGCCATAAAACGAAATAACGGGTAGGAGTCCATTATCTGCTTTTTTAAAAATCTAATAGTCACATTATGTACCTTTTTCACATTATAAGTCGATTATGTGCTTATTTTTGTGAGGACATGTTGGGTAATCATCAATCACAAAACACCAATCATCGGCCACGTTCATATCTCCTGTACACTATTTGTGTTATCTTGCATTGCTAAACATGCGTGTGCGTAAGAGCCTGTTTCCCGAAAACCATCAATTTTCTGCTTATAATAGAACTTGTTTTAGGAAGATAATCTGTTTAGACTCGCGTCACTTTGAGTCGATAATGTGCTGAAATGAGAACATTTTAGTAGCCTTATCGACTTATTATGAGGCGATTCTAAGATGATGTTGTGCGGATATTGACACAAATAAGTGAACTCAAACCTGTTCTGCACGATTCGTCATCTCAGGTTTAAACCTCCAAGTTTAAACCTGGTGTAAACCACCATTGGCGGTCCAGACAAACCGGGTCTAAGTGGGCGTTTTTGTCGTTTAGTGGCCAGCTGATTGATAACTCCAGTCGGTGATATGAGCATGCAGTCAAACTACCCTGTTACCAAGCGGAACAAAAGGCAGAATGACGTAATACTTACTGACACGTCCTCAATTATAGCGTGCGAATGAATCAACTGTGACATGATAACACCAGTCTGCAGTCGCCACTTAGATACGCCCGCACTCGAGATTATTTACAGCTCCACCCTTTGACTGATTGTTTGACAATTCGTTTCGTCATATCATGTTTAGCCTCTGTAAAGATGGTTTAGCTGGACCGCCGAATTAGATGGTTTAGTTGCCGGTTTAAGCTTAGAAAACACAAAAACAATATCGAAATTGACAAAAACTTATCCCCGCACACTTTATAGGTGTGAGTGCTTCTTGCATATAAATTTCATTATTATTGATTTTCGCAATCAATAAACGAGGCGGTCCGCATTAGGAAAGTACGATTAATTATCTCGACGATACAGAGACACTACTACTAAACCGCTGGTCTGGCTGGACCAGGTTTAAACCAGATATGACGAATATATATATATATGTATTACGTTGTTTCAATATATCCTCATTGAACCTCCTATTGAACCTAAATATTCGCATTTATTTGATTCTAAAATAGGCCCATACTGAGCTTATTTTGTGTGTTTTTTTTTTTTTTATTTAATTATTTTTTAGATCAAAATTATGAAAAACTAACGACGTTATAACCTCCGACAGAGTACCCCGAATCACCCCACGGGCAGCACAACAATTATGTAACTGTTATGTGCAGGAGAATCAACCAAAACTTAACTGCTAGTAGAACAGGTCATGTATTCGCTGTCCAAAAATAGCATCAGCTGTATCAACGAAATTCATTCCTGGTTTTTCAAGCTGATTTTCCCAAATTAAACCAATGCAAACAAATTATTCACACATTGGATGTATTATATCATTAGCAATATTAACTATGAACACAAATGAATAATGGTTGTTTAATCATGTCCAAAAAATTCCACATAATTAGGGCGAATTTTTTGGAGGCGTAATTTCATATTTTTAGATAGAGTCCTTTTTTACATATATATTCTCTTCAAAATCATTATATTGATGGTGGGACTTCAGTTTTAGTTGCCGAAACCATTCTTATATATGCATGTACAAATTGGTTGGTTACAGGATGCTAAATGAGGATGAACATCGTTCATATCATCGGAAAACTATTCCCAATCGGTTATTGAAACATGAATTAATTGGCGCGGCCATCTTGGAAGTCAGCTGGTGACGTCACGTCACAGCTCTGCACCACCCCTCGAGGAGTGTAGGAATGTGCCGACATGTGTCATGTCTACAAAAGTAAATTTATACCATGCATTAATTGCATATAGAAATTGTATATACTCTATGTTATAATATTCTTTATTACATGATCCTACCTTTATTCCATTCAATAAACCCATTCTATAAATTGTGATATTAAACATTCGTTTAATAACAGGAAATAGTGCCAGGTGACCTTTGACTTCCGGTTTGTGGTTTCTTTACATTCCGTACGCTACGTCACAAAATACTATGGCTTCCAATATAATTTCAACAAACTATAATGAATGAAGAGTTTGAAAAGTTCTGTCATTAAATATACGCCATTAAATACGCCAATGAGTCTTGATTTATATGGGACAATTTCTTTGCGCGTGCAAACAACGCAGAGTTGTGTGAAACGTCATCGCATGCCTTATAGAAGTTGATGTTAGTTTCGTGTCCCATTTGTTGATATAAGTATGTTTTGTCGAGGTTTTGGATCATGTAATAAATAGAATCTACAACTCGTCCCAAGTTTATAGCGGAATTTACAAAACTCGTCCAGTACATTAGGTCTGGACCTCGCCAAAGGCTCGGTCCAGACCTAATTTACTGGACTCGTTTTGTAAATTTCACTATAAACTGGGGACTCGTTGTAGATCCTCTATATATCAGTGCTCTAAAACAAAACTGATATAATGCTTAATTCGACATTAAATGTAAATGTTTTCGTACCCACGAATCGACGGAATTCCACCAAAATTCAAAAGGCGCCAATGTCCTTGACCTAGCTAGTAATAACGCGATATAGTTCCCACCAATCATGGAATTCTATTAAAGCCGAGTCTGAAACGGTTCGGAATCTGACGAGGTCTACCTATTGTCGATTGGTGTTAGGACATTATCGGCGCGGCGCACGAAGCTTGTGTATTAGACTCATACATCATATACTCAAGCAATGCACACGCGTTTGTTTATTGTGTCAGTGTGTGTGTGTAGCCACGGTTTGCTATTTTTGCTATATGGTGTTATTGTCATTGATATTAACGGTGTGTACTGCCTAATCGATGTTGTTGTGGTTACATTTCATGAAAATTGGTAAATGGCGGAAATATGCGCTCTTTTAATTTTGGATTTTGTACATTCGTTTTTGGTATTTTTATTTCTCATTTAGTTACAGTAAATAGACCGTACATGTATATAACCCAACATATCCTCGCGCAAATAGTCGACATATATAGTGAAATAGGTAAATAATTATTTTATTATGAAATAAACAGATAATGGAGTCATATCTGTTATTTCGTTTTATGGCGCGGGCCACATAAAGTAAAGGCACATGTTAAAGACCGTACACCTGAAAAGTCAATAGTTGACTTATTTGTGTCACTTTCCGAACATAATCTGCGTAGAATGGTCTCATGAGTCGATAATGTGACTAAACTGGTCAGCACATTATCGACTCAAATTGAAATCTAAGCAGATTATCTAAAAAAATATATATTATAAGCAGATAATGTGCTAGTTTTAGAGAGAACAGGCTGTATAGTTAATAAAAACGCCACTGTATTCGAATCACACGGTAACGGCGTGCAGGACTTCAAGCCGACGATTGCGTTACCAACTTATATGGACGTCAGGTCGACCAAAACGCGACACACGCTTCGTACATATCGCCGATCATGTTAAAGACATTTAAGTGGAAATACGATGAGAGGATCCATTTGTCAGCTTTCGTGATAAAATCCGTGACACGGCGTGAATATATATGAGATGGTGGTATTATACTCGAAGCCGGGCCCATCGTGAATTGATGCTGACCCCGCACTGCTATACAATCCACAATATTGATTAACTGTGTAAAACAAGCGTGAATTATTCAAATAAATTTTTTCACTTAGACAAATGATAGGCAATAATGAATGGCGATCGCACGAATTATCTAGTTGGGAAGGTCCTGAAACCAAATTATCTCCCCTGAAACGATGGTAGCCACCACCAAACCTTATTATTTCCTGTACGAACAGACGGCGCGTGTAAAACTTTATGTCTCATATGTTAGATAAATGACATTCTCTCGAGATAATAACAAATGAATTGTGTCTGTATACGAGTTCTTGACAGAGGTCTAAATGAGTCATTAGTCATCGTTGCCTTGCAGTATAGATGACGTATACATACGTCCTGTATGGGCAAATCGGTTTTCAGCCTGTTCCTCCGAAATCCCCACATTATCTGCTTATAATAGAACTTGTTTTAGGTAGATACTCTGCTTAGAATCGATCAATTTTGAGTCGATAATGTGCTGAAAATCAGAGCGCGTTAGTCACATTATCGACTCATACTGAGGCGATTCTAAGCAGATTATGTGCTGACAATGAAACAAATAAGCTAAATCGCGACTTTTCATGTGTACGCTCTTTAACAGGTGTTTTCACTGGGGCCCGCACCAGAAACGTCATTAGCCTGGTCAACAGTTCGAATTAAAATTGGGAGGTCCTACAAGGTTTTATTCATAAGTGGCTCGCACTTGTCCACTAATCCATATTTGTACTGTAAAATACCTATTGGTAATGATTCGTTTAAACTAACCTAAGTCTAACATGCTGAGCTATAGTCATATATGACCCCCTCAGACGGTTGGGTGCATGGCATATATGGTCGCCATGAGCCGCCCAGCAATGCCGAAGATGGTTCTAATCCCGATAACTGTGGCAGTCAAATCCACGCAAAGCGGAAGCATTCTCACCCGTACGGCTTGACAACTCATTTGTATAAAGCATGATGTACATGTAGTTTATGCATAAAAAGACATCGCCGGAGTCTTTAGGTTACAGTGAAGTAGTTCGATTGGTAGCGCCCTCCAACGGATTTTGGACCAAGATGCAGGAGAGAATTAAAAAAAAATTCTGGGCTCTGGTTGGTTAATAGTAGTTTCGATATTTTTACATAACAAATACGTGCAATCACTCCTCTTGAAATTTCAGATGCCAAACAAAACATTGGCACATTGTAAAGCACGTGGTTCCTAGATTCAATTTGTTTGGACTTCTGACTCTAGACTATAAATCCCAAATTTAAAGGTACATTCCATGCCCGACGATATGATTTTTTTCATGCAGAAACCTTGCGCGGATGCCAATCCTGGTGATCATGTACTCATTTATCACAATTCGTGGATAGTCAGGTCTGCATGCCATTATATGTTAACACTGAGGCATATGGGAAATACTTACTTCATTGTAACCTTTATGGAATAAATCGGCCATTTTACTGGCGGTCACCAGATGCATGGGTACCGATAATCTCTCGTTGCAAACGGAATAAGAGGAGCTGGCTGGCACATTTGAGTGGATATGTTGCTGATTTAGCCGATATTGATTGATTGATTTATTTATTGCATAAGTCACATAACAGTGAAACAAGCAAAACATATATACACTATGTACACAACTTTGAATATCACATTAATCATTGTTCATTTCATATACACAGCAGTAATTAAATTTGATTACACAATAATAGGCGATAAACTTAACAAGTATGATAATTACATGTGTTCACCCATAACAATAAATGATTTCGATTATATAGTATAAGACACCTTCTTAAAGGCACACCTTATGCATAGTCTTTTTATGAGGCTTATATTTTGAAGAGATAGGAGACCATGGAATTTCTCTCTCGTATGGTTCTTCCAAAAGTACTCAGGGATATACTGTTTTCTGATTTCATCCAAATGACTGCATATAATAACTAAATGGTATTCGTCTCCTAAATATTCTCCACATATGGTCAGCGACGAGGATCAATAGGGAGATAACCTGAATATTATTGACACATTAACCAACCCGCATCTTGCCGGGACTTAGGGACACGTTGCCAGTGGTCTCGATTACTATCCAAATGTATATTCACGCCATCTTACGAACCGGATAGAACTTTTTGCTGTCTCATGATGAATATTATGTTATTGTATCTAATAATCTAAAGCTACCACGTTAGTGATTGAGGCTTAGCAAATTCTGGTTCCAACATATATTGACAGTATATCCAATATCGCTGTATTTTCATTATCATTCATATTAGCACGATCGTAACTCCGACGAGGCATACACTGTAATGGCAGCGATCGTCTAATGCACTGGGTAGATCCACACGTAACATCTCGATAAGGGGGTCTCGTTGACTGTCAATCTTCGGAATCCGCTTTAAGAGATCTCTGGATCGGGTCTTTATCGCATTAATTGTTCGATTACTGGGGTCACCAGATGAAATAAGACCAGGCAGCTGGCACATTTGAGTGGATACGATGCAAATTGAGGCGATAATAACGATTAGCGACGCGGTTTATCAGTATATCGACCCTGTCGTACGTAGATAACCTAGAACATTATTGTTTTGGTTTCGTTGGTTTTTAGATAGGATCTGCGTTTATTAACATGGCCGAGCTAAGCGACTACTTGCGAGTAAAGGCCGAAAAATTTGTGTTCATATGCTTAATATGGCACAGGTTAGCGACTTGTTTAATATGCACAGGTTAGCGACTTGTTTAATATGCACAGGTTAGCGACTTGTTTAATATGCACAGGTTAGCTACTTGTTTAATATGCACAGGTTAGCTACTTGTTTAATATGCACAGGTTAGCTACTTGTTTAATATGCACAGGTTAGCTACTTGCAACTGATGATGATCCTATTGTTTTTATTCATCTTTTGACTTTTCAAAACTTTACCTCTTTGGTCTTTGAAATTTTAAAATTTACCCTTTTCCTTAAAATTACAAATTTTTAGGGCTTTTGATTTTAATTATCCTCTTTCGACCAGTACATTTCAAATTCTTTTCAAAAATCTTTTAAGCCGCTCCGGGACCTTGCTCTCCGACTCTAAATTTCTGCCAAGAAAATCAGGAACACAGTGTCTGCATGTGATTGGGGCCCTGACCCTAGTGTATTCCTCTTGTTCTTGTCATCCATTACATTTTTGCACCGCCAATATTATGTGGGTAAAATGACGCATATGTTTAAGCCATTTTTCTTTCTTACTAAAACCTCTGTTGACTAACAAAAAGGCCTTTGGTTAACATGCCAGTGCATTAATTCGTGTTGCACGATATATCGATATTATATCCAATATCGATTTATTTCCAGTAATAGTAATATCGCATATCGGCATACGAGCGACTTATCCTTTTCTATACTAAAGCATCGTTGACGAGTAGTTATCCCATATGAACTATTTTTTTTGTCCATACTAAAGCATCATTGATTAGTAGTTATCCCATATGAAATGTTCAGATAATAAGTTTAACCCTTTCTATACTAAAGCATCACTGAAGAGTAGTTATCCCATAGGACATGTTCAGATAATAAGTTTAACCATTTCTACACTAATGCTTCATTGATGAGTAGTTATCCATAAGAAATGTTCAGATAATAAGTTTAACCCTTTCTATACTAAAGCATCATTGAAGAGTAGTTATCCCATAGGAAATGTTCAAATAATAAGTTTAACCAGTTCTACACTAATGCGTCATTGATGAGTAGTTATCCATGGGAAATGTTCAGATAATAAGTTTAACCATTTCTATACCAAAGCATCATTGAAGAGTGGTTATCCCATAGGAAATGTTCAGGTAATAAGTTTAACCATGTCTACACTAATGCGTCATTGATGAGTAGTTATCCATAGGAAATGTTCAGATAATAAGTTTAACCCTTGCTATACCAAAGCATCATTGAAGAGTGGTTATCCCATAGGAAATGTTCAGGTAATAAGTTTAACCAGTTCTACACTAATGCGTCATTGATGAGTAGTTATCCATAGGAAATGTTCAGATAATAAGTTTAACCCTTTCTATACCAAAGCATCATTGAAGAGTATAGGAAATGTCTCATAGGAAATGTTCAGATAATAAGTTTAACCATTTCTACACTAATGCTTCAGTGATGAGTAGTTATCCAAAGGAAATGTTCAGATAATAAGTGTAACCCTTTCTATACTAAAGCATCACTGAAGAGTAGTTATCCCATAGGAAATGTTCACATAACAAGTTTAACCATTTCTACACTAATGCTTCATTGATGAGTAGTTATCCATAGGAAATGTTCAGATAATAAGTTTAACCCTTTCTATACTAAAGCATCATTCAAGAGTAGTTATCCCATAGGAAATGTTCAGATAATAAGTTTAACCATGTCTACACTAATGCTTCATTGATGAGTAGTTATCCATAGGAAATGTTCAGATAATAAGTTTAACCCTTTCTATACCAAAGCATCATTGAAGAGTAGTTATCCCATAGGAAATGTTCAGATAATAAGTTTAACCAGTTCTACACTAATGCGTCATTGATGAGTAGTTATCCATAGGAAATGTTCAGATAATAAGTTTAACCCTTTCTATACCAAAGCATCATTGAAGAGTATAGGAAATGTCCCATAGGAAATGTTCAGATAATAAGTTTAACCATTTCTACAATAATGCTTCAGTGATCAGTAGTTATCCAAAGGAAATGTTCAGATAATAAGTGTAACCCTTTCTATACTAAAGCATCACTGAAGAGTAGTTATCCCATAGGAAATGTTCAGATAATAAGTTTAACCCTTTCTATACTAAAGCATCATTCAAGAGTAGTTATCCCATAGGAAATGTTCAGATAACAAGTTTAACCATTTCTACACTAATGCTTCATTGGTGAGTAGTTATCCATAGGAAATGTTCAGATAATAAGTTTAACCCTTTCTATACTAAAGCATCATTCAAGAGTAGTTATCCCATAGGAAATGTTCAGATAATAAGTTTAACCATGTCTACACTAATGCTTCATTGATGAGTAGTTATCCATAGGAAATGTTCAGATAATAAGTTTAACCCTTTCTATACCAAAGCATCATTGAAGAGTAGTTATCCCATAGGAAATGTTCAGATAATAAGTTTAACCAGTTCTACACTAATGCGTCATTGATGAGTAGTTATCCATAGGAAATGTTCAGATAATAAGTTTAACCCTTTCTATACCAAAGCATCATTGAAGAGTATAGGAAATGTCCCATAGGAAATGTTCAGATAATAAGTTTAACCATTTCTACACTAATGCTTCAGTGATCAGTAGTTATCCAAAGGAAATGTTCAGATAATAAGTGTAACCCTTTCTATACTAAAGCATCACTGAAGAGTAGTTATCCCATAGGAAATGTTCAGATAATAAGTTTAACCCTTTCTATACTAAAGCATCATTCAAGAGTAGTTATCCCATAGGAAATGTTCAGATAACAAGTTTAACCATTTCTACACTAATGCTTCATTGATGAGTAGTTATCCATAGGAAATGTTCAGATAATAAGTTTAACCCTTTCTATACTAAAGCATCATTCAAGAGTAGTTATCCCATAGGAAATGTTCAGATAATAAGTTTAACCATGTCTACACTAATGCTTCATTGATGAGTAGTTATCCATAGGAAATGTTCAGATAATAAGTTTAACCCTTTCTATACCAAAGCATCATTGAAGAGTAGTTATCCCATAGGAAATGTTCAGATAATAAATTTAACCATTTCTACACTAATGGTTCAGTGATGAGTAGTTATCCATAGGAAATGTTCAGATAATAAGTTTAACCCTTTCAATACTAAAGCATCATTGAAGAGTAGTTATCCCATAGGAAATGTTCAGATAATAAGTTCAACAAACGACCGTTGAACTTATTATTTAAACATTTCCCTCAATAAATAGGACTCCTTTACTTTTAGTTACCTATCGTCTGGTTATATTGCATGTACACCCCTGTAAATCAATAATTCATTTAGTATAGATATACATTGGAACGGTCTAGTATTCATTTGGAGGGGTGTGCGGGTAAGGAAAGCAGACGACAGACTGAAAACAGATGATACAAGCGCAGCATGATTCATATGCATAGATGGGAAATGTTCAGATAATAAGTTCAACGAGCGACCGTCTGTTCAAATTATTATCTGAACATTTCCCAAAGGAACTACCCGTAAATGATTATTTAGTATATAAATTGTTACTAAGATATGGCGGTGATATTGCATATCTTTCGGGGTCTTTTTGTATACATTGTCCCATTACGGCGGTCAACATGCGGCTGGTTGGTTTTGATAATCTGTCATTGCAAATGGAATAAACCTAGCTGGCTCTGACTGCCAATGTTTAGAGGATCAGTTGCAGATTTAGCCTACATTTATGACTACAAGGTGGTTTACGAACATCCTGACTCTGGCGTACGGATATAACATTAACATTATTGACATATTAACCAACACTCATCTTATCGGGACATAAGATCCATTTGATCTCAATATCGACTGATAAATATCCGCACGACCTCACACACTGAATGGAACTCCGATGTAGCGTGATGAGAACGATCATGTTGTGACAAACAATCCTTATAAGGAGATGACATTGACCATCAATTTAACTTATCTCTTCCTGAGACAATAGCGACATAGTTTATTGTACCTAAAGATGCCACGCTAGTAATCGATTCTTTGCTAATTCGGGTTGATATTGATATTATATCCAATATCGATGGATTTCTATTAACTTTAATATTGATACCATTGCAATTAATTACAATATATTATAATTAATATCCATTGTCATCGTCATGTCCTTATTACGTGCGCTCCGCGTGTGTACTAATGTAGAGATACATATGTCCTTATTATATTATTATACATAATAATATAATTATGTGTATATAATTATACACGTAATAAGGACATATGTACCTCTACATTAGTATACTCCGATATGGTATGTTGAGGATGATCATGTTGTGACAAACAATCGTTATAAGGATTCTAATTACATTATAATATTAATTATGTATACTAATGTATAATACTATACATCGTCATGTCCTTATTACGTGCGCTCCGCGTGTATACTAATTATAAGAATGTAATTAGGTTATGTAGGTTTATTCTAAATTTGCCGACGAGCCTGCAGAGTTATCGCCGGCGATCGTCTCACTGTGTAGAGCCCCTGTGGTATCTTTATAAGGTTATGGTGACAACGACGTATATCTCTTGGGCATACCTTGCTCGAATACAGATGTCACCAGCTGCATGGTAGACTGATGCTAGGGCGATCACGAGGTGTCGTTATAAGTGTATGTACAAGAAAAGTCCGTCCACCGTCTTACATTTACATACTGTGATTCGAATCAACAACCGCAGTCATTCCTAAAATCTATTTAAAATATCAGCACCGAGGCGAACTAGAAGTAACAAGAAGACTAATGTCAGAAATGGTAACGCGCTCAAGATCATAAATTATATACCCATGATTGTAATTATAGAATATAAAATATATTGGTTTTGCGAATGGCCAACTCAGAATTCAGTTAAAATAACAATAACAACCAGCACCTAACTAACGAACCGGCGGCCGACTCGGCCGTCTCCGACCACAACCCCCAGTAGGCTGCAGAACGAAACATGTCTATAAAAGTTGAACTATAAAGACTTACAAATTAACTTTTTTATTTCTTTTATTTGTAATTGGCATAGCTTATCACAGACAAAAAAATCAACATTATTGACATAATGTTAATTAACGACAATAAACGAAATTGAAATTCCCAACTACACCTTTTACCGGACTCGGCTTCCGGTCGTAGTTCGACTTTTAATCCTCCTAAAAATTTCCTTTTCTATAAATAAAACCCCCCAACGCACAGGCGAAACAAGAATCTCTACATTAGTACACACGCGGAGCGCACGTAATAAGGACACGACGATGACAATGGATCTCTTCGGAATCCACTAGAAGATATCACCGGAGTCTTTGTCGCGGAAAGTGTCCGGTTATGGGTTCACTAGATGGTGTAGACTCCAATAATCTGTCATTGCAAACGATAAATTTATTATTTACGTCAATTGCAAGCTATAACTGACACATCTGAGTGGACACGTTGCAAGTTTAGCCGACATTGACGTATAGCGACGCGGTTTACGACATCCTGACTGACGAACGGAGATAACCTTAACATTATTGACATATTAACTAACCCACATCTTATAGTGGCTTAGAGACACGTTGCTTTTGGTCTCGATTACTATCCAAATGAATATTCACACGATCTCACGAATCAAATCGAACTTTTTTGCTGTGGCGCATCGTGATGAACTATCTCATTGTATCTAAAGATACCACGCTGGTAATTAAGGCTCAACAATTACTGATTTCACGATATATTGATAGTATATCCAATATCGATTTATTTGCATTATCGTTGACATTGACACGATCCTGGACCAGAAGCGATATAATAACAGCGAACGTCTTGCTGTGTGGATTATCACGTCATGAGTCTTTATCGCATAGCTTGTCCGATGGTGGTCACCAAAATGGTGAGTTCAGATGATCTGTCATTGCAAATGGAATAATACAAGGTAACTAACAGCTCTAAGTGAATACGTTGCATATCAGCGACGCGATTTACACTGATATTTATTTCTGTGTCATCTGACACATAAATTTGTCCTCAAAATCCAGGTCATCTGATATATCTACATGTATAGTCATACATATCAGGTCAAATGACACACTTGTAAAAAAGCCTGTGTCGGTCAAACAGGTTATCTGACACATACAATTATTTGATAAAAATGATCCAAACGTGTTGGCCAGTTTGTCATGAGAATGTGTGTCGCGTGTTTCGGTTAATAATATAAATTTATTTGCAATTGAGGGCACAATTTTATGTGGTTCATTTGATCGGCGCGCGCGACAGATGCAAACGTGTTTTATAGAGAACAGTTGTGTTTTTTTCTCTGTATCATAAAATGAAACTGTAATTCTACAGATGACACCGAATAGAGCGGGCTTTGATAAAAACAGTTGACACACCTGAGGCAATATTCGAAAAAAGAGCAGTGTTATCTGACACATTAACCCTTTACCCAACAAACCGGCCAAAACCGGCCAAATAAAGCTTCAACAGCCTAAAATATCTTCGGTCTGTCTCAATAGAACCATACAAATATGGATATCATTGGAACCGGCTCCTTGACCACATTGTGATAGTTACAGTTATGCCCTGTGCCAATGCATTCTCTTATATATGCGAGTCGACCATAGGTCGCCTCGCATATATAAGAGAATGCATTGGCCTAAAAAAAATCTTTTTTTAACACTTTTTACTATTTTTTCTTACATTCTTTAACAATTTTATAATTTTTAATGTGTTAAGCCAATGCATTCTCTTATATATGCGAGGCGACCTATGGTCGACTCGCATATATAAGAGAATGCATTGGCACAGGGCCGTTCTGTTGGGTAAAGGGTTAACAGTCATTCATACAACATATCGTAAGCGTGTCGGTACATTATGAGTAAATAGGTCCCTTTGACACTTTTACAATAATGGTGACAATGACAAAACTGTCAGTGTACGAGTATCCTGGAGACATATTATTGACGTATCAACCAACCCACAACTTATCGGGATTTAAGTTCACGTTCCTCTCGGTATCGGTCACGAACTGGGTAGATATTCACGTAATATCACGAAGTGAACCGAACTCTGTTGTGGCGTGTCTAGGACAGGATGATCATGACGTGGTGTACAAACAATCATGATAAGGAGGCTCCAGTGGATATCAATGCAAGAAATGACTAGCAGATCCATTGGGGTCATTGGGTTATGACCGGCAGAGTAATTAAACAAAGTGTGTGAATCCCGAAAGGATTCACACGAACTTTGTGTTAATTACTCTGCCGGTCATATAAGAAATGACCCCAATGGATCTTCCAGTCATTTATTATAATCATATACTAGTATATTCACTGGCATCATTGCAAATAAAAACTGGACATTTCGTGAAATATCTCTTTGATTTTTGCCAGCATCAACAAAGTTGATTCATATCGCAACGCAAATGAGCCCAAAACGCGAATATGTGTTCACGCACTAAAACCGGCGTCATAACAGCTGACATAACTCGACAACTGGAGTTGAAAGTGCGCCCAGTTTAACAACACGCGACAACCACGTTTTTTTTTAATTGAAGAGGCGTGCGTGGTTCATCGCTTTTCGTGAAGTGGGCGACTTCAGTCACCCTTTCAGTGCCAAGTCCGATTTTTGTATCAACCCATATTTCCTTGATCTAAGAGCCATTTCCATCAATGTATCACATTATTATAATCAATAAATTTGATAAATGATCAAGAAAATATGGGTTGATACAAAAATCGGACTTGGCACTGAAAGGGTTAATACCTGATGAACATCGGAAACGTTCCTGTAACCGTATCGCGATTTGTACTGATTCTTACGGAAGCTGATTGTGTAAAAGCAGAGGGTGTGAGATTATAGATACATGCATGTAGTTTATCATGTCTAAAGATAACACACTGGTGACAATGTTAATCGGTTGCACGATATATATTGATATTATATCCAATATCGATTTAGTTCCATTAATATTAACACCGTCGTTACACGAAGCGACTTAGCCCTGCCTATACTAAATACTCATTGACGAGTGGTTCCCTTAAGAAATGTTCACATAATACGTTCAACAAATAGGTCGTTTGTTGAACTTATTATCTGAACATTCTACTCCAATATATAGGACTCCTTATGTACTCTTATTATCTGTCGTCTGCTTATTTGTCATGACAACGCCTTTATATGAATAATAAACCTTTCCTATGTACACGTTTGTAGTCGAGTGGGGGGGGGGGGCTTCGATGGCTCAGTCGGTTAGTGGTACAACTCCAAGCCGCCTCATCCTCCAGAGCTGGCGATGAAGATTCAAATCCACATGTTTGTAACTCGAAATCGTTATCTGGTTGAGTTGCCAATTACTCGCCGATGGCCGGAGGTTTGCCGCACATGGTCGACGAGTTTATCAGCCATTGAAATCACTGTTAAATTAGCCGTAAGAGTGTGGATTTCCTCCACCACTAAAACTGGCAATGTCGTGATATGGCTTTAGTTGCCCAAAGCGACTTTAAACCCCAATCAATCGATCAATCAGAGCCGAGTAGGAGAATCGATTTAGTGAATGAGAATGGTTAAAATACAGCGATAGACTTCCTGTATAGACACACGCGGTCACGTGATATCGTTATAAGGCGATGACGGTCACGCAAATCTCTTCCAAATACGCTGTAAGAGATCGCCGGAGACTGATCACATAAATTGTCTGATTACGGGGGTCACCAGATGGTGGGCGCCGATAATATGCCATCGCAAATGGAATAGGACAAGCTTGTGGCACATCTGAGTGAACACGATGCAGATTTAGCTGACAATCTTGACTAGCGACGCGGTTTACGAGTATCCCGACTCTGGTGTACGGAGATAACCTGAACATTATTGACATATTAACCAATCCGCATAGTATCGGGATTTAAGTCGGTGAATATCGTTCGATCTCACGAACAACATCGAATTATTGTAGCGCGCAGGACAGAGCTACCACGAGGTGACATCATTTATTTTATGTGACGATGCACTGTGAATACGCTAGTAAATGTAGATATGAATGTAGATATGAATGTAGATATGAATGTAGATATGAATGTAGATATTAAACATCAAACTTGCTTTGAATAATACAACCTCTTCCAAACCGCAATCGTAACAACGGGTTAATGCAAATGACCAACTGATTGAAAAATACAGATTATTGTCACGTAAATCTAGCACCATAGTCTTAAAAATAGCGCATTGGTGATTGATGCTTTGCTAATTGAGGTATCGCGGTATACCGGTGTCACATTTAAAGGTACTCAATCCGAGCAGACGCTCCTAACTTAGTATTTCTTTGGCTTCGGGGGTAAAAAATATTTGAGTCGAGTAGAGGAACCCACCCATCAAAGCTCAGAGTGATCGGATATCGATATTTGAAATTTGTTATTTCTCGAGATGTGTAATAATAAGTGGCCCAGAAACACGTGGTCAAACGGAGGGTCTCAGAAAAAATTGCGGATGAAGATGGATAACTCTAAAATCAAGTAGTTTTTGTTGAATAAAATGTTAATAAATAACAAGTTTTGTGACATTTGATGCGATAGTTGATTTATTGCACCATCTGGTGCAATACATCGATTTTGATAACTAACGTGTATTTTGAAGAAATGTTGTTGTTGTATCGTGATGGTATTAGGACCATCTGATCGGAATGGGTGCCTTTAATATCGATATATTTCCATCATTGACTGTCGGTGGTTAACACTAAGTATGTTAACACTAAGTATGTTAACACTAAGTATGTTAACACTAAGTATGTTAACACTAAGTATGTTAACACTAAGTATGTTAACACTAAGTATGTTAACACTAAATATGTTAACACTAAGTATGTTAACACTAAGTATGTTAACACTAAGTATGTTAACACTAAGTATGTTAACACTAAGTATGTTAACACTAAGTATGTTAACACTAAGTATGTTAACACTAAGCATGTTAACACTAAGCATGTTAACACTAAGCATGTTAACACTAAGCATGTTAACACTAAGCATATTAACACTAAGCATGTTCACACTAAGCATGTTAACACTAAGTATGTTAACACAAAGCATGTTAACACTAAGTATGTTAACACTAAGTATGTTAACACTAAGTATGTTAACACTAAGTATGTTAACACTAAGTATGTTAACACTAAGTATGTATGTGCGCGAGTGTTTCGTAGAAGTATATGTCCGTCATTAGTTAAGATAACCTCAACTTGATATGAATGTCCCATAGGGAGCCTCGAGAATGCACTGGTTTAATGTCCCATAGGGAGCCTCGAGAATGCACTGGTTTAATGTCCCATAGGGAGCCTCGAGAATGCACTGGTTTAATGTCCCATAGGGAGCCTCGAGAATGCACTAATGTCCCATAGGGAGCCTCGAGAATGCACTGGTTTAATGTCCCATAGGGAGCCTCGAGAATGCACTGGTTTAATGTCCCATAGGGAGCCTCGAGAATACACTGGTTTAATGTCCCATAGGGAGCCTCGAGAATGCACTGGTTTAATGTCCCATAGGGAGCCTCGAGAATGCACTGGTTTAATGTCCCACAGGGAGCCTCGAGAATGCACTGGTTTAATGTCCCATAGGGAGCCTCGAGAATGCACTGGTTTAATGTCCCATAGGGAGCCTCGAGAATGCACTGGTTTAATGTCCCATAGGGAGCCTCGAGAATGCACTGGTTTAATGTCCCATAGGGAGCCTCGAGAATGCACTGGTTTACAATGTCAAGGTAAATATTGTTATATATAGGTCAATGTATTATCTTACACATGTATATGCGAGGCTCCCTATGGGAGACTCGCATATACAATAGAACGCACTGGCACAGGGTTTGCGCAAAATTTGAGGAAGTTACAGTCACAAAAGGGTTAATATGAATGTCCTACTATGATGACGTGACACTCATGTTTGGGTCATGGTGAGTTCAATGGGACGGCGGTGTTGATCAAAGATTCCATTACTCCGATGAAATTGCCGTTTTTATTGAGGTACATGTCACATCCTAACAATTCAAGACAATATCGTTATCGACATTTGGCAGTGATCAGAAAAGACAAATGGCATATTGATTTTTCCTCAGTGTATAGTAGCCATTTATGCGCTATGATATCTGGATATATTCTATCAACGATATTAGTGATGCGGACCGGACCGCTTTGGTCCACTATTTTACTTCAGTTATAATAAACTATCGCGAATAATATTGCGTATTTGCCGTCATATCAATTAGCAACGATGTATTGACGCATTCAAGTGGTTAATATCTATTAAACGTTTGATGCCACGAAAACAATGTATAGATGTACTTTTCCTTATAACGAAAGACAGTCACATTAATCCAATAGTAGTTGTACTTAGGTATATAACTGTAATTGTCAGGACTATACAATCAGCCATCACAATCTCCAAGACTCCAATATTAATGTAGTAGTCATATTAGTACAGATTTGTATAATTGTCATCAGTATAGTTATTTCGTTTAAATTTCAATTTAATGAAAATAAGTATGATACGAATCATGCATACGATCAGTTGAGTGCCATGTTAGATTGGTTATAACAAATTCTGGCCCTAGCTATATATATGTCCAATACATTTAATTAGTGCATATTCGCATTACTAGAAATACTATTATCGTGCATCGTTCCCAGTATATCCCACCAGAGACAGACAATGATGCATACAATCGGCAAACAATGTAAGTTTTAACATAAGTATATGGACTCATTGCAATGCACTGATCTCAGTAACCTTATTATTTGTACTATACAGAGTAAAAACTTTGAGAAAACAGAGAATTCATTAACGTATAGCCTATTATAGGTGGACCGGACCGTTTTGGACCGATCCAGGCATGTGTACCGGACCGGAATGGCCTGGACCGGACCGGACTGGACCGCCTTGGCAGTGGACCCAATGTGGTCCGGTCCGGTCCGCATCACTAATGTTACGATATGCAGCTATACGTTAATAAAAAATGACATCGACCAGAAATGACTCCCCCGAATCAACAGCCTTCGTATCATATGTTAAAACATCGTTTTATTACCTAAACACTAACATGACATCGTGCTAACGAGGTGATAGTGACAGTTCATAATGGATCACTTTATCGCATAATTTGTTCGATTACGGGGAGGGGGTCACAAGAAAGTGTGATCCGATAACATGTCGGTCAGACGGTTGGCTCCGATTATCATTCGGTCTCAATCTCGCATCAAAAGAAATCATACCAAAATCGGCCATGCGACAAATCATGCACATTCGATTGGTGGTTTCTGGACATTTGCCCATTCAAATTAGTTTGCGTCAAGCCTTAACGTAGAGTAGAATTCCTAAATTGACTTAACCATTTCCACACTAAAAGGATTCTCCCACAATATACACAAGTATATATTGGAACGGTATATTATTCATTTGAAGGGATGTTAGTGGTTTATTAGCAGACAACAACCAAACAAAATGATAATACAAGGGCAGAATAATTCATATTCATAGACCATGGTCGTTTGTTGAACTTATAATCTGAACATGTCCTATACGGGAACTACTTAACGATAACGTTTAGTTCAGATCTGGTTGAATAATGAGCACAAGAGTACCAAAATTGACCTTGATAAGGAGTTTGTGAAAATAGACCTACATGTATTTTGGAGTATTTCGGAGATAACCTTACCATGAATAGTCGAGCAATATCACGGATTAACTCAGGGTATGACAATCATGGATTGTTATAATTAATGTATAAGTATATTCAAATTATACGCTGATAATTGAGGTTTTGCTAATTCGGGTGTCACGATATTTTGCTGTCATATCTAATATCGATTTACATTATCGTCATCGGCGATTGAGTTTTAATCCGACGTGCAGCCAGTGACTAACCCTAAATATTCTGTAGAAGAGTTTTTAACATACGCCTAATCATGAGTGGTTCCTCCTAAGCTCAGTGCGAATGTGTTGAGCAAAGATGACATTATTCCGACTAAATTGTCGTTTTCTGTTGAGGTATAAGACAATTCTTATCAGTTCACCACACTGTCGTTGTCTTCAATACACAGTGGCCATTTAACCCTATCTATACTAACTAGTCATTGACGAGTAGTTCCCTTAGGTCATGTTAAGAAAATTAGTTCAAATTATTATCTTAACATTTCCCGCAAATGACAATGAATACTTCTACGAAGAAAGAATTAAGAGCAATGATATATGATCATATGATATCACGCTATTACAACACGACGTCGACCAGAATAACCTACCAATCAACAAACTTACCGATCAATGCTATAAATAACCTACCAATCAACAACCTTACCGATCAATGCTAAAAATAACCTACCAATCAACAACCTTACCGGTCAGTGCTATAAATAACCTACCAATCAACAAACTTACCGATCAATGCTATAAATAACCTACCAATCAACAACCTTGCCGATCAATGCTAAAAAATAACCTACCAATCAACAAACTTACCGGTCAATGCTATAAATAACCTACCAATCAACAACCTTACCGATCAATGCTAAAACATAACCTACCAATCAACAAACTTACCGATCAATGCTAAAAAATAACCTACCAATCAACAAACTTACCGGTCAATGCTATAAATAACCTACCAATCAACAACCTTACGGGTCAATTTACAGTGTAACACTGATGAGGTGGCTAATTTCAATATTGGTGGTCTTGGGAAATTTCTCAAAAATTTAATCTTCCATGATTGAAGCCACATTCTCAAATATATGGATTCATTGAAAAACTAGAGCAATTATCCAGCGCACGCTAGTATTGGTTTCTTCTGCGGGACAAGGCAGCATTAACGCACCAATTGTGGACAATTCAGTTGCAACAAAACTTCCTGGTTTTCAAAATAAGCCCCATGTTCTCATTTCTATCGAACCGCCAGCTGTAAAATAAGAAACATGCTGACATGGAAGTTTCTTAAATACATGTTATGCACTTGTTCGGGTGTGTGAAACTGATCAGTCAGTATCCAGGCGCTATGCCAAATAGAGGAATGTAGCATTCTACTAACATCGCCGAAAATCTGAAGCAAATCGACCGTTTCACTCCATAGGAAACATCGTCGGAACTACTTACGCTCAGTTGTGAATATTTACTTCTCGATTCCGGACGCAACTATCGCCGATAAACTAACGAAAACGATTTCGCCATCGAGAGCCACTGCATTTAATTAATATATAAGAATTACAGTGTGTGTTGTCAATTTGGATATATTTAAAAATTACTACTTTGAACAAGATTATTGTCAATTTATCTCTGATCACCCTACCGGGGCGTTTCACATCACTTTAAGCTAGCACAGAGATGGCCGATTTCAACATTGATGGTCGTGGCAATTTGTTAAGAACCTTAATCTTTCAGTATTGGAGCCACATCCGCAGATTTGTGATTTCATTGAAAATATAATATTTTGGAAGAATTTTATGCTTGAAAATGTAGCATTAAAGCAACTTTGGATACGTTCTTTAACACTTTCATGATGGTAGCTGTGCTGGTGCACCATTAATGGCCCTCATGCATTCTCTTATTTATATGGTTTCCCATAGGGAACCTCTCATATATAAGATAATGCATTGGCTCACAAAATCAATGTAAATATCGTTAGGCCAATGCATTCTCGTATATATGCGAAGCGCCCTATGGGAGACTCGCATATATAAGAGAATTAATTGGCTTACAAGGTCAATATAAATATCGTTAGGTCAATAAATGCATTCTCTTATATATGCGAGGCGCCCTATGGGAGACTTGCATATATAAGAGAATGCATCGGCACAGCGTTAACAAACCAATGAGCGGACTATAGACTGTTTGCATACGGATTCAACTTCAGTTTGAATTTACATAGGTTTTAGAAATATAGAATACAATATAAGCAAATTGCTTATATGCGAGAGTCAAATCATTCCACCTCATCTATACTGCTTTGTATTTATTGTATAAGAGTAATGTATGACGTGTTGCTCTATTTCGGAAGGTCGTGTTTCATGATGTTGTCGTTTGATCGCATGCATGGTTGTCATGATGAACTTTTGCTGCAAACAAATGTGGATATTTTATGTGACAATAAAACCGATAAACTAATATCAATAAGTGGTGCTAAATACTAATGTCGCTTCCGTTGAACACTTCGCGCAATATTCAACGATGACAACAAAGCGTTTATTTGATATGGATAATTCAATGCCGCTACTGTCTGGATGATAAATTTCGCAATATCAATTTAAATTAACCTTTTAATATATGTTGCTGCTTTCACGATACTATAGAAAAACGAGAGGCCGATCACGATCGACAGATGTTTAACCCATACATTGGCGATAGTGACCAGCTATTTTCAGTTCGGAAGCGAAAATCCATAAGCCATAACTCCATTTTTTTTTAAATGGATCAAACCCAAATTCGAACTCTATCTGTCTTTTGGGCTGAGAAACTCACATACCAAATTTACATACATCTCATTAAAATGAGATATATCAGATGAAAGGTATTTCTACTAAGCATCAGGAATGTTGAGAATTAAGGGTTCATTTTAACTGCAAAAATCCATACAAGTGAAAGGGATATAATAGGAGAATGATTACATGAAAAATATACAAAAGCATAAAATTGATGACCAGGGTTAACAATTTGAACTCTATAAAATTAGGTGACTGTACCAGGTATGTCACTTGAACACTGCATTGCTAGGCTAAACCAGAGAGCTGTGTGGGGGTTGATAAATCCTGGGCCAAAACTGTCCACACACTATGGAAATGCAATAAACAACAGATGGCTATTAAAGTCATTTTATATGCGCAGCAGTGAGTATCAGATATCATTATAGGACTGTGTAACATTATAAAAACAGAGCTACTAAATGCGGCTCTTTGTCTGCTCAAATTCTGAGAACATCCCTACAAATGAACATTCAAATTCATGAATGGGTTACACCTTTCACTGTGCTGAACATATGATGGCTAAAAATATCTTTAATTCCCATAATACAGGTTTATTTAAGTCTCTCTCTTAGATCTAACTGATATCACAGGTAATTAATTGTAAGCTGCTATGGTTATATATTGTAAGCATACAAATCTGAAATATGTTCAATTCTTAGTAAAAATGGGCCATAACACTGGTATAAAAACAGGATCTAACCCATATTCAAACTCGATCTGTATTTTGAGTTGAGAAACTAACATACCAAATTTGGTTCCTATCAGATGAAAACTGGTTGATTCATCGAAGCATGCGTGAATTCTATGTCAAAGGGCCATAACGCCATAATCTGATGAAACCCATATTAGAACTCGAACTGTATTTTAGGTGGAGAAACTCGCATACCAAATTAGGTTCTGATCAGATAATTTGTTTTTTAGTTATCGTAGCATCCATGAATTCTAAGTCGAAAAGGGCCATAACTCCGTAAAAAACTCGATCTGTATTTTGGTCTGAGAAACTCATATACAAAATTTGGTTCTGATCCATTAGAAAATGTTTGAGTTATCGCACCACGCGTAAAGTGTCTACAGACAGAGACAGACGGACGGACGGACGGACTAACGACGAGTGGTCAATCCGGACGTCGACATTTTGTGTACCATGCTATGGTATGAGTACACATAAACAGTTAAATCCACCAAGGCACATGTCCGCACAACCTAACATGAACATGTCCGCACAACCTAACATGAACATGTCCGCACAACCTAACATGAACATCTGTATCAACACGAACATTTAGAACATTTAGTTTGGTATACTCTGAGATGATTGGCTCCATGTTGTGGGGGTTACTATACATTGCATGGCCACGTTTGTTGAACTTGTTCGGCTACATACCCACATGAATGAATTGGATACATCTAACAACTCACAGTTAAATACACACATTCTGAAATGGTTATAATAGTACATATCTCGTTGGCCAAGCTCGTCATTGCAATCCACTGCTGAAGCTCATAACGACCACAGGGCGTATGCACGCTAAATATATTGTTTTGTGACGTCCTAATGTTTATAGATAATAGCAAGATATAGAATTTGTTAAAACCCGAGCACTCTTTTGTTTCCGCTTCCTGTTCGACAAGAATTAGTAAAAAAAAAAAAAAAAAAAGGAATTCTGGCGCTGGATCTAACAAGATAAATTCGACTACAAAGAACTGTACGACCACAGGGCATCTGTTTCTATGGTGTCACAACTAATATAGACAAACCGACCTCGCGATTGTTCGGCGATCGGAGCAGATATTGAAGAAAAGGGGCGTATTTATGTGTCCGACTTCTGGTTTAAATTGTGCCAGGCTATGGATAGTGAATCAGAATGGCAACTCAACACAGGAATGATATTTTTTATCGCGATCCTTTTGTTTATCGATTTTCTTTTCTTTTTTATCGTTTGGAAATTTTCCACATGGGAATGTGTTTGTATACACATGTATCTTTAATTTGTGGTTCTGATTGCGAACTTTTACGAGATGAAATTATTGCGGGCCATCTTGTCTAAAAAAAAGCCAATGTCAATGGAATGCACTCTCTATGTTGTATTACCAGCCACTATAAGCACAGATCCAGACTACTGGATCGGTTATAAACTAACATCTGGAATACTTTACAATATAGTTATCACAAATAAAGTCTGGAAGTAAAAAACTGATAACTTATCGTCTTTTCAAGAAGGAATATCTTCTTGAGCCATAACTTCTTACTCAGCCTGTTCTCCCGAAAACCAGCACATTATCAGTTTATAATATAACTTGTTTAGGTAGATTATCTGCTTGGAATCACCTCATATTGAGTCGAAATGTGCTGAAAATTAGAAAATGTTAGTCACATTAACGACTCATATTGAGGCCATTAAGCAGAATATGTGCGGACAATGACCTAAATAAGCCAAATCACGATTTGTCAGATGTACGCTCTTTAACAAGGTGTTTTCACGAGGGCCCGCGCCTTAAAACGAAATAACGGATAAGAGCCCAGTATCTGCTTATTCCAGAATCAAATAATCGCATTAAGTACCTATTTCACATTCTGCGAGGATGTATTGCTTAAATGACAGGATTGCTTTTGTGAGAATTCGAATCAGTTATCATTCGCTTACTATTCGAAATGGACCTCCTGTCCAGCCCACTGTAGAAATATATGATATAAAGTATGTGATTTGTTGTGAGGATACAGTAGAAGATGAAATATATTTCACTATGAAGTGCGCCGCATATACACAAATACGCAGTGAACTTCAAAATGGTGGTTAATTATTATCCGGATTTTCGATGCATGAGCCTAGTGTTATACTACGAAATGATAAACCCAACACGAGCCAGTTGATATTCAAATTGATATGCCCATTTCAATACACGTATACTGGACCAACATCAAGAAGCAATGGCAATACAAACGCATTATACAGTCTTGCGCAATCATGCAATGCATGTCGGCCGGATAAATTGTTTGTCAATTTATCTGTTAATGTATATCATTTTGTCATAACTTGTACCAACAAACTGTTCTTTATAGGAATGTTCTTGCCATTTGATCATCTTATATTATCTTAGCGTGTAAGCTCCATTCGTTCGAGCAGACCTTTACTTGTTTACCGATCATCGTTTCGTCTATGAAACACACACCCACATTATAAATTAAGCCAACGCTAGTTTTAATCACACTAAATTAATTCCTCTTAAGTTTTAATCAAAAAGAATAGCAGGCGTGTATATATGTGTAAACTCCTCGACTCCGTCAATGTCGAGACTAGCGCGCTCGCCTGGAGCATCGAGTGGTGAAAAACAGCTTCTGTCAGACATATTGTGTAATTAACCCGTTGCGTGTTAAATGTATTATATAGCACTCTTATAGTACATTCGTTTGTGTGAGATACGTGTAGTCAACGGGCATGATTTATTGGTCGGACAGTCGTACTTAGCATGCTGACGAGATCATTCGATGCTGGTTCTCAGGAAAACACGCAGTCAAACCAGTGCAGTGATATAAAGTTTATAGTTTGTTTTGATACACTGCACTGGCCATGATATATGAACACTACCTTTAGTGACAACCTGGCCAATAAAATCGTCACATGATTTTGGAAAAGCAGGTCACCATTTTCCAATATAAGCGATGAAAGTTTTTCTCTCATCGTTAAGTCGTCTAAGTTCCAATGATTCCGCTCTTTTGATCCCTAACTCACCCCAAAGAAAGAAGACATGATAAGCCAGCACCAGCTATCTAGTACTGCCTAGCGAAGCTATGTTCAAATAAAGAAATCAACGGATCTATGGTTCCATGAGTTGTCGTGACCAAACAAAAAATTACACAACGTGAAGTCCGGATGACCTATATCTCCAACGTATGTTCTGTCACACTATCGTCAATGCAGATGGGAGTGGAATAACTATAATTACCAGTTTTCATGAGACATAAATACCAACACAGGTAGTTACAGTATCGATAGTAGTCACAGTCGTGGTTTAAATTTACCCGATACAAGAGTGTGGCATAAATACAGAACTCATCTTGCATCATAATCTATGTGTTTTATCGAAATCGTTGCGGGCGGCGAGAATCACATTTAACTCAAACTCCGCTTTCGTGATATATATCATTGCGCCGTCCGCAACTCAGTTGATAACAAATTCTCGAAAAAGATGCACGTTATGTTCAGTCTAGATCTCTAACATGATGAATTGGAATGATATAGCCTTGGCTTACAGAGATGGCCAGATGTCTCAGATTACAACAAGCTGCCAAACACACTAACGATTCATATGTAGGGATGGGGTGTTGGTTGACTTTATGTGTACATGCATGTAGCTAAACATGTCTGTTCATAAACATATGTATATTGAATCAAATAGCCATCAAGCAACTAATCATTGTCATACGGTTAAAGGCCACTTAATTTTCGAGTCACAGACTAATTTGTTTATAGTGCCTTGATATACGGTTTTAATAAAATGCATGCCATAATATATGATTAAAATACTATAATTCATCACCATTTGGAACGTCTGTGTCTCAGACGGTGCCAATAGAGTAATAGAAAATAGCCCAAATATTAAATTCATTTCCACCGTTATGGCTCCCAAAATGCAACAGAAATCAAACTATAGTTTTATTTTCAATGGAAGGGGAATAACTGTATATCTATATATACAGAGTTATTCCCCTTCCATTGAAAAAAATAGACTTCTTGGAGAAACTTGAGCATAGACCTGACGTCGGTAATTCAACAAAAACAACATGTTCACAGTTTATTCCATCGAATAAGTTGAAAATACAATGTTTTGTAGCTTCCTCTTTCAAATGGTATATAATATGGCATATATTTTATATAAAGTAATCTGGGGGTTCGAAAATTAAGTGGGCCTTCAACACTTTCTTCACTATATACTGAGTGACGTGCAGTTCCCTTAGCAATGTTCAGATAATAAATTAAATAAGTGGTATTGTTGAACTTATATCTGAACATTTCCCACCATTGAAATACCTTTGTGTCTGTCTGTCGTCTGCTCATGTTTTATTAACACCCATCCAGACAAATAATAGACCACTCCAATGCTTATATACTGTTTTTATAACTGAATATGAGAATCCATTTGGTAAAGAAGTGGTTAATATCCATGAACTTTAATAGGGTCAGAGGACCAGGCCTATCAACATCGAATAATTTTAATACCAATTATAAACACCAAGCGTTAGGGTGAACCAGACTGGGTTACTGGTATATAGCATTACCTTCATGAAATATATACCACGATTAATTAAGTCCGCTTTAGTCTTAATAGCACTAAATTGATTCCTCTCCAGTCTTAATCAAAAAGGCTAACAGGCGCGTAAAGAAGTGTAAATTCCTCGATTCCGCCGTATATCAAACATCGAGCGCTCGCCAGGAGCATAGGCTGCAAAAAGAAAAACAGCTTCTGTCACACCAAGACAGCTGGAGAAACACAGACACGTTCAATCGTCTGTTATAAATCGATCCACATCCAACGCTCAGAGCTTTTGTTTCTCGTAATTATCCAATGATTTCAGCTCCAAGCCAGGCGCCGTTTTGTTGAATGCAGAGCGACGATGTATAGATATCGCGATTTTTCAAAAACAAATCAAACTATTTTTCCTTTGTCTTATTTGGGATAGAAGAGGCAGTCGTTTCTTTGTGTCTTAAACAGAGCTGGGTGCAATGTTCTGCGTTGGTTCAAACGTACTGTATTCCAACGCAAGAACAATACACACAGTGCCAGTCAGAAGAGGTGGTAGATTAAGGCGCGCCTTTATTGCGAAATTGAGCGCGCTTAATTTCCAAAACGGCGCTATTATAAAGCGCATTACAAAAAATCTTTCGCGCTTATTATTGCGATATTTAACGCAAAATATTGCAATATTAAGCGCGCTAAATTTTATACAGCCCCGATACTGTTATATTTATATTAGATAAATACTGTGCATATAGTGTACATATAGTGCACATATAGCATTTACAACTATAATTATATACATATCTAAAACATGGTCTCTATGTATGCAATAAACTATATAGAAGAAGCAATAATTTGATTTAAATTTCGCCATTTTGAGCGCAATATTAAGCGCTATATATTGCGATATTAAGCGCAAGATATTGCAATAATATCGTAAGCGGCGCGCTTATAAGCGTTTCCACTTGCAATATTATTTCGATAGTAGGCGCGAAAATAGCGCGATTAACATACCAATGCTTTTGACTGGTACTGTATAAATACACCATACAGGCAAAGTGAGACATCACGATTAAATTATAATTACTGTTGTATATTATCAGAGGTCCGGAATAGTTTAATCAGTTAAAAACGGAAACAAAAGAAAGCTACATTAGCGTATATGCAGCCTGTTCTAGTGAAAATAATCATACTACGTGTACGGGCTTATGTTATAATTTCGCAAAATCAGCTCATATTGGCATTATTTGAAAACTTAAATACGCTCAACATTTATATGAACCTAACGCTGGTTATTAAACTAGCCCATGCAATGTGGGACTATTTCAATATAAGAGAGGTCCGTGTTGTGCTTATTTTCACGAGAAAAGGCTGGAAAATATCACGAAAAAAACAACTCACGAATTAACAGATGCACTATTTTTATATTATAACTTGTTTTCGTTGTGGCCCGCGCCATCCAACGGGTATACGCCCCATATGAATATTAACCCATATGAATATTAACCCATATGAATATTAACCCATATGAATATTTAGATCCAACTGAAACTTATTAACACGAGGATATGTTGATGTTCTGGTCGTTCCGCCCTCTCAAGAAGAACAGATATGGAAAACTGAGATAATGGCTCTATATAAGCATCTAATGGCTCTATATAAGCATCTAATGGCTCTATATAAGCATCTAATGCTTGTTCCCAAATCATCTTCCTCCCTTCAAGTCTATGTGTTAAACATATTTATTCGCCATATATGCATATAAATACAAACATTTGGCAACGGGATTGAAGAACAAGTGCGGGCGACTTATATGCTACTTCTCTCCCGATCACCAGACACTCAAGTGAAATAAAAAAAAATGCACATGGCATTGAACAATTATATATGGTATTAACGTGTATAATGGCAAACGTTGATTGTTGCTGGTCTCCCACAACTTCGAATTCATATAGTTCGAAAGTATATGGTTGCTTTAAAGTGTACTGTGCTCATCCATCCTTAACAATGGTAATATATATGCAAACTGGTGTCATTTTTCACAATTATATATATATTTGTGGGAAGAGGTAAATACTGTTTAAACCAGATGGACAACAGAGGTAGAGCGAGAGAGAGGGAGAGAGACGGGTGGTATACTTGAGATTTTCAGTGCCGCCGGCGCTTAATGAGGTATATACCGGAACCAAACTCTACCTAATACGCTCGCGAAATATACTTAATCTGGGTTCACGATTAGATAGCGATTGGTACTTAATCTGAGTAACAGGTGTCACGCGATATTATGATTGTATTTCGCAGGCATTCGAGGCTTCGTCGCCATTTAAGAATACGAAAATATCACAGATTGCATACCATGTATAGGATAGTAAACCATAAAACCCCAAGCTATTAGACTGATTTCTTGCCAACCCGCCCAGAAACGACCAATAGACTAAGAAACAATATCCCTTTCCCGCCATATCAATGGAGGACTAAACATTTTAATAATTCATTCTTCCCGCGATCAACTAAGGACTGGAACGAACTCCCCAAAGAAGTAAGAACTAGTTGCTCACTAAACGTTTTCAAAACAAAATTAGCATCAACAAATATCATTTCAATATAGGAAAACGACGACTGAACATAATCCACTGTAAGCTCCGTAACTTATGTAGCGACCTAAATGCTGACAAATTCTGCAACTTTATTAGTGACAATCCAAGTTGCCGATGTGGAAATCCAGTTGAAGATGCAAGTCATTATTTCTTTAATTGCGGGCTGTACACACGTCATAGAATTACTCTAGCAAATAATTTAAAAGGTTTAGGTATGTCAAATATCACTGTCGGAAAGCTACTTATTGGTGACATCTCACTAAATGACAATTTAAATAGAAAGTTATTCAATTTTGTTCAAACTTACATAACTTCAACCTGCCGTTTTGACATCAGCGACTAGGCTGCATTACCGCTAAAGATCATAAAGTAGCATAGACTATAGCAGGACCCCCCCCCCCCCCGGACGCACAGTGATGGACCCGACGCCATCGTGTATATGCATCTGTTGTATCATAATTCCATATATATTGTATACTAATTCTTATACAAGTGGATCATACCTTATATTATACTTATGTAAATATCATGTTCTTTGTATTATTGTCGAGAGCGAGGCCAAGATAAGTTTTGTAACTTGTGCCTCAATCCCTTGCATTTAATTATGGATGCAAATAAATATGTTTACATCAAGAAGATGTCAGTTGTGATGTGAACAAAGCGAGGTAAACTTCATAAAATGGTTTGTGGGTTAATATGATAATTAACGCTCTTTAAAAACACTTCTTCGAATATTTCCGTTATTTCGTCAACAACTCTTCTTCAAATATCTCCGTTATTTCGTCAAAAACACTTCTTCTCATACAAATCACCGTTATTTAGTAAATTAATATTATTTATAGAGTTATTGCCCTTCATATTAAATATGAAGCTAACATGCAGGATTAGCAAAACATGTCTTCATTTAGTGGACAATCCCAAGCTCGCGTGCAACGCGTGGTTGGATTGTCCATTTATTAATGACCATTTTAGGTACCGATTGTCCATTTATAAGTAGACAATCCTTGAAGAATTGCCTGACATGCCCATATCGCACGTACGTCTATAAACACGTATTGGTGATACGTTGTTCAATCGTCTGTTATAAAATTATCTCCAACCAAAGCTCAGATCGTTTGTGTCTAGTAATTATCTGATGATTTCATCTCAAAAGGCAGGCCGCAACAATTTGTCATTTTCCGAAAACAAATCAAAATATTATTCCTTTGTCTGATTGGGCAGCCTTATCTCGTGCAAATGATCACGTTAATTTCATATAATATGAGTAGTGCCATTATCGACTAATAGGCCGGATTCCTCATCTCCGGTTTAAACATCCGAGTTTAAACCTGGTTTAAACCTCCATTGGCGGTCCAATCAAACCGGGTCTAAGGGGGCGTCGTTCAGTTGCCAACCAATTGACAACTATATTCGGTGATATGAGCTTGCAATCAAACTACCCTGTTACCAATCGGATTGGAATTGATGTATCTTACGTATGGATACAATATTTAAGACGCATACTGGTCCCATAGCTCACAACATTCCTATTTTATAAAGTTGCATTTGGGTAATAACGTGTACACGTTAGTCAATAAGGACGGTAAGATAAATCCTTTCTGGATACCAAAATAAACAAAAGTCAGTTAAAGATACTGGCGGCGTTGGCGGTGGGTATGCTGTTAAAATATTAATCTCCGTCAAAAACCGCCATAAACAGAAATAATAGTAAAATATAGACAGACTTTGTTCTTATACCAATCAGAAATATGACATAAACAGTATGTTATTGTCAAATGTTTTTCCTTTGTTATGTAAACAAAAGCAAAAAACGTTACAGAATATGGCTTTTGTTTAGATCCGGATATAGTAAACATAAAGAGCGTTATTTGTTACTGTTTTCCTGATACGGAAATAATAAAGAGCGTTTATGTCATCTGTGTGTGATTAACCAATATAGAAATGAGCTGTGTTATGTAAACAGAAGCAAAACTGATGTAACACGAGCAGGCTTTTGTTTACGTACACCATCGTACGTCTTGACGACAATATACTATTTATGCGCTGATTATGTTTGGCATATGAACAAAACTATATATATTTTAATATTCCTTCTGTTAATGGTGATTTGAACAAAGATGAATATTTATGCAACGAACGCCGCCCGTGCCTTTAATGGACTCGAAACTCGACATCCGGAACTCAAATGTCTCGCAACTTTCGGGGGAATTGATCTTCTAGTTTACGAATGTCCAGTCGTTCGTCCAATCACTGCTATTTATTTGTAGTGATATTCAACTAATGGTGTTGTGAAACACTCAAATATTCCTACATTGCAGTGAATGTATACATTCAATAACTTCAATCAATATGTTTTAGTTCAATTGTGTCTATTTCATCCCCGTCGGAAGCCAAACCCAATAGCCCTACTTATATAGCGAAAGCCTGTACATCTTGTTTAGACTGATCTTTGTCTCTGCAATTAGGCTGTACAGCTCAGCACCATGACCAAACGAAAGCATATATAATCAATGCAATGATTGTTTATAAAGCCGCAGAAAGTGTGATTCAGTCTGGGATAATGTCTACTTAGTGCTCCGGGGTTATTACGCGCGACGCGTGTATACTGTCCTAGAAATTCTAGATAGCTATGGTTCGCTGGGGCGTTTTATTTATAGATAATGGGAGTTTCTGGGAGGATTAAAAGTCGAACTGCGAACCGGAGGCCGAGTCCGGTAAAAGGTGTAGTTGGGAATTTCAATTTCGTTTATTGTCCTTTACATTATTGTATCAGTGATGTTGATTTTTGGTTTGTGACAAGCTATGTAAATTACAAATAAAAGAAATGAAAAAGATTATTTGTAAGTCTTATATATCAACTTTTATAGACATTTTGCGTTCCGCAGCCCACTGGGGGTTGTGGTCGGAGACGACCGAGTCGGCCGCCGGTTCGTTAATTAGGTGCTGGTTATTATTATTATTTTAACGGAATTCTGAGTTGGCCATTCGCGAAAGCAATATATTTTATATTCTATAATTACAATCATGGGTATATAATATATTATCTTGAGCGCGTTACCAGTTCTGACATTGGTTTTCTTGTAGTTATTTGTGGCGAGAATCACGATTGTAGATGGATGTGGCAATGCCATACATGTCCTAAGCCGAATCGTGACAAACCAGACCCAGGTATATTGTGTTGTGACTATACCTCTAGGGTTCGCGCTGCCATTTGCCAAATTTGCCAATGGCAAATAATTCCCATTTGGCAACAAATATTTTTATTTGGCAAAAGTTTTGGCAAGTCACTTTTTAATTCCTCAATAAAGTTGAAAAATATCGGTCAATCAATACCATTCCTTTTAGGAAACTATTACAATAAAATTATGTTAGTTGTGTTTTATATGGTTTCGGAAAAGTTAACACCTCAAGTAAGATGCAAGTAACATTATTATCGATGGGTGGATAGATTACCATTTAGTGTGGTTGTGGTCTTTACATTGCTAATCCTCTTGTGATGTTCCCTTGTGATGAAGCAACTCTTCTACCATTTTATTGTTCGGTGATTGGGTTATTGTTGTAAGATAAACCACAATAGAGATGCATAATTATTAACTAACTGCTTTCCTATCGATATCAAACGTTGTTCAAACCGCGAGTGTCGAAACATAAAACTCAAACAAGGTTGAAGAAAATGATACTATCAGGGATAACATTTGGCAAATTCGGATATAATTTGGCAAAAAATATTTTCATTTGGCAAAAGTTAATTTCGGTCCAGCCCGGACCCTGCAGTAGTGTACTTTGTGACGGGTCGTCCTGATATACAGGGTCAGATTGTCCCATGTTTTGAGTAAATATATTTTACTGTATTCTGTTATATTATGCTATATTCTTCTTAAAATTTTCACCGAAATGTAAAATATATATTACTAGCAGGTTAGCCCGCCACCGGCGGCGTTCGTCAGAAACATGACATTTAAAAAAAAGTTTTAATGATTGATTCGCCAATTGAACTGAATGGTCAGAATACAGAACTGAAAACGTGAGGAGACACGATGAGCCCGACGTTGTCGGGCTATTCAAAAACCAAATTTCAAGTCGATAGCTCCACCCGTTTCCGAGATCTGGTCTGCGCATGCGCGAAGCTGGCATCGCACGGACTCGGCGACCCGATAAAATTCGTATCCGGGGCAAGATACATTTACATACCAAATTTCAAGTCGATAGCTCCACCCGTTTCCGAGATCTCGTCTGCGCATGCGCTGCACGGGCGTCGCACGGGCTCGCCAATACGACAACGACGACCACCTGGTCAAACTACACACACGTACCAAGTTTCGTCCCGATCGGTTGAGGTGTTGGTATCTGATGCAAAAGACGAAATTGTGAGTGTTGGTTTGTAACCGGGATTTCTGAGAAGCATTATGCCTATAGCCACACTAACTACCCCCCTACGCCCTGACCTAAGTGTCATACATACTATAACAATGATGCAATTATATTGCAGAAATGTTGTAAGAGTACTATGGCATCCAATAAATCTCCCCGCATAGGAAACCACTCCGTATATCTCTCTGCAGATGCTAATAACGTTGAATGGTAAACAAACGCTCTTTATAGCGATGCATCAAAAACACACGCTCATTCAATTATGACTTGATTAACCACCGCGGTGCCGATTGCGGTGATTTTGATGATTGGGAAGGGAGAAACGGTGCTCTGAGCTTCTCCAAAACGCGACAACGGCGGTGTCGGTGATATTTTACACTTAAATACGAATTTTGAGCTCGATGGGTGCAGTCGTTTTCGATTCTATAAATTACACACATATATATATATACGGAAGTCTCAAAATATATAGTATAGATTAAATACCAAACCTTTCCCAAAATTTATACCCAGTTCTTCAGACACATAAATCTGATTTTTACTTGTTCAATATATTCAAACGGTAGATGTGAGTGCAAAAAATAAATATTCTACACATATTACATGCCTTCATCTTGTTTTGATTATATCTGCATCGGCAGTTAGAGTCCGCACTACTCATCGCCATGATCAAACGAAAGCATCTATAATCGATCCAATGGGTGTTTTTAGAGTCGCAAATGGAATGGGAATAGTTTCGATATTATCCCGGGGGTATGGTTATATGTGGCAAGACGCACGCTTGTATGTGCCAGTGTCCATAGTCCATACTCGAATGTTTACGCCATTACGGCGGTTTGCACTCCAAAATGCACATACTAATATTAGCTAATTGTTAAGTATCGTCACATCATAATCATCAACAGTACCATCATCATCATAATATGATCGTACGTGACACGTACTCGATTGATTGATTCATTTGGGTTTAATGTCGCTTTCAACAACTAAGGCCATATCACGACATTGCCAGTTTGTTTGGAGGTGGAGGAAATCCGTTTATGGTTCATATAACAGTGATTTCAATGGCTGACCATGTTCACCAAACCACCAGATAACGATTTCCAGTTGCAAAGACAACGATGGAAACATGTGGATTTGAACCCTTATCGCCAGCGCTGGAGGGTGTGACAGCTTGGAGTTGTAACCCTGACCGATTGAGCCACCGAAGTCCCCGGCACGTAATGGAACAACACATACTGTGTTCAATGTTACATTAATCGCATCATGATAATTATGGGTAGTACGACAATTAACCCTTTACCCAACAAACCGGCCAAAAACGGCAAAATAAAGCTGCAACAGCCTAAATTATCTTGGGTCTGTCTCAATAAAACCATACAAATATGGATATCATTGGAACCTGCTCATTGACCACATTGTGATGGTTACAGTTATGCCCTGTGCCAATGCATTCTCTTATATATGCGAGTCGACCATAGGTCGCCTCGCATATATAAGAGAATGCATTGGCCTAAAAAAAAAAATTTTTTAACACTTTTTACCATTTTTTCTTACATTCTTTAACAAAGTCCAAAGTCCAAAGTCCAAACTGTGTGACATCTCATTCACACATCACCTTGGATTGGAATTGTCCAACTGGTACTGCAAGATTTCCAACTGTTCCAACATATCCTCGCACAAATACGCACATAGTCGAGATAATGTGAAATAGGTACATAATGTGATTATTTAATTCTGAAATATGCAGATAATGGAGTCATACTGTCATAGTCGTTATTTCGTTTTATGATCGGGCCAAGTGAAAACACCTGTTAAAGAACGTACACCTGAAAAATCGTGAGTTGGCTTATGTGTGTCATTGTCCACACACAATCAGCTTAGAATCGCCTCATCATGAGTCGATAATTTGACTAAAACTATCTCATTTTCAACACATTATCGACTCAAAATGAGGTAATTCTAGGCAGATTATCTACCTAAAACAAGTTCTATTATAAGCAAAAATGTGCGGATTTTCTGCAGAACATGCTTAACTGTTGGCAATTCCCAACGTAACACACTATATGGTTGGAAATTTCCAGCTAATTACCATTTCAGTCCGAAACGTTTAACAAAAGTATAGATAAATAATCGATATTTGCTCGGAAAACAACATATTCCACACTAAATGTAGGTTTAGAATTGAAATTACCATAACAATATCAATCTATATTTTGGTTAAAATTTCAAACTGTTGAATAATTGTACCAAATTTGGCGATAGCTAGTCCAGTGTTGCAAAATGAAGTGCAATCTGGTCTGGATTCTGGCACGCAAAGCCGAAATTATGGAAATGACGTCATGAGCATATCATCATCATCATCATCATCATCATATAGTCATCGTCGCATTCATCACCATTACCATCCGCGCCATAACGAACAACATCAACAACAACATCATCATCATCACTACCGTCACTATTGCCATCAATTCGTCACTCAGATTATCATCTCTCATTCCATCTTACTTCGCCCTAATCCTTCACCTTGTTTTGACTATCTTTGTCTCGCAATTAGGGCAATTTATATTAACTATTTATTTTGTATACCTGTCAAAGCAACATTTGTTCATAATTATCATCAGCAAATGAATCCAACATTGCCAAGTATTTCAAATCAATAATTCTATAAATTGTTCTGATTTTTACAAGTATCATGCTCAAACAGTTCTATCCAAGTTTATTGGTGACGATATTTAGTGTAAACATATTTTTATTTCCAAATCCAAACATAAAACACATAATACACAAGTGACATAAATATATAACATATAAGAGATAAATGTATGGAAATGAGGATCAGACAACAAGCCCGAGGGCTTATATGAAGTCTTCTCCTCTTTGGCGACATGCCCCTTCCTCAATAAGTGAGGGAGGGGTATCGATCAGACGGGAAAGGATATAAATAATGTTTTTAAAAGGAGAAGTAACTAAGTTTGAGTTGGGGATGGAAACAGCGGGAAGATCGTGTTAGGGATAGCAGGAGGCAGAGAGAGAGATAGAGAGATAGAGCGAGAAAGAGAGAGAGAATGAGAGAGAGTGAGAAGGTGGAGGGGCAGAGTTTTCAATAATTTAGTTGCTGCGTGATGACAATTATGCTCGTAGTAATATGCATGCGTCAGGCTCCATGGGAGGGGGTCAATCGCAATGGCCATTTCCTATTTAGTCATACCGCGATATCATTTTCAGTATCGTAATCGGAATTAAAATCTGGATATCGTGAAGCCCTAGGTTGTACAATTCATCACCATGAGCAAACTAAAGCATATATAATCGATGCATTGATTGTCTCTAAAGCCATATGAATGGTGCTTCAGTCCGGCAGAGTGGTTACTTATCCTGGGGCCATGGTTATATGTGGCGAGACGCGACATAGTTGACAGTGTCCGTGCCTTAACCGTTCGACTACACTGTAGATGTGACAGTATTTGTCTCAGCAGTTAGGCTGAACGGATCAGAACGTCAATCAAATGAAACCAATTATTCGATGAGATGAGAGGGCTGGAGGCGCATTTCTTGTGATACAACATGGGAATAGCATTCGCTTACCCGAGGGCTGTGGTTATACATATGCATGTATGTGGGCGAGACTGGCGCGCATATAAATACGTTATAGCTGCTAGCAATAATTTCTCGCCTCACACAACATCGGTTGGTAATTTCAGACCAAAAGTTGGTTAACCCTTTACCCAACAGAAGGCCCCTGTGCCAATGCATTCTCTTATATATGCGAGTCGACCATAGGTCGCCTCGCATATATAAGAGAATGCATTGGCTTAGCATATTTAAAATTATAAAATTGTTAAAGAATGTAAGAAAAAATGGTAAAAAGTGTTAACAAAAATATTTTTTTTAGGCCAATGCATTCTCTTATATATGCGAGGCGACCTATGGTCGACTCGCATATATAAGAGAATGCATTGGCACAGGGCATAACTGTAACCATCACAATGTGGTCAATGAACCGGTTCCAATGATATCCGTATGGTTCTATTGAGACAGACCGAAGATATTTTAGGCTGTTGAAGCTTTATTTGGCAGGTTTTGGCCGGTTTGTTGGGTAAAGGGTTAATATTTTTTCTGACAGTTTGATATTGCGATCGGTATTTAGTGTGAAATTTGTTGTTTTAGACACTAGATTCCCAGTTCCAGACAAGTGTTTTTGACTGAACTGACAATAAGTTGGAAATATCCAACACTTATTTTGACAGTTTAAGGTACCAGACCGAAAATTCCAACCAAGGGCTGCAAATGGAATTTCTCTGATTGAAGTTTCGATTTAGTTAGGGGGTGGCGTGCAGTGGGAAATTCCAATGTGGCCCATCTAATCAAAAGGATATCTTCTAGTAACGTCCCTGTTGTAGTTATACCTATGTGTTTGTGGAATCGAACGGTGGAGATCTAATGTGTTACATATCCTTTCATTTTCTACCGCCCACAGCTACATGTATATATATATATATATGACGAATTTCTTAACATGTTAATTTTGGAAGAATTATCATATTCAGTTAGAATAGATTTAAAGATACGGTCGGCGTTGGCGGTTGGTATGCTGTTAAAATATTCACCTCCGTCAAAAACCGCCATAAACAGAAAGATCAGTAAAATATGGACATACCTTGTTCTTATACCAATCAGAAATATGGCATAAACAGTATGTTATTGTCAATTATTTTTCCTTTGTTATGTAAACAAGAGCAAAAATGTTACGTTACCTGGCTTTTGTTTAGATCCGGATATGGTAAATATAAAGAGTGTTATTTGTTACTGTTTTTCCTGATATGGAAATAATAAAGATCGTTTATATCATTTTTGTGTGATTAACCAATATAATTGCGCTGTGTTATGTAAACAGAAGCACAAATTCTGTAACACGGACATGCTCTTGTTTACGTACGCCATCGTACGTCTTGACGACAATATAATATTTACGCGCTGATTATGTTTAGCATATGAACAAAACTATATATATGTTTATATTCCTTCTGTTGATGGCGATTTTAATAAATATTAATATTTCTGCAACGAACGCCGTGCCTTTAAATAGGTCATGTCCAATCTGACATCTCAAATCCACAATCTACGTTTTCTAAACCAGAATATAATAAGATCGAACTATGAGCTCAGAATGATCCATCTACGATAACAAACAAATAATAGCACTTGCCAAGAGATATATCGTTATATTGTAACAATAAAGAGCGTTTGTGTGAAAGTTTTACAATTTAAGGTGAATTCTGGCCACTTCGGGAATCGGTATGTCTTTCATGAGTATATAAAGTGATCATATATATACATAAATATGTAATGCATTTTACTAAACCGTTTTCATCCATAGAATGTTACCAAAGCGAGAAATAGAGAATATTTGCAACTCGAGAAATCGAGAAATCGAGTATATCTACAACAAGCCCCGTAAATTAGGTCTAAACCGAGTCTTGGCGAGATCCAGACGTAATTTACTGGACGAGTTTTGTAAATTCCGCTAAATAAAGCGGGGACTAGTTGTATATTCTATATATTACATGACCCAAAACCTCGATTAAACGAACTTAAATCAAGCAATGCCCCTGAAACTAACATCGACTTCAGTAAGGCCTGCGACGACGTTTCACCTAAGTATCCGTTGTTTGTCCGCGTAAAGAAATGTCCCAGATAAATAAAGATTCTTTGACGTATTTAATGGCGTAAATTTAATGAAATACCCTTTCAAACTCTTCATTCATTAGAGGATGTTGGAAAAATATTGGAAGCCATAGTATTTTTGACACGCAGTGTACGGAATGTAAACATACGACAAACCGGAAGTCAAAGGTCACGTTCGCGAACAGTAATACATTATGGTACACCTGGCACTATTTCCTAATATATTATGCAACGAACGTTGCATATTACACTTTATAGAAAGGGTTCATTAAATGGAATAAGGGTGGGATAATGTAATAAACTACATTAATTTATTAGGTTGACATATTATGTACTTGTTTGGGTGCGTGAAACTGATAAGTTAGTATGCAGGCGCTATGACTAACGGAGGAATGTAACATTCTACTAACATCGCCGAAAATTTGAAGCAAATCGACCGTACCACTCCATAGAAAACTTCTTAAGAACTACGCTCAATTGTAAATATTTACTATTCTATTCGGGACGTATCTATCGACGATAAACTAACGAAAACGAGTTCGCCATCGAGAGTCACTGCAATTAATTCAATGGCGGTGTGTGTTGTCGATTTATATATCATATTTGTAAAAATAACTACAAGAGCAACATTATTCTCCAGTTCTATTTGATCACCATACCGGAGTGTTTCACATCACTTTAACTTGAGACCTAACCAATACGAAGTCGTTTTAAATCTTACACTAAACGAATCAGGTTTGCAAAACGCGGTTTATTAGCCATTCGTTCGAGTGGAGCTGAGTACGAAAATAAGTGAGATTCCCAATCACATCCGTCGATATTCATTACATCGAAACTAGAAGATAATTTGTTCTTAAATAGAGACCGTGGCCCGTAGTAGTCTGGATAACAGATGCAATTATTATTCAGGAGCCACAATGCCCCAGACAATTAATTTAAGAAAATTAGCTGCACATATTTACGGTAAAACATTATTACGTAACGTCAATTTCGCACAATGCCAATTGTTCAAATTTGGTCTGTGTGAATTGCTATAAAATTGCGCCATTCGTGTCTACAAAATTTCCCGTTATATACCAGTCACGTGTCATTAGACATACGAGTAGGCACGTTAACACGTGACCTCATGCCAGGCAGGCCATTCGGTGTCGGGAATTGTTTTCTCTGTTAACTTGAACATTACCAAGAACGTGCTTCAAGCTTTGTGTCCACATATACTGTTCAATCGATGCGCGGTATATCTCAGTGGCTCAGACGCCCCACATTGGTCTAAATAGCCTCTCGGTGTAAATGGACGCCTCACATTGGTCTATATAGCCTCCCAGTGTAAATGAATGCCTCATATTGGTCCAAATAGCCTCCCAGTGTAAATCGACGCCTCACATTGGTCTAAATACATCGCACTGCAAATGGACGCATCACGTTGAGTCTAAATAGCATCGCCATACAACTGCAAATGCAAATGGACGCATCACGTTTGTCTAAATGGCCTCGCCATGCAAATGGACGCCTCACATTGGTATACATAACCGCTGAGTACAAATAGACGCACCAAGTTGGTCTAAACAGTATATCAGTGCAACTGGACGCCTCACATTGGTATACATAACATCTTAGTTCAATTGGACGCATCGGTTTGATCTTAATGACATGTCAGTGTAAATGGACGCATCAAATGCAACGATATTTTCTGCTTCAAAAACCAGTCGCGTTGCCTCCAGACATATGCAGATTACCCTTCTAATTGATAACAGTAAAACGGATATTCCTTCAAATAATAGGTTTATTGCAAACATTAAAGACTCATTGATGTTTATATTTTGTCAAACAAGCCAATCTACACCAATATGCTACGAAATGGTTGTACCGTGTAAGGTTAGAGTAGCTAGATTCTGGTCATTCTGATATCTCTACAGTAATGCCCTGAATAATCTGCAGAAATATGGGTAACTTTTCAGGATTTAGTCGGAAATATGGCTTGTTGCCATTCATCTCAATAAGAGCTTTCCGATGAATGGCAACAAGCCATATTTCCGACTAAATCCTAAAAAATTACAAATAATTCTGCTGTGGTTAAGGAGTCCATTATTTAGGGCATTACTGTATGTTCTTCCTCTTTATCATTTCACCATCTTCCTCGCTTTCTCTCTTCCGTTTTCTTCTCACTCTCCCAAGTTTCACGTAGTTGTCAATCATAATATTCCCAGACAGGGCCACACAACCGTGATTCCGCTATATGTAATACGTAGTGCCATTGAACTCACGCCACACCAGAGTCGACCGGCGCGTAAATCTGCACATGCTTGCTTGCTGAAAGATCGGTCAAAGACCCATCGAGTACATTACACGAAATGCAAAATTCCCAGCCACATTATGAAACATCCGGAAATGAAAAATTTATCACCGATCGCTAGCTTCTAATACAATGCATTTCCTGAGACGACATGCAAAATCCGTATCCATAATTAATTGCTTCGGCTAAATCCGGCAGGTTTCTTTCGGCAATAATAAATTAGCTGATTTTGTTCTATAGAATCATTGATGCAGATATTATTCACTGGAATGCTGTATCGTCGATGTAATGGATTGCTTTGAAAATTAGCTGGAGACTTTATAAACTAGATAGCCGTGTTTCTTGAATTTGACATTAGATTACTTGCATGTGCAATTTTTTGTGATTAGAGCAGAGTGTCTATAAATGTGTCTTGACTCAAGGGTGGGGTGTGTCGGTGGATTAGAAATGGACAAAATAAGTTATTCTGTTGGTTGGTCCTTTATTACGTGCGCTCGCGCAACAGTATGGCGATCAGACAGATTCGTAGCTTGGTAGCTTGGTGTCACACTCCATGACGTCACCAAAAACGACGTAAAACCTCGTGGCGTTCTGACATTTTTACTGTGCCGCGTTTTTGCTATGTTTATTTTATGTGTTGTTTTCGATTATTTGTTTGTCGCCGATATCGCCATTTGTCAGGATTCCCTGTTTCTATATTTAAAACTGGCATGCTCGTAGTTGGCCTCGATTTCGATTTTTTCTCCCAGGTCAAAATTCGTCAGAGTTATGACAAAAATAGATCGACCTACATTTTCTCCATCAGAAATCAACATCAAAGAGTCTATAGACTCCTTCGGGACCTACATAGACTCCTTCATTTGGGTATTTTCACTTATAATTGGGAAGTTTTATCATTTTTGGTTCGTACGAAGACCTCTTTTTATCGTGCGGGAAAAGAGAGACATTCAAAACGCGATTTCGTAATTCGACGCAATAGGCTGAATAGCCTAACCTTCAGCCGAGTTCCGGGTCAAATACGACGAATGACGTAACACAAAACAAAACGCATTTGTTAATTATTATTACATAAAATGATCGTTATTTATTAATTATTGATTAATTATTGATATTTATTGTTGCATATTGGCTGCTATCAATATTTATAAAAATAGTACTAATTATTTCTTATAATTGCTCCTCTGGTCAACTTTGACTATCGGAAAATGAAAATATGCCGCTGAAAAAAATGTAATCGATATTAAAGTCTCATCCTTTCGGCAACATGGAATTGGTTTTAATTACTTAAATGATTAATATAGTAATTTGCCTTTTATCTGTGATGAAATGAGAAATGGTAATTGTCTTTTTTTGCTAACATTAAATAAAATAAAATAAATTAAGTAAAATACAGTGAAATTATTTTTTAAATTATTGTTTATTACATTTTCGCGCACGTTGGCATCTCTCTGAGTGCATTCTAGTTATATATGAGTTGAGGCAACGCACATCATATCTCTCAAAACTTATCACCATTTAAATAAGTTTGTACCGTCAGGTTGATTATATTATGTTGGGAGAGGGGCTTCATAATTGCAAAAACTTGTATCCCAATCCCCTGTCTCTATTATGCGAAAAAAATATATTTCAAGTCAAGTCAGAGGCAATGCCTAGATATGAATATATTCATTGCTTCAACGCGTCTGGATCAATTCTTTTTTCTTATCGAAATGGTCATTCGTCGATAGGAATGGCACAATGAAATAGGGACTTGCGAATATTCGAGATTCGATTAGATATCGATATTACAGGACATCACATTCGAATGTTTTGAATATCCAATGTGTACCCACCATTGAGGCAATGTGCGAATTTACCCACAGTGATGATGAAATAGGGTTGATGTATTCTCAGAAAGGAATCACAGAGGTAAAGAAGATAAGATAATAGCGGTGGTTAACTGATGATTTTTCGTATCTAACATTTATATTGAACACAATAATTTGTGTTGTCCTTTTGTGTTTACATGTTTACGTTTTAACTCATTAGGTAACCTTCAACTGCCTATATATCTGCTCGATTCTAGTCTACTCTGTTCGAAACGGCCTAGCATTTTATTATTCAGTTATTAATTGTGTTATCAGGACGGGTATAGACCCTATCATGATAGCATGTTCATGTAGATATTTCACCAGTTAATGTCACGTGATCGAGCGAGGAACATGTCTGCAGATTATATGGTAATGATATAAACTAGGGGTTAACTTGCATTTTCCATACAAACATCTGAAATAATTAATACAACATATATAATTGGAATACATAAATGATACATGGTTCAGGAGGGTGTGGTTGGATAATTTAGGGTGGTCACTCCAAGTGAGACCCTCTATCCTCGTCCCCACAAGCTAGATCTCTATAAGGTGTGCGCTAGGGCTGTGATCTCACTGCTCACCTCTTTATCGCCCATTATCGTATTCTCCAATACACCTGGCTTCGCGATAGCCTTGGTTTCTTTCCATTCTAATCAATCAATATTTGCAATCAGTGTAATCCGAATGAATATGCGTTGTAATTGCAGACCGACGTTAAATGGAATGCGGGCACATTTCAAGGCTATTTTTAAATAGATTGTATTCGTCAAACAAAAAACCAAGTAACGCATATGCAAACAGAAAACAGTTCCTGAAAATACATTGCAAATACAATACGTTTATTATACGTGCATGGTACTATTTGATCATTATATATTATTATATGGTACGCATATACATGCATATGTAACGTCAGACATTGTTCATTCATCTGTTCTTATCGAAATTGTTTGCGTTACATGTTTACCGTTGTTTTTATTTGTCGTGATATCTGGCGTAAGCGCTATACAACAGTATATTTGACGAAATTAACTTATCAAGGTTGATTTCTTCGTCGTATCTCTTACTGTAATTGCACCTGATATTGCACATTTTGTGAAGCAATATAGTTGTCACTGGCTTCATTACTAAGCATTTGACAGTGAACCAACTATGTGTACCATCGACGAAATATATGGAAAATACAAGAAGACAAAGATAAGCAATTGAACCCGACTATGGTCATGGAGCGGTCATACATTTAAAGTAGCCACGACCAGACTCAAACGCAACGACGGATGGGGTTAGACTCTAACGCACTACAGGCCATGTCACATACTACAAGAAAAACTATTGATAAACGTAAACATGAACACTTTCAGTTCACAAAAGGTCAAGCATGTATTAACAGTATCATATTATGCCAGTAATTTGATTGAATCATATACTTTGATTTCGCCGGCCACAATTACGGAACTGTGAATTTAGACTGAACAAATTATTACCGCTGTCTAAGCCAGTGATTCCTCGCAAGTGACGAACGTTTGTGTAAAACGCTGTGTGTTTATTTGATTATACTATACACTCAGTGTGAGTTGTCCACGAGGTCAAGTAACGTCCGTGGCAGATCTGAGTAGTGTGCCCTCATGTACATCCTGTTTACATTGTGTGTTCGATTACACCGCGCGGTATTGCGCGGAACACGGCTTTGATTAGCTTTCTATAAGAATCAAACCCTCCGCGCTGAACACCAATCTATGTAGTCGAACCGACCTGTACATACTCCAACGGAACGCAATTCCTGCGGTCAGATGCCGGTAGCTTTCGTATTTTACACATGCCTATATTCGAGATGTACCCAAGCAAAACACGCTTAATATTGTGTATGCGCTGTGTATTCTGATATCGAGTTTTTGGACGATCGGTCGTCCGTAACAGTTCGAAAACAGAATTATTAAAGTGATGTGAAACACTCCGGTAGGGTGATCAAATAGAAATGTAGATTAATCTTGTTTAAAGTAGGTATTTTTTACAAATATTATGTTTATTAACAATAAACACCGTCATTCTTATACATTAATTAAATGCAGTGACTCTCGATAGCGAAATAATTTTCGTCAGTTTATCAGCGATAGATGCGTCCCGAATCGAGTAGTAAATACTTACAATTGAGCGTTATTTAGACGATGTTTTCTATGGAGTGGTACAGTCGATTTGCTTCAGATTTACGGTGATGTTAGTAGAATGCTAAATTCCCACAGTTGGCATAGCTCCTGGATACTATCTTATCAGTTTCACGTACCCGAACAAGTACATAATATGTCTTTAACTAAAATAGGGCTGAATGGCGTTACTGTTTGATCGGCACAGGAGTGTTTTTATTTAATGGCTATATAGTTGCCGGTGAAGTGAAAAGTTTACTTTCCTGTTTCGCAAATTGCAGTAAAAACTGTAAGTTAATAAAAAGGTACATATATTTCATAGTTCAAACATATAATCAGCAATATCGACCCGACATGACATAACATCCTTTAACCCAATTACAATATAACAACCGTTGTAGAACATGATAACTCTTCCAAACAATAATGCCGTGCATCATGGTATGCACAAACGACCGGCACATACAAACTGGCTAAACACACGGACAAAAGTACGCCTGTTTCTGCACGATTATATTGTATGAATACACGCGTGTGTAGTATAAACGGGCTAGCAGCATCCCGCCGCTGGTGTTTACAATGAAGGTAGACAGAATATCACAAAGTATGTGATCACTTGATTCTGAAATAAGCAGATAATGGATTCATAACCGTTATTTTGTTTTATAACGCGGGCTACAGTGAAAACACATGTTAAATAGCGTACACCTGGAAGTCGTGATTTTGCTTATTGTGTGTCATTGTCCGCATTTGTTCTGCTTAGAATCGCCTCATTATGAGTCGATAATGTAATTAAAACGCTCTCATTTTCAGAACATTATCGACTAAAAATTGAGGCAATTCTAAGCAGATTATCTACCTAAAACAAGTTCTATTATAAGCTGATAATGTGCGGGTTTTCGGTAGAACAGGCTGAATACACATTGTAAGCATGTTTTGTTTTAATTCACGGGTTGTCGTATGATGATGTGTAATAAGCACATAACGCACGTGCGATACTGCATAGGTTTGTCGATACGACATTTGTACCATCGCGGAAGGATATAACTGCGCATTTCGTTCTATCCGCCAGCACTAGCGCTTGTGTCGTGCTAACAAACAAATTAACAGACTCGTGTCGTTCTGTGTTTATTTCGCGCGCCGCGTGTATACTAATGTAGAGATTCCTGTTTCGCCTGGGCGCTGAGGGTTTTAGTATTTATAGAAATGGGAATTTTTGGGACGGATTTATAAGTCGAACTGCGACCCGGAGGCCGAGACCGGTAAAAGGTGTAGTTGGGAATTTCAATTTCGTTTATTGTACGTTACATTATTATTTTTGGTTTGTGACAAGCTATGTCAGTTACAAATAAAAGAAATGAAAAAGATAAATTGTAAGTCTTATATTTCAACTTTTATAGACATGTTTCGTTCTGCAGCCCACTGGAGGTTGTGTTCGGAGACGGTCGAGTTCGTTAATTAGGACTGGTGCTGGTTGTTATTGTTATTTTAACGGAATTCTGATTTGGTCATTCGCGAAACCAATATATTTTATATTATATAATTACAATCATGGGTATATAATATATGATCTTGAGCACTTTACCATTTCTGACATTATTTTTGTTGTATCTTATTATTTCATATTATATCCTTTAACTTCTTGAGCTTTTTGTATCTAGTGTCTATAATGACTGCCATTTGTCATCGACAACATGCACGGGTTACCGATGAGACAACTATGAAACAAACGATACACCATGCATGTACATGTAACGCTAACATACATGTACATAATATACTACGGAATAAGTGTTTGCTTAATTTCTACATAATTTCATGCTCTCCCCATTTTCTCACACAAGTGGACAAACATAATTATTTGTGTTGTGCAAGTAAATTGTGACTTCCATAGTTAATTTGCCTCTTCGTGCTGTTTTTATGAGCGGTATGTAATAGTATGTCTATCAAGTAATCTTACTTCTTGAAATGGGTGTGTAAATCGAATTTGCGCATCAAAAGTGCGTTGTGTTTATGAAATCAGAACATTGCCTTTGCTTCCACCGCAATCATTACGTAATTTCCGTTGTGTAAACTACAAACTATTTTTGTTCAATCAGCTAGTGTTATAACATATAACATGATCTGTCTCGGCTTTAAGTCACAATGACATTTGGCAGGATATAGAGTACGAAATCTGTTATACTCAATATGACGCCATGCCAGACGCCTACTTTGTGATATAGTGGTTAGTCATCGGATTTGTATCTTTAATCATAAAGTTGTGCGTCCAATCGCTTTTTGAACGCGTTGTGGTCCTCGGCTTTAACCATGAATCCCATTACTTGATTCAATTGGCTCAGATCCTGCTCGATACAAAATATAGCTTAATGTGTTTATTGCACCTGCGTCGGTCTGCAGTTTATATTGGTGTCATATCCATCGTTCTTCGACATTTCATGACGGGAGCTGCGCTGGCGCAACATTAAAAACCCTGTGCCAATGTATTCTCATATACATGCGAGTCGACCATAGGTCGCCTCGCATATATAAGAGATTGCATTGGCCTAACATTTAAAAAAAAATATTGTATCAATTTTTCTTACAATCTTCAACAATTGTTATCATTTTTAATCATTTATTCTCACATTCCATAACAATTTGTTATCATTTAAAAAAAAACATTCCATACATTTTTTAACAATTATAAAAAACAATATAATTGTTTCTACCCCAATGCATTCTCTTATATATGCGAGGCGACCTATGGTCGACTCGCATATATAAGAGAATGCATTGACACAGGGTTTTCGCAAACATTCAGGAAGATCCAGTCATGGGTTAAATCATTTGTTAATTTAAACATTTAACCAGCATCGATGCTGTAGTGTCTGTAGTGTCACCTCATGCGTTTGTATGTTTCAACCAGGTCTGCTCTCAGCCGGCGATACTATTTTTACATAAGGATTAACTGTCATGTGGACTGCTTTTATGGATATGTAACCGTGAGGTAAGTGGACATAACTTGTGTAAAACCCGAACATACAAGTTATGACCACTTACCTCACGGTTACATCTCCATAAAAATAGTCCACATGACAGTTAATCCTTATATTTATATACATTTAGCGAAAAGGCCACTTTTGTAAATGTATTTAAATCGAAAAGTGTATCGTGACAAAAACAGCCAAAAATACCCAATAGCACCCTTGACAAAAGTTAATAGGAACAATTTCTCTTCATACTGAAACCCGATGATGTATTAAGTCAATCCTGCGCGAGTCCAAATGCGCCCAAAACATTACGCGTTCGTCTTTCCAAACCCAATGACGTATCGATGGTGTTATGAGCTTGGTGTTATGAGCCGTTGCGTATTCACCAAGAAATAACTGCAACTAGCCATGTGGGCGCCGACCAATCAGAATGCTGGATTTAGTTATGACAACACTTAGTATGTAAATATATGAGGTTAAGTTTTCTAAGTCTATTTCCATATGATAGTTGCCATATTTTGGGATCAGTTTAGTAGCCCGTCTTTGAAACCCATATTCAAATGTCAAATGTCTACCACCCGCGAAGTTCTTATATGGTTCCATACTCCAAAACAGGTATACCCAACGTTTTTCAGCAGGGGTACCATAATGCCTTCTTGGCATCCAGATACCTACATGTATATGGACTTAATATTGGCAGCCCATGTAAACCATTCAGCAAAGAAGGCAAGCTCCACTCATGAATAAATTCTTAGAACAAATATAAGGTTCGAGCCTGTGTATAAAGTCCATTGCAAGAAACATGCCTACGTACCCATATCGATATACATAATGGACTATGTGACAATACTATGTGATCCGTACCAACAAACACATAGATCTCCTAGAAAAAATCCAACACAAGGCAGTGCGATTCAAAACAGAGACTCCATATGAAAAGAAGATGGCATCATGTTGAGAATGCTAGAACAACATCAACTACCGCCAGGCCCTGCTCGTCAGAAAACCAACGACTTAAAGCTACTCAATCCGATTCGATGGTCCCCATATTATCAGATTCCAACAACAATAACTTTTTTTTTGGAAATGACGCTTCAGTTATCAGAATCGGTTAATTGACCAAAAATAATACTGACAAATAACTAATTTGTATCGAATTTTACCATCAATCGTAAAAATATGGACTCTTGTACTTCAACGCAAATTCAGGAAATGAAGCAAAATGAAACGTACTTTGATAATAGGCCTCACAGGTTATATGTTGTTCGCTTAGTTTTGTCACGTGCATTACACTTCCAGATTCGAACCAAAGCAGGAAGATAATTATGGCAGATTTGGACGCCAATACGCCATAGAACTCGATGATTTGACAAAGGTCAAGTCATCATGATAGCAGAACTCAACCTGGATCTTATAGAAAGTTAAAACACAAACCAAATAAGTAAGGGTCAGAGCACAAGAATTGTTCTTTACCAGAATCAAACGAGTCGAAGACGAGATTTATTCTGGTAAAGAACTATTCGCGTGCCCTGACCGACTTAGAACACAATTGATCCACATATAATGCAATCAACTGGAAATTTGCCGTTGAGCGTGTTTTGACACAGTCCGTGCGCTGGCCGCGATTGGACACAATAGCCGGTTAGCCACACCCAACAATGTGATTAAAATGAAATGATCGCTGTTGAATGTGAATAGATATGTCCGAAACAACACGGACTGGTCCCACTTTGAAGCGCCATTGCGATTTGCCTGTTATGAGTTTCTTGTGCCTAACAATGGGATAATCACTGAACTATTCCTTCGCCAGCCTTGAGAATTGGTGTGCTTTACCAAAAATCAGGGAACGATTGTAACAATGAGATTGTGCTCTAATCCTATCTACAGAACCTAGTACAATAAACATGAACAACTACTCATTACTCTTCACGAATGGCAAATGACCTGTGGGGGGCGTCTCGATAGAGCAACGTCATCATAAACTACGATAATCCAATTCACATCAAGGCATACACTAACGTATTGTTGACAATAATTGGTTATAGTAGCCCCGAGGTGCAATAATGCCCGACCGACTTCGCGATGAGTGCCATTTTGAGAGTCATTCAACGTGTCCACCCACTCCTATTTGCCATTTAGTATCCCTCATAGGGCTTCATCCTATTGGAGGAGAATGAATGAGTATGATTGTTTACAGCCTCAATGCCTCAATTGTGATTACACTGGTGTAAATGTTTTCCATAGGCATCAGTGCTAACGTTTTAGCGTATACTGTTGGCAATATAAATTTTATGTCCAATCTGAAAAATTGACATTTTGGGAAAAATTTTACGCAAAATAATGATGTCCGTCTAGCAGGGAACTCGCCTTTAAATCTTGTGTTTTCGTAACTAGTGTCAGATCAGCATACAAAAATACTGTCATATTTTAGACCACATCAACAAATTCAAACTTCACTACAAGGGTTAATTACTGTTGGTTTTCGCAAACATTCAGGAAGATCCAGTCATGGGTTAAATCATTTGTTAATTTAAACATTTAACCAGCATCGATGCTGTAGTGTCTGTAGTGTCACCTCATGCGTTTGTATGTTTCAACCAGGTCTGCTCTCAGCCGGCGATACTATTTTTACATAAGGATTAACTGTCATGTGGACTGCTTTTATGGATATGTAACCGTGAGGTAAGTGGACATAACTTGTGTAAAACCCGAACATACAAGTTATGACCACTTACCTCACGGTTACATCTCCATAAAAATAGTCCACATGACAGTTAATCCTTATATTTATATACATTTAGCGAAAAGGCCACTTTTGTAAATGTATTTAAATCGAAAAGTGTATCGTGACAAACACAGCCAAAAATACCCAATAGCACCCTTGACAAAAGTTAATAGGAACAATTTCTCTTCATACTGAAACCCGATGATGTATTAAGTCAATCCTGCGCGAGTCCAAATGCGCCCAAAACATTACGCGTTCGTCTTTCCAAACCCAATGACGTATCGATGGTGTTATGAGCTTGGTGTTATGAGCCGTTGCGTATTCACCAAGAAATAACTGCAACTAGCCATGTGGGCGCCGACCAATCAGAATGCTGGATTTAGTTATGACAACACTTAGTATGTAAATATATGAGGTTAAGTTTTCTAAGTCTATTTCCATATGATAGTTGCCATATTTTGGGATCAGTTTAGTAGCCCGTCTTTGAAACCCATATTCAAATGTCAAATGTCTACCACCCGCGAAGTTCTTATATGGTTCCATACTCCAAAACAGGTATACCCAACGTTTTTCAGCAGGGGTACCATAATGCCTTCTTGGCATCCAGATACCTACATGTATATGGACTTAATATTGGCAGCCCATGTAAACCATTCAGCAAAGAAGGCAAGCTCCACTCATGAATAAATTCTTAGAACAAATATAAGGTTCGAGCCTGTGTATAAAGTCCATTGCAAGAAACATGCCTACGTACCCATATCGATATACATAATGGACTATGTGACAATACTATGTGATCCGTACCAACAAACACATAGATCTCCTAGAAAAAATCCAACACAAGGCAGTGCGATTCAAAACAGAGACTCCATATGAAAAGAAGATGGCATCATGTTGAGAATGCTAGAACAACATCAACTACCGCCAGGCCCTGCTCGTCAGAAAACCAACGACTTAAAGCTACTCAATCCGATTCGATGGTCCCCATATTATCAGATTCCAACAACAATAACTTTTTTTTTGGAAATGACGCTTCAGTTATCAGAATCGGTTAATTGACCAAAAATAATACTGACAAATAACTAATTTGTATCGAATTTTACCATCAATCGTAAAAATATGGACTCTTGTACTTCAACGCAAATTCAGGAAATGAAGCAAAATGAAACGTACTTTGATAATAGGCCTCACAGGTTATATGTTGTTCGCTTAGTTTTGTCACGTGCATGACACTTCCAGATTCGAACCAAAGCAGGAAGATAATTATGGCAGATTTGGACGCCAATACGCCATAGAACTCGATGATTTGACAAAGGTCAAGTCATCATGATAGCAGAACTCAACCTGGATCTTATAGAAAGTTAAAACACAAACCAAATAAGTAAGGGTCAGAGCACAAGAATTGTTCTTTACCAGAATCAAACGAGTCGAAGACGAGATTTATTCTGGTAAAGAACTATTCGCGTGCCCTGACCGACTTAGAACACAATTGATCCACATATAATGCAATCAACTGGAAATTTGCCGTTGAGCGTGTTTTGACACAGTCCGTGCGCTGGCCGCGATTGGACACAATAGCCGGTTAGCCACACCCAACAATGTGATTAAAATGAAATGATCGCTGTTGAATGTGAATAGATATGTCCGAAACAACACGGACTGGTCCCACTTTGAAGCGCCATTGCGATTTGCCTGTTATGAGTTTCTTGTGCCTAACAATGGGATAATCACTGAACTATTCCTTCGCCAGCCTTGAGAATTGGTGTGCTTTACCAAAAATCAGGGAACGATTGTAACAATGAGATTGTGCTCTAATCCTATCTACAGAACCTAGTACAATAAACATGAACAACTACTCATTACTCTTCACGAATGGCAAATGACCTGTGGGGGCGTCTCGATAGAGCAACGTCATCATAAACTACGATAATCCAATTCACATCAAGGCATACACTAACGTATTGTTGACAATAATTGGTTATAGTAGCCCCGAGGTGCAATAATGCCCGACCGACTTCGCGATGAGTGCCATTTTGAGAGTCATTCAACGTGTCCACCCACTCCTATTTGCCATTTAGTATCCCTCATAGGGCTTCATCCTATTGGAGGAGAATGAATGAGTATGATTGTTTACAGCCTCAATGCCTCAATTGTGATTACACTGGTGTAAATGTTTTCCATAGGCATCAGTGCTAACGTTTTAGCGTATACTGTTGGCAATATAAATTTTATGTCCAATCTGAAAAATTGACATTTTGGGAAAAATTTTACGCAAAATAATGATGTCCGTCTAGCAGGGAACTCGCCTTTAAATCTTGTGTTTTCGTAACTAGTGTCAGATCAGCATACAAAAATACTGTCATATTTTAGACCACATCAACAAATTCAAACTTCACTACAAGGGTTAATTACTGTTGGTTTTCGCAAACATTCAGGAAGATCCAGTCATGGGTTAAATCATTTGTTAATTTAAACATTTAACCAGCATCGATGCTGTAGTGTCTGTAGTGTCACCTCATGCGTTTGTATGTTTCAACCAGGTCTGCTCTCAGCCGGCGATACTATTTTTACATAAGGATTAACTGTCATGTGGACTGCTTTTATGGATATGTAACCGTGAGGTAAGTGGACATAACTTGTGTAAAACCCGAACATACAAGTTATGACCACTTACCTCACGGTTACATCTCCATAAAAATAGTCCACATGACAGTTAATCCTTATATTTATATACATTTAGCGAAAAGGCCACTTTTGTAAATGTATTTAAATCGAAAAGTGTATCGTGACAAAAACAGCCAAAAATACCCAATAGCACCCTTGACAAAAGTTAATAGGAACAATTTCTCTTCATACTGAAACCCGATGATGTATTAAGTCAATCCTGCGCGAGTCCAAATGCGCCCAAAACATTACGCGTTCGTCTTTCCAAACCCAATGACGTATCGATGGTGTTATGAGCTTGGTGTTATGAGCCGTTGCGTATTCACCAAGAAATAACTGCAACTAGCCATGTGGGCGCCGACCAATCAGAATGCTGGATTTAGTTATGACAACACTTAGTATGTAAATATATGAGGTTAAGTTTTCTAAGACTATTTCCATATGATAGTTGCCATATTTTAGGATCAGTTTAGTAGCCCGTCTTTGAAACCCATATTCAAATGTCAAATGTCTACCACCCGCGAAGTTCTTATATGGTTCCATACTCCAAAACAGGTATACCCAACGTTTTTCAGCAGGGGTACCATAATGCCTTCTTGGCATCCAGATACCTACATGTATATGGACTTAATATTGGCAGCCCATGTAAACCATTCAGCAAAGAAGGCAAGCTCCACTCATGAATAAATTCTTAGAACAAATATAAGGTTCGAGCCTGTGTATAAAGTCCATTGCAAGAAACATGCCTACGTACCCATATCGATATACATAATGGACTATGTGACAATACTATGTGATCCGTACCAACAAACACATAGATCTCCTAGAAAAAATCCAACACAAGGCAGTGCGATTCAAAACAGAGACTCCATATGAAAAGAAGATGGCATCATGTTGAGAATGCTAGAACAACATCAACTACCGCCAGGCCCTGCTCGTCAGAAAACCAACGACTTAAAGCTACTCAATCCGATTCGATGGTCCCCATATTATCAGATTCCAACAACAATAACTTTTTTTTTGGAAATGACGCTTCAGTTATCAGAATCGGTTAATTGACCAAAAATAATACTGACAAATAACTAATTTGTATCGAATTTTACCATCAATCGTAAAAATATGGACTCTTGTACTTCAACGCAAATTCAGGAAATGAAGCAAAATGAAACGTACTTTGATAATAGGCCTCACAGGTTATATGTTGTTCGCTTAGTTTTGTCACGTGCATGACACTTCCAGATTCGAACCAAAGCAGGAAGATAATTATGGCAGATTTGGACGCCAATACGCCATAGAACTCGATGATTTGACAAAGGTCAAGTCATCATGATAGCAGAACTCAACCTGGATCTTATAGAAAGTTAAAACACAAACCAAATAAGTAAGGGTCAGAGCACAAGAATTGTTCTTTACCAGAATCAAACGAGTCGAAGACGAGATTTATTCTGGTAAAGAACTATTCGCGTGCCCTGACCGACTTAGAACACAATTGATCCACATATAATGCAATCAACTGGAAATTTGCCGTTGAGCGTGTTTTGACACAGTCCGTGCACTGGCCGCGATTGGACACAATAGCCGGTTAGCCACACCCAACAATGTGATTAAAATGAAATGATCGCTGTTGAATGTGAATAGATATGTCCGAAACAACACGGACTGGTCCCACTTTGAAGCGCCATTGCGATTTGCCTGTTATGAGTTTCTTGTGCCTAACAATGGGATAATCACTGAACTATTCCTTCGCCAGCCTTGAGAATTGGTGTGCTTTACCAAAAATCAGGGAACGATTGTAACAATGAGATTGTGCTCTAATCCTATCTACAGAACCTAGTACAATAAACATGAACAACTACTCATTACTCTTCACGAATGGCAAATGACCTGTGGGGGCGTCTCGATAGAGCAACGTCATCATAAACTACGATAATCCAATTCACATCAAGGCATACACTAACGTATTGTTGACAATAATTGGTTATAGTAGCCCCGAGGTGCAATAATGCCCGACCGACTTCGCGATGAGTGCCATTTTGAGAGTCATTCAACGTGTCCACCCACTCCTATTTGCCATTTAGTATCCCTCATAGGGCTTCATCCTATTGGAGGAGAATGAATGAGTATGATTGTTTACAGCCTCAATGCCTCAATTGTGATTACACTGGTGTAAATGTTTTCCATAGGCATCAGTGCTAACGTTTTAGCGTATACTGTTGGCAATATAAATTTTATGTCCAATCTGAAAAATTGACATTTTGGGAAAAATTTTACGCAAAATAATGATGTCCGTCTAGCAGGGAACTCGCCTTTAAATCTTGTGTTTTCGTAACTAGTGTCAGATCAGCATACAAAAATACTGTCATATTTTAGACCACATCAACAAATTCAAACTTCACTACAAGGGTTAATTACTGTTGGTTTTCGCAAACATTCAGGAAGATCCAGTCATGGGTTAAATCATTTGTTAATTTAAACATTTAACCAGCATCGATGCTGTAGTGTCTGTAGTGTCACCTCATGCGTTTGTATGTTTCAACCAGGTCTGCTCTCAGCCGGCGATACTATTTTTACATAAGGATTAACTGTCATGTGGACTGCTTTTATGGATATGTAACCGTGAGGTAAGTGGACATAACTTGTGTAAAACCCGAACATACAAGTTATGACCACTTACCTCACGGTTACATCTCCATAAAAATAGTCCACATGACAGTTAATCCTTATATTTATATACATTTAGCGAAAAGGCCACTTTTGTAAATGTATTTAAATCGAAAAGTGTATCGTGACAAAAACAGCCAAAAATACCCAATAGCACCCTTGACAAAAGTTAATAGGAACAATTTCTCTTCATACTGAAACCCGATGATGTATTAAGTCAATCCTGCGCGAGTCCAAATGCGCCCAAAACATTACGCGTTCGTCTTTCCAAACCCAATGACGTATCGATGGTGTTATGAGCTTGGTGTTATGAGCCGTTGCGTATTCACCAAGAAATAACTGCAACTAGCCATGTGGGCGCCGACCAATCAGAATGCTGGATTTAGTTATGACAACACTTAGTATGTAAATATATGAGGTTAAGTTTTCTAAGTCTATTTCCATATGATAGTTGCCATATTTTGGGATCAGTTTAGTAGCCCGTCTTTGAAACCCATATTCAAATGTCAAATGTCTACCACCCGCGAAGTTCTTATATGGTTCCATACTCCAAAACAGGTATACCCAACGTTTTTCAGCAGGGGTACCATAATGCCTTCTTGGCATCCAGATACCTACATGTATATGGACTTAATATTGGCAGCCCATGTAAACCATTCAGCAAAGAAGGCAAGCTCCACTCATGAATAAATTCTTAGAACAAATATAAGGTTCGAGCCTGTGTATAAAGTCCATTGCAAGAAACATGCCTACGTACCCATATCGATATACATAATGGACTATGTGACAATACTATGTGATCCGTACCAACAAACACATAGATCTCCTAGAAAAAATCCAACACAAGGCAGTGCGATTCAAAACAGAGACTCCATATGAAAAGAAGATGGCATCATGTTGAGAATGCTAGAACAACATCAACTACCGCCAGGCCCTGCTCGTCAGAAAACCAACGACTTAAAGCTACTCAATCCGATTCGATGGTCCCCATATTATCAGATTCCAACAACAATAACTTTTTTTTTGGAAATGACGCTTCAGTTATCAGAATCGGTTAATTGACCAAAAATAATACTGACAAATAACTAATTTGTATCGAATTTTACCATCAATCGTAAAAATATGGACTCTTGTACTTCAACGCAAATTCAGGAAATGAAGCAAAATGAAACGTACTTTGATAATAGGCCTCACAGGTTATATGTTGTTCGCTTAGTTTTGTCACGTGCATGACACTTCCAGATTCGAACCAAAGCAGGAAGATAATTATGGCAGATTTGGACGCCAATACGCCATAGAACTCGATGATTTGACAAAGGTCAAGTCATCATGATAGCAGAACTCAACCTGGATCTTATAGAAAGTTAAAACACAAACCAAATAAGTAAGGGTCAGAGCACAAGAATTGTTCTTTACCAGAATCAAACGAGTCGAAGACGAGATTTATTCTGGTAAAGAACTATTCGCGTGCCCTGACCGACTTAGAACACAATTGATCCACATATAATGCAATCAACTGGAAATTTGCCGTTGAGCGTGTTTTGACACAGTCCGTGCGCTGGCCGCGATTGGACACAATAGCCGGTTAGCCACACCCAACAATGTGATTAAAATGAAATGATCGCTGTTGAATGTGAATAGATATGTCCGAAACAACACGGACTGGTCCCACTTTGAAGCGCCATTGCGATTTGCCTGTTATGAGTTTCTTGTGCCTAACAATGGGATAATCACTGAACTATTCCTTCGCCAGCCTTGAGAATTGGTGTGCTTTACCAAAAATCAGGGAACGATTGTAACAATGAGATTGTGCTCTAATCCTATCTACAGAACCTAGTACAATAAACATGAACAACTACTCATTACTCTTCACGAATGGCAAATGACCTGTGGGGGCGTCTCGATAGAGCAACGTCATCATAAACTACGATAATCCAATTCACATCAAGGCATGCACTAACGTATTGTTGACAATAATTGGTTATAGTAGCCCCGAGGTGCAATAATGCCCGACCGACTTCGCGATGAGTGCCATTTTGAGAGTCATTCAACGTGTCCACCCACTCCTATTTGCCATTTAGTATCCCTCATAGGGCTTCATCCTATTGGAGGAGAATGAATGAGTATGATTGTTTACAGCCTCAATGCCTCAATTGTGATTACACTGGTGTAAATGTTTTCCATAGGCATCAGTGCTAACGTTTTAGCGTATACTGTTGGCAATATAAATTTTATGTCCAATCTGAAAAATTGACATTTTGGGAAAAATTTTACGCAAAATAATGATGTCCGTCTAGCAGGGAACTCGCCTTTAAATCTTATGTTTTCGTAACTAGTGTCAGATCAGCATACAAAAATACTGTCATATTTTAGACCACAACAACAAATTCAAACTTCACTACAAGGGTTAATTACTGTTGGTTTTCGCAAACATTCAGGAAGATCCAGTCATGGGTTAAATCATTTGTTAATTTAAACATTTAACCAGCATCGATGCTGTAGTGTCTGTAGTGTCACCTCATGCGTTTGTATGTTTCAACCAGGTCTGCTCTCAGCCGGCGATACTATTTTTACATAAGGATTAACTGTCATGTGGACTGCTTTTATGGATATGTAACCGTGAGGTAAGTGGACATAACTTGTGTAAAACCCGAACATACAAGTTATGACCACTTACCTCACGGTTACATCTCCATAAAAATAGTCCACATGACAGTTAATCCTTATATTTATATACATTTAGCGAAAAGGCCACTTTTGTAAATGTATTTAAATCGAAAAGTGTATCGTGACAAAAACAGCCAAAAATACCCAATAGCACCCTTGACAAAAGTTAATAGGAACAATTTCTCTTCATACTGAAACCCGATGATGTATTAAGTCAATCCTGCGCGAGTCCAAATGCGCCCAAAACATTACGCGTTCGTCTTTCCAAACCCAATGACGTATCGATGGTGTTATGAGCTTGGTGTTATGAGCCGTTGCGTATTCACCAAGAAATAACTGCAACTAGCCATGTGGGCGCCGACCAATCAGAATGCTGGATTTAGTTATGACAACACTTAGTATGTAAATATATGAGGTTAAGTTTTCGAAGTCTATTTCCATATGATAGTTGCCATATTTTGGGATCAGTTTAGTAGCCCGTCTTTGAAACCCATATTCAAATGTCAAATGTCTACCACCCGCGAAGTTCTTATATGGTTCCATACTCCAAAACAGGTATACCCAACGTTTTTCAGCAGGGGTACCATAATGCCTTCTTGGCATCCAGATACCTACATGTATATGGACTTAATATTGGCAGCCCATGTAAACCATTCAGCAAAGAAGGCAAGCTCCACTCATGAATAAATTCTTAGAACAAATATAAGGTTCGAGCCTGTGTATAAAGTCCATTGCAAGAAACATGCCTACGTACCCATATCGATATACATAATGGACTATGTGACAATACTATGTGATCCGTACCAACAAACACATAGATCTCCTAGAAAAAATCCAACACAAGGCAGTGCGATTCAAAACAGAGACTCCATATGAAAAGAAGATGGCATCATGTTGAGAATGCTAGAACAACATCAACTACCGCCAGGCCCTGCTCGTCAGAAAACCAACGACTTAAAGCTACTCAATCCGATTCGATGGTCCCCATATTATCAGATTCCAACAACAATAACTTTTTTTTTGGAAATGACGCTTCAGTTATCAGAATCGGTTAATTGACCAAAAATAATACTGACAAATAACTAATTTGTATCGAATTTTACCATCAATCGTAAAAATATGGACTCTTGTACTTCAACGCAAATTCAGGAAATGAAGCAAAATGAAACGTACTTTGATAATAGGCCTCACAGGTTATATGTTGTTCGCTTAGTTTTGTCACGTGCATGACACTTCCAGATTCGAACCAAAGCAGGAAGATAATTATGGCAGATTTGGACGCCAATACGCCATAGAACTCGATGATTTGACAAAGGTCAAGTCATCATGATAGCAGAACTCAACCTGGATCTTATAGAAAGTTAAAACACAAACCAAATAAGTAAGGGTCAGAGCACAAGAATTGTTCTTTACCAGAATCAAACGAGTCGAAGACGAGATTTATTCTGGTAAAGAACTATTCGCGTGCCCTGACCGACTTAGAACACAATTGATCCACATATAATGCAATCAACTGGAAATTTGCCGTTGAGCGTGTTTTGACACAGTCCGTGCGCTGGCCGCGATTGGACACAATAGCCGGTTAGCCACACCCAACAATGTGATTAAAATGAAATGATCGCTGTTGAATGTGAATAGATATGTCCGAAACAACACGGACTGGTCCCACTTTGAAGCGACATTGCGATTTGCCTGTTATGAGTTTCTTGTGCCTAACAATGGGATAATCACTGAACTATTCCTTCGCCAGCCTTGAGAATTGGTGTGCTTTACCAAAAATCAGGGAACGATTGTAACAATGAGATTGTGCTCTAATCCTATCTACAGAACCTAGTACAATAAACATGAACAACTACTCATTACTCTTCACGAATGGCAAATGACCTGTGGGGGCGTCTCGATAGAGCAACGTCATCATAAACTACGATAATCCAATTCACATCAAGGCATGCACTAACGTATTGTTGACAATAATTGGTTATAGTAGCCCCGAGGTGCAATAATGCCCGACCGACTTCGCGATGAGTGCCATTTTGAGAGTCATTCAACGTGTCCACCCACTCCTATTTGCCATTTAGTATCCCTCATAGGGCTTCATCCTATTGGAGGAGAATGAATGAGTATGATTGTTTACAGCCTCAATGCCTCAATTGTGATTACACTGGTGTAAATGTTTTCCATAGGCATCAGTGCTAACGTTTTAGCGTATACTGTTGGCAATATAAATTTTATGTCCAATCTGAAAAATTGACATTTTGGGAAAAATTTTACGCAAAATAATGATGTCCGTCTAGCAGGGAACTCGCCTTTAAATCTTGTGTTTTCGTAACTAGTGTCAGATCAGCATACAAAAATACTGTCATATTTTAGACCACAACAACAAATTCAAACTTCACTACAAGGGTTAATTACTGTGCCAATGGCTATTTTACCTATGGGAAATCATAGGGATGAGGATTTTATATGCACAAAGCACACAAGGCTATTGGCCAATCAGGACCCAGTGTCTATTTTATTATCCCCTATATCCGCTAGATGTCACTCCGAACCCTATTTACACCAGTGTAACCTGGTATTGCTACCGGCATTCAGAGCCCGCCTAATTTGGCCTATATTAACTATTTTTACACTAAATAGTCATTGATGAGTAGTTATCCCTTTGAAGTGTTCAGATAATATGTTCAACAAACGACTATAGTGGACTGTTGAACTTATTATCTGAACATTTCCCACATAAGGATTCCTTCAGCACGTATATGTCGTGGAGCTCCGTTGTCCGGTAGTTAGCGTGTCGGACTTGTATTCGCTGTAAACACATCGATATGGGTTCGCAGCGAGTCGCCGGTCATTGAGTCTCCACAAAGCAGTGAGCGACGTGCACATGTCTGATTGCTCGCAGTTTCTAAACCCGCGCCAAGTTGTGACCCGTGCTATGAGAATCCATTTATAATTGAAGGGTTAAATGCACTTAATTCAATTCAATTTATTAGTATTCTGATCATAAAAATAGATATAACAGAAACATATTGCAAAAATCGATGCAGAAATAATTGTTGCATGGGTGCACATGTGGATATAATATAGTTGTATACAGTAACAGTGACTTGATATGTATATAATTATATTTATCTGATAGATATATCGGTTCACTGTTGTGTTCGGCGTTATCGTGTTCGGTTATTGGATATGGATTTTGAATGGTTGTATATAGGCATTAAGCCTCAAGAGGACTCAGATTGTACTACTTTTAGCGCATTTCGTATGAATAATGAAAATTTTCTCAATGTTTTCTTGTTGTGGGTTCTGAAAAGTGTGGCTAATTTCAATACATGCTTAAGATACGTTTCTCTTAGTTCTCTAAGTTCACTACAGCGTAAAATTATGTGGTATTCGTCACCAATCTCGACACTGCATAGCGTGCATACTCGTTGAGTTATTTCAACGTTGTTCCTCGAACCTTTCTCTATAGGAAGCATGTGGTTTCTAGTTCGGAATTTGATGAGGCTGTGGACGTATTCGCCATGTATAGATAGCACAGACATACCCAAATGCTACCAAGGGAATTGAAGAATGACATTTAATTGTGCATTGTATCTTAAGAAATCAATAGGAGCTTTTACAAATCAGATTGATATGTGGTAGAGAGTCCCTTCGTGTCGCCAGTGGAACATGGCAGACAGCCAGACAGATGATTTTATTCTTACATTACTGGAGATGAGGTATATACAAACAATTTAAAATGTTTGCTATAGGTAGTTCAGATGATATTTAGTATTGATTACAAAATCTTCAAATTTGACATCATATACTACATTTGTATATAGAGGATATATCATAGTAATAACCTGTATATATTCCTGAGAAATCACGAAAATTAGTAAACGGAATTTAATGGCATGGTGAAACCGGAAGATGTGTATATAGTGATTCAACTATTCACTCCAGCACCGATGCACGTTTTCTAGACAACTCGCGCATAATTCGCAGATAAATTTAATGCAGGATCTGAATAATTGTTCTTCGTTGCAAAAGATTGGCGATTAACAGTGTACGTATATCATGCCATGAATCTATTGTTCTTGCTACGCTGGTACAGATCATATTCCACCCGTTTAGACTATGGGTACTGTTTGAATATATGGGGGAGGGGGGACTTCACAACAATGATCAAATAACGCAGGTAATAAACTTTTTATTTAAAGGCATATTATGTACTTGTTCGGGTGCGTGAAACTGTTAAGTTGGTATATATAGGCGCTATGCCAACTGGAGAAATGCAGCATTCTACTGAAATCGCCGACAATCTTAAATAAATCGACCATACCACTCCATAGAAACATCGTCTGAACTACGCGGAATTGTAAATATTTACATCTCAATTCTGGACGCAACTATCTGCGATAAACCAACGCAAATGATTTCGCCATCGACAGTCATTGCATTTAATTAATATATAAGAATCACGGTGTGTGTTGTAAATTTGGTTTAATATTCGTAAAAATAGCTACTTTGAGCAAGATTATTCTCCAGTTATATTTGATTACCCAACGGAGTGTTTCACATCACTTTAACACTTGAATAATCCTCGATAACACATTTCAAGCAGGTGAACGTCCCCATATATACGACTTGGCCAACTTCACTCTGCACCGCTACACTCATGAACCTGTCCCCGGGTTAATAATTCTATGTTTATGCCAGCACGGGATTTCCAAAAAAATATAAGCAGACGACAAACGTCATGTCTGTTCGTCTGCTTATATTTCCTGGACATTCTTCTAGACCTTTTTTAACCCTTTACCCAACAGAAGGACCCTGTGCCAATGCATTCTCTTATATATGCGAGTCGACCATAGGTCGCCTCGCATATATAAGAGAATGCATTGGCTTAACACATTAAAAATTATAAAATTGTTAAAGAATGTAAGAAAAAATGGTAAAAAGTGTTAAAAAAAGATTTTTTTTAGGCCAATGCATTCTCTTATATATGCGAGGCGACCTATGGTCGACTCGCATATATAAGAGAATGCATTGGCACAGGGCTAACTGTAACTATCACAATGTGGTCAAGGAGCCGGTTCCAATGATATCCATATTTGCATGGTTCTATTGAGACAGACCGAAGATATTTTAGGCTGTTGAAGCTTTATTTGGCCGGTTTTGGCCGGTTTGTTGGGTAAAGGGTTAAAGGATAGACACTTTTATGGGAAAAATTTCGGATAATTCATACAGTAAAGAATTGGTTAAAGATGTCATGTTCGATACATGCTATTATATATGTGAGTCTCCCATATGGAGACAGCTTTAAATATGGCCGCTACTCGTGAGTTTATGAATATATTGTAGTCGTTCTACGATTAGACATGATCTCCAGCCACACAGTATTGTCTTATATTTATTGACGGCGGAAGTTACAAGTTGTCAATCTAACATACCCGCTGTCGATTACTTTATGGCGCTAATTTTCTTTCATCCCGAGAACCATTTCCAATCACCACAAAACCGTGTAAATGCGACCTCCCAACTATCATTACGGCGTCCGGGCATGACCGTGAATATTTCCGGTGGACTTATGGTTGGTTGACAACAATTTGAGGTGTAGAAAATAATTACATTTTAGCATTTGAAATATAATGGATCTGAGCTTTGAATGGGGGAATAGTAATTTATAGGGGTATATTTAAAGATGCATAACCCGATTAACCCTTTACCCAACAGAACGGCCCTGTGCCAATGCATTCTCTTATATATGCGAGTCGACCATAGGTCGCCTCGCATATATAAGAGAATGCATTGGCTTAACACATTAAAAATTATAAAATTGTTAAAGAATGTAAGAAAAAATGGTAAAAAGTGTTAAAAAAAAGATTTTTTTTAGGCCAATGCATTCTCTTATATATGCGAGGCGACCTATGGTCGACTCGCATATATAAGAGAATGCATTGGCACAGGGCATAACTGTAACCATCACAATGTGGTCAATGAGCCGGTTCCAATGATATCCATATTTGTATGGTTTTATTGAGACAGACCCAAGATAAGTTAGGCTGTTGCAAATTTATTTGGCCGTTTTTGGCCGGTTTGTTGGGTAAAGGGTTAAGCGCCCCTCAATTACTATCTATTTTGATTCGGGAGTGAAAAGTATTTGATTCGAGTCGAGGAACCCACCCATCAAAGCTCAGAGTTATTAGATATCGATTTTTGAAATATATTTTCACCATCGAGACTTATTAGTGGCTCAGTTAAAAGTCGACGAGCCGACGGTCTCCGACCAAAATGCGGATGAAGATGGATAGCTCTAAAATCAAGAGGCTTTGTCATGATATTAAGGCCAAATGTCGTCGAACAACATGTTGATAAATAACAGGTTCCTGGCAATTTTAGAATGTAGTTGACAGTGGTTAGAATTATTATTGGGCAATTAAACGATTCTGATAACTGAAAGGGCATTTTTTGTTAATTGTTGGAATCTGATTATATGCGGACCATCGAATCTGATTGAGTACCTTTAAGTTGGCGGTTTAATTTTGAGTGATCAGATTGACGTCTGTAGAGTTTTGAGTAAATTTGGGTCATAATGTCTATGCCAGCAACATAGTTTATTATGGGAACTCCATCTCAAACGATGTTAATATACGTGAGCTGACTTATCTCCGGAATACACTCGATTGAAAGAAATATAGAAGTATTTAGGTATATCTGTTGGTCGTCAAACGATTTGAACAAACGGAATTCGTTAGCTCTGTGGTAAAGCTTAATACAGTGTACCTATATCAGATTTGTCGAAATGGCTCCCTTGTCTCGTGAAATCATTCAAAAACACATTACCGTTGTAAATATGACAGGTTATCGCTAGTCTGTTATTTTTCAAATGGGCTTGTAAGAGATAAGTTGTTGTGATTCTTGACCCAATCCCATCTCAATATAATTACAAATACTATCATGGAAGTCGACGTGTAGTCGGCGTCATGTGTGGTACCGGAAACTCACCATAGAGCCACGTGTTAAAAATAGGCGAGTGTGCAGAAAAGAATCAGGCCAAACAAAGGAAAACCTCGGCACAGTCCTTAATACTAGGAATATCATAGTTCGATGCATGAATACGTGCCGTCACGATAATATGCATGTATGTATAACATTTTATTGTGAAATCTCGGCCAAAAATTCGATATTTACGCACGGGGTTCTTATGTGAGACGACATATACCTCATCCAGTTTAATTATATATGCAGATGTGTCAAGGGTGTGCCACCGGTTCTGCTTTTAGGACGCTCTAGCATTATCCGTGTGGTGTATAACACACGGATCAGAACATGGGATCTGAAAGAGACGCACATTACTTTTTCCGTCAAATGTGTGTGTAACTTAATATAGCAAGGCATATGCCGTCTTACCAATTAACTAATTAATTAATTAATTAATTAATTGTCGTATGTAAGTTGTGATGGTGTCCACATTACTGTAGGATAAATATATCATATCCGTTATCGTAATAGTGATTTTGCGATAGGTTTCTACTGTCATCAGATGTACGTGTAGGAATCACGAAGTGTTAACTCTGGTCTTGAAATAGTCTATCTGTCATTATCAGAATGAGGTCCACAGAGTGTGGCTTTAGTGAGGCTATCTCACACGGCGTGCTATAGAGTCACCAAATTCACCCCATGAGAACCTCATTCTGCTGAGGCCTCAACTGCTACGGGAAACAGATCGAAGTTCCCCAGTCAAAGTGGGCGATGTTCACCTATTAGTCACGCCGATTTTATCTTATGTAAATTAGGAGATATAGAAACTGAACAGAAGGGAAAAGTACCTAACAACAGTGTAATTTGAGACTATAGATATTTCCCAAAATATGAGGCCTATAGGTAGAATGATGTCAGCAGAGGGTGAATTTAGTGGCGCAAGGCCGCTCTGGGACCACAATCTGCAGATGATAGACACACTATTTCAAAGCTTGTACAAACTGGTCCGACTCCACACGTTGCGACGTCTCGGTCGTGACGATCGTTATAAAGTGCATATGTACGGTCGATTTACCAGCGCAAACATTTTTGGAAAAAGAGCAATCATTACATTCGTGAACAAATAGGTAAATTGTATGTCCGGTTTGGTTTCTGCACCAACGGAAAATAATTCGATCGGCGTGGTGATATCAAAATATTTCTTCTAGAGTTAGGCACATTTTCCCGCTATAATCTGAAATAAAATCTTTCACAGACAATGCCGTGATTCGTATTGACATTAATTCCATAGAGTTTGCCATTTAACGAAACATCTACAGAATAACGCATTCCCATGGGCCGATGCTTACAGTACAGTATATCATAATTCGTATTTTTTAAATTCACATGTTCGTAAATGCTCCCGAAACAAAACACATTCCCGCATCCGTCATTCCACGAATGCGCAATAAGTGATGTAGTAGATGTTAGGACATATGGACTAGTTTAGTCAAATCTTTGTTGCGATAATGTTTGTATTTGACCATTGATGGTTATTTAAGAAATGACTTTCAGACCGATTGGTGTCATTGGATTTTGACCGGCAGTGTAATTAAACAAAGTGTGTGAATCCCGAAGGAATTAACACAAACTTTGATTAATTACTTTGCCGATAAAAACCAATGACCCAATCTGCAAGTCATTTCTTGTAATCATATACCAGTACATTTCAATAGGTACACTGTTTTGTGAAGTGGACACCACTCAGCGAGCGATATGCAGCACATGGTCTGCTTGACGTGACGTATGTGTTCCAGGGGCGCCGGAAGCATCCAAGGGCAGGGGGCAGAGCCTACAAAAAGGGCACTTTTCCGCAAAAAAGGGCATTTTCTCCGCAAACTCGGGAAAATAACCATAAATTCATTGTGGCAAAAATCCCTATTTTAATGGTATTTGTCCGTTTTTATGGCCGTTTTGTGATAAAATTGACAAAAAATTAATATTCCTTGTGAAATTGGTGGTATTTGGACCAAAAAAGTAACATTTTGCTATTAAAACACGAGATTAAACACACAAAAAGCATTTTCTGTCTCCAGAAAAAGGGCAAGTCCTGCCCCCGCTCGCCCCCCCCCCCTTGTCAAGGGTAGGGGGTCATCTGCCCCCTCTGCCCGCCTCTTCCGGCGCCAGTGATGTGTTCATTGGTTCTTTACGAAGTGGTGACTTCAGTTATTGTCTGATGAACGTCGGAAACGTGTGTGCAACCCTATCCCGATTTGTACTTATTTTTGCGGATGCTAATTGTGTGAATGCAGAGGGTGTGTGTTTGTTATGGTATCACGCTCCCACCCCCAATCATGAATTATTCATACCAGTTAACATATGGGGTGAATCCTGCAAAAATAATAGAATACACGTCATGGCTATTTCAAACTAATATGATAATTTTCACACATTTTCTGAAGTATATTTCGATAATTTCAACACATCCAGATGTATGAGACCGAACTACATCAGACTATATCATTGTGACTAAGAAATGACCATATGGTCATATGAATCCTGAGTACCAGTTAACAGAGTGGTATGAATCCTGCGAACCACTTCAAAATCGACCGAATGCCGCTTACCAGAAGGGGGTGATACCCCTAGTTATCCGTGTGTGACACAGGACAGTTTCATAATGTTTGACATGATTTCTTCACATCACCACAATTATATTTCAAATTACATCTTAAACCGCTCGAATATACCAAATATCTCGAAAGTAATAATTGGTGAAATACATGTACGACAAATTGTCTAATAGGGTACTGCTGAGTTTCACTATATCATAATGGCTATAAATCAACAGGACCCGCCACCTATGCACCATTAGCAGACTCATTCGACAAGGTGTGGTTTTATAATAATCACCAAAGAAGCCGCATAAACAATACGTGGCTGGAAATGCATGAACACAAACCATTAGATTATTATATCGTCCACAAAAAATGTCTAACTAAATGTTTGAAAGTTGCTTTCAAGAACATACAAATGAAATATCATCTTTTCATTAAGAGTGTTATTCCATCACAATGTGCCAAACAAACGAACAGTACACATTTGAGAGCTTTCAGACACTTTCTTATATAAATCCTGATAAAATTTAATTGTTCAGAATGATCCCATCGAGGAAAACACAATGGAAACAATATACATTTATAAAATACATACCATATCCAAAGTTATATAGTCGACTACTTCCTAAAATAGATCCGAAACAACTCTTCGAAAGTTGTCACAACGTCGACTACATGTAGATCACTTTCTGAGAGAGAATATTAATCCATCGGACGGGCCAAGCAAACCAGCAGGAAGAGCTTTAAATTACTTTCAAACACTCCCTGACAACTTTATTGAGATTAGATCTGCGCGCTTAGCGGCCGGACTCCATCTGCGATCTGAACAGCAGTGCCGTCGCAGTATTTGATAACCGATAATATTGGAGCGTACCGATATTGATCAGAAGAGTGGAAGGAACGCGTCTCCCAAAGCAGCCCGATGTCTCAGAGCTGGCGCTTTACTATTTGCCGGTGTCCAGTGAAGACTGAGAATGGCTGCGATCTGTTGTTAATGCTCACAGCTGTCAGATAACCACTATTTCATCGGCGGAATCCAGCTAAGCTGACCAATACCATCAAAGTGAGTCCTGTTCATCCGTGTTATTCTCGGGCTCGTTTGCGATAGAGATAGACCGTCTCGCCAATCGAATAAATTGATGTTGGCTAGGATGGTGCATCTGATTGTGAGGGTGTCGTTGCGAACACCTACGACTTTGGTGACCAAAAGTACTTACTTCTGGAAACCCCACTTAAATCCCCCTTTGAGATATAATTGTCCAACTTAAATCCACACGGCGGTTTGTGCTCCAAAATTTAACTAATAATATTCACTTTTGAATTTTTCCCGATATCGAAATAGGTCGATAAATACTTCAACTGTACTTCTGCAGACAATATATGCCCCAGAAAGACACATAACAGTCATAAAAAAATACAACTTTGAGAACAAGACCCATGTGCAAGGCATGGAACAGAAAAGAGCGTTCCGATTTTTGTCTATTCCTGATATGGTTGAAATAAAAAGCGTTTGTTTCACTTCTGTGCGAATAATTTAAAACACCTGGAAAACGGCTGCAAGTATTTCCCAGAGCATAAGTTGCCGGTATATCAATAGCAACCTACTTCATACCTCCTTCCAAATTACGTTGACCACATTTGGAAGCTTGAATGAGTCACGTCCCTTTAACACCGCGTATGGTTGATGTTTTTAACTGTTAGTCATTACAGTATACATTGTAAACCGAAATTAGGACACTATTTGTTTCTGATGTATCTTATTGATCCTTCCATGAATGGAGCTTCCTGAAATTTTATTAAAACCCTGTGCCAATGCATTATCTTACATATGTGAGTTTTCCACATGGTGCCTCGCCTATATGAGATAATACACTGGCCTAACAACATTTATATTGACCTTGTAAACCAATGCATGCTCTACACTGCTACGTGATATTTAATTTACACCAGCGTAGATCCAGTGATAAAAGGGCCAATGCTCGCTATTGGCACATACGTGTGACCATTATTTCACCCCACTCAGCTGACAAATAGCATGCTGGAGTTTGGTGACAATTGTTCGTCATAATTAATATGCCATAGCTAGCCATGTCGCCCGCTGCGTATTCGCACAATGAGTCTTCCAAAGTTCCTAATAATAAGCCTTTTTCTTGTTTTGGTCCTTGTATATATAGTTCGCTTTGTTTATTCCAGGTACATTTTCTCGGCTGCATTTCCTCCAACATTTCCCACAAAGCTCCATCGGCCCACTGTCTTAATATAAGTAGATAACATGCATTGAGATCATATCAATAAGACATACATCGTGCATGATATGTGAGTGATTGAGGGATTGCCACGGTGAAACACAATTCTGGACGTTCGATGGTGCAATTATGTATATCATAGAGAATTCAATGTAGAAAACGTAATGAGTAGAGATTAACTTTGGTGAAACGCAATGGGTTAATTGGTCCAGTCGACTCATTGTGCGGAAACCCAGCGGGCAACATGATTAGCGATGGCACACAATTATGACGACCAATCATCGCCAAACTCCACCATAATAATTTGTCACACCTACTATGACATCTCTACTGTGGTACGTGTGTCAGCAGCCTTTAGATAAACTTCTCTTTCTTGGTAGGATACAACGATTTAATACAAGTAAATAGTTAATACATTCCACAATATATTATATTTTCTAATACCAATCCATTAATTACACTACATTATTAGAGTTACTCCCCTTTATATAGAAAACTTACTCAACAGCAGATGGTGTTGGTTGAAACTGTTTTCATATTAAAATTTATCAGACCATATTTAATGTTGGTTTATGTTTACTGTCGAATATTCACCATTTATTCAAAATGTTACATTGAAATCGGCATCAATAAAGTTAGAAACTTTAAAACAATAGTTGAGAAGAGTTCGCAATGTTTGAATTTCCGATGGTCGGAACGTTTGAGAGGTGCGTGTATCAGTTGAAAATATATAAAAGAAACATCACTAAGTACATCTGTATATATGCTGATGTGCCCCACTTCGCTTCGGTATACTTTGGCCCTTTTGATTATATGTATGTTTGCATTTACATGTCATTTCATGGCTGGCAATAAATATAAAATGGATACGCCCTGAGTTGTTCATTTTAGTCTTTATAGGGACACAATGTCCTCCAGGTAGGAACACTCAAAATAACTTTAAAATCTGCAAAAAACATAACTGTCAAGAACAATGTGAAAAATATAATGACACTAATGACCATGATTGTGCCAATGCATTATCTTCTATATGCGTGTCGACCATCGGCCGCCTCGCAGATATAAGGAGAATGCATTGGACTAACAATTTTTTTTTATCAATTTTCTTACATTCTCTATCAATTTTTATAATTTGTTCTTACATTCTTTAACAATTTATATCATTTTTAATATTTTTTGTTTAAATTCTATAATCATTTTTATCACTTTTTCTTATATTCTTGTATTGGTCGTAATAACATTGTGCGAAAAGTGACAACGTCGCATTGTTCTATATGGCGGAGTTTAATTCCTCTTGGTAGTCTCCTTCGCCATATCGACGAACTAAACTTGCCCATACAAAATTGACAACACCATGGCATTATAACATAGCAGGACAATACCACTTTAGCAGGCCTGGTGTCCAATAAAATGACCGTCTTCCCAGTCGACTCGTGTTGGTGTTGGAGTGAAAATCATTTCCGATGTGCGATGTTTTGTCTCCATAACATGGCGCTCCCAATTTCCTATCCTGCAATTTTCACAGAAACAACAATTCCAATATATCGACTTAAGCTGTCATTTCGTAGCCTTGTTGTTCTCTATGGTCGGGAGTGTCAATTCTCATTATATGTTCGAGTGTTTGGCTTATCTGAGTGATTTAATCCATAGTCCGTGACAGGGCGCAACTTGTGTTTTGTTGTTTAGATTGTTAGATTAACTATAATCAAGATAGAAAGTCATGACCTATATAATCTCGAGATGTGGGTGTTTCTATGTTCTCGATAGGTATATTATAGGAGTTACCCAGTGATATAAAAAATATAGCGTAAAGTAATTTATGTACCCCGATGTTTCACACTCCTGATCAAGATAGGCGGTCAAGACCTGTATAATCCCGAGATGTGGGTGTATCTGTTTTCTCAGTAGGTAGGAGTTTCCCCATGTTATAAATACTTATAGTGTAAAGTAATTTATATGCACCGATGGTTCACAAACTCCTGATCAAGATAGAAGGTCATGAACTATATAATCTCGAGGCGTGGGTGTTTCTGTTTTCTCGGTAGGTAGGAGTTCCCCAAAATGAAACAAATAATTGTTAGTGTAAAGTAATTTATATACCCCGATGTTTCACAAACTCCTGCTCAAGATAGAAGGTCATGACCTATATAATATCGAGATGTGTGTATTTCTATTTTCTCGGTAGGTAGGAGTTTACCAATGCTATAAATAACAATTTACTGTTTGTGTAAAGTAGTTGATATACCACAACGATTCACATGATCATATATCCCTCGCATAAGAAAAGTTGAGTCATGGGATGGCGAGCATGTCCAGTTTAAACAACATATAATATAAATAGAGGATATACAAGGAGTCCCCAGTTTATAGCGGAATTTACAAAACGAGTCCAGTAAATTAAGTCGGGAATGATCCTTTGGCGAGGTCGAGATCTAATTTATTGGACGAGTTTTGTAAATTCCGCTATAAACTGGGGACGAGTTGTAGATTCTATTTATTACATGATTCAAAACCTCGACAAAACATACTTAAATCAACAGATGGGACACGAAACTTACATCGGTTTATATAAGCCATGCGATGACGTTTCACGTAGCTATGCGTTGTTTGCCCGCGTAAAGAAATAGTCCCAGATAAATAAACGCTTTGGCGCATTTCATGCCATTTGTTTAATAATGACATTAATATAATGACATAACTTGTCAAACTCTTCATTCATTTTATTTTTTTGGAAAAATATTGGAAGCCATAGTATTTTGAGAAGTAGCGTAATGAATGAAAGCAGACGACAAACCGAAAGTCAAAAGTCACCTGACACTATTTCCTGTTATTAAACTAACATTTAGTATCACAATTTATGAAATGGGTTTATTGAATGGAATAATGGTAGGATCGTGTAATAAAACAAGATGTGGTCACACTAGCACGGAACCAAAAAACCAATCACCATGGAGAACGTTCCGACATACGTGTACTTTTTATTGGCTATGCTCTGGCAAACTCCATGCAGGGTTTACCTCCCTTTGTGACTCGGTAAGACCGCTGCTATCGGCGAAATTTTATCCACATTTGGTGGACTTCCGCGATCTTAAAATATATATACTAAGTGAGCATAGCAAAATGCTGCCCTTATTAAGCACCCAAAATATCGAACAAAATGTGTGTGGTTTCGTACCTTAAGTTTGGAAAGTCCCACTAGAACCAAAGAACTATATTTCGAAACGGTGTGATTTGGTTCTCCGATTATGTTATCAACACAAAAGTCTAAACGCACATGGACCACAATATCCCGACAACACGCATGGCAAGTCAGACACAAGAAATCTAATTTGATCCAATTTTGACGAGTTGCTTGCGAAAATCGTTAACAAAACTACCGCTCTGATCCTCCATTATGTCATTACGTTTTTAATGCGGGAATTGTTCTCGAAGCACAAAGGAAATTTGACTTTGGGGCGATCGATTTTCGCCATTTTGTTTGGAAAGCCCCGCGCTAAATAGACAAACGGTAGGCCAATACCCAGCCGGTGACAGAGTCAGAACGGAAGTACATGTATTACTGGTGAGCTCTGGTATAGAGATTGATGCTCTGGAGTGTCCATTCCAATTCATATTATCGTTTGAATATTACGGCAGTGTAGAACTACGAAAAAAATTATAATTACTATCTTGATTATTCAACTTAATATTACTCAACTAAGTATCTTGATTATTCAACTTAGATATCCTGATTAATCAACTTATTATCTTGATTAATCAACTTATTATCTTGATCAATCAACTTAGCAACAATGACTACGGGGATAGAGCGGGTGAAATAGTAAGGCATGTTGAATAATCATGTGATATGTCGTTTCTGACTCAATTGGCGCTGCTTCACCCTCCAGCACGCTGACCAATATGTAGGGTCAACATATACTCCCCCAAATTGGTTAATAATCGACCTATAATATTCACGTAGGTTCATATTAGATTATTTGACTCTCAAATAAGCCCATACTCGACTTATACCCGTTATTCCTTCCGATCGTGAAAACACATTTTAAAGAACGTACATTTGGTAAGTCGCGGGTTTATTCGTATTATTGTCCGCCCATAAACCTGGAATTAACATACTATCCAATCACAATTTTGCTATCCTGGAAAGAATAGAAACCTCCGATAACGATATACAACCAGAACCTTGTAATATTTCACCTGAGCCGGAGAAACCGCAGAATAAATGACTCAACTGCCAATAAACAAGCACCCACAAATATCATACCTATAACACATAGTGAGAAAAAAAATGTCGCAACTGTTGAATCCGAGACAATCAAACAATCTTTATCAAATACTGACAACAACATCAGTAAGTATGATTCAACCAGCAAATAAAAGTATAATGTAAATAAAATGTATACTGCGACAAAAAATGTCACAACAGCTGAATCAGAGATAAATCACCAACATATATCAGACGATAGCACACAAACAAAATTAACAACTGATAATGACTTGAATAATGATAAAAAAAAACATCATCAGCAAATACACACCCAACGACTATGCAAATAAAACCTGGAAAATACAGAAAAAAGCACCAGGGTCGATAGAATGCATCGGGCACTAAATGATACTGTTAAAACTGATCCAATTGCAAATACAGAAATATATACTAAAATAGATGGGGACAATAGTAAACCCTATGTCCAATCTGTTTATACAATAACTATCTAAATTGTGAAAAATGTGATGAATGGTACCACCCAAATTGTGAGGGCATAAGCGAACACCAAGCGGAGAATATCCAATCACATAACAACAATTATATATCCTCGACATGTTATATGAAAGATCTAGACAATGACTGCATATCAAACAAATCTAACAGTATATTAAACCTGGAAATAGACAGAACAGCAGAATGTCGAAACAAAACACAAATCTGCATGGATGCTGAAAACAGCAAATACCAGAATACTGAAAAATTAAAAACGACTGTCCAACATCGAGACAGCACATCTGGTGGCAGCTATGAAACTCTACTCACTGGTAGTACAAATACTATAATCAAACAAAAAAATGGTGGTAACACAAGCTGTAACGACACATGTAACTTGCAAAAGGCAACCATACAAGCTGAAATAGCAAGGATTGAAGGGGTGTACCTAAAACGCTGAATCAGCAGCTGATCAGCAGGTTATCACCTAAAACGCTGATCAGCAGATTTCCCGATTTTAGTTTAACTCAAATATAACGCCGATGGCGGGCTGTAGTTTGTACAAATGGCACGTAATATATGTGTTATATACCAATACAAGACGGGGACACATTTGGACCGCCCGCTATGTCCGTTCAGCAGTTCAAAATCCCGTTCAGCAGTTCATATCGAGCAGATCAGCAGATTATCGCCTAAAACGCTGATCTGCAGATTTCCCGAGTTTAGTTTAACTCAAATATAACGACGATGGTGGGTTTTAGGTTGTGTAAATGACACGTAATACATGTGTTATATGCCAATACAGGAATGGGACACATTTTCACCGCCCACCATGCCCGTTCATCAGTTCAAAATCCCGTTTAGCAGTACGGCAGCTGCAGTTCAGCAGATTATCGCGAACGCAATTTAACTCAATTGTAACGAAGTTAGTTGAGTTTAGGTGGTGTAATGACTTGTAATTAATGGGACAAAACCAGGTACATGGAGAAAGCCATTTGGCCGACGTTCACTTCAGTTCAGCAGTTCAAAATCCCGTTCAACAGTTCATATCTATAGGTTCAGCAGATTCACCGAAGGCGGTTTAACCGATATTTAACGAGGATAGTCGGGTAAGTGTTGTGCAAATGACATTTTATCGATGGTGAATAAAGAAATACAAGAAGAAAACACGATTTGGCCGACATACACCCCAGTTCAGCAGTTCAAAATCCCGTTCAGCACTCTATTTGGGGCAGATCAGCATAATCTCCAAAACTCAGTTTAACTGATTTTTAACAAAGATATTCTGGTATAGGTGATGCAAATTACATTTTATCGATGGCTCATAACCAGGTACATGAAGAAAAAAACATTTGGCCGACGTCCACCCCAGATCAGCAGTTCAAAATTCCGTTCAGCACTGCATTTGGGGCAGATCAGCATAATCTCCAAAACTCAGTTTAACTGATTTTTAACAAAGATATTCTGGTATAGGTGATGCAAATTACATTTTATCGATGGCTCATAACCAGGTTCATGGATAGAAAACCATTTAGCCGACGTCCACCCCAGATCAGTAGTTCAAAATCCCGTTCAGCAGTTCTTATCGAGCCGTTCAGCAGATTCCCCGAACGCAGTTTAACCGATTTTTAACGAGGATAGTCGGGTATTTGTTGTGCAAATGACATTGTATCGATGGTTCATAACGAAATACAGTAAGAACACACGATTTGGCCGACATACACCCCAGTTCAGCAGTTCAAAATTCCGTTCAGCACTTTATTTGGGGCAGATCAGCAGAATCTCCAAAACTCAGTATAACTGATTTTTAACAAAGATATTCTGGTATAGGTGATGCAAATGACGGCTCATAACCAGGTTCATGGATAGAAAACCATTTGGCCGACATCTACCCCAGATCAGCAGTTCAAAATTCCGTTCAGCACTTTTCCGGGAACAATTCAGCAGATTCCCCGAACGCAGTTTAACCGATTTTTAACGAGGATAGTCATGAATTTGTTGTGCAAATGACATTATATCGATGGTCCATAACGAATTACAGGAAGAAAACACAATTTGGCCGACATACACGCCAGTTCAGCAGTTCAAAATCCCGTTCAGCACTATATTTGGGGCAGATCAGCAGATTATCACCTAAAACGCTGATCAGCAGATTTCCCGATTTTAGTTTAACTCAAATATAACGACGATGGCGGGCTGCAGGTTGTACAAATGGCACGTAATATATGTGTTATATACCAATACAAGAAGGGGACACATTTGAACCGCCCGCTATGTCCGTTCAGCAGTTCAAAATCCCGTTCAGCAGTTCATATCGAGCAGATCAGCAGATCATCACCTATATATATAAAACGCTGATCTGCAGATTTCCCGAGTTTAGTTTAACTCAAATATAACGACGATGGTGGTTTTTAGGTTGTGTAAATGACACGTAATACATGTGTTATATGCCAATACAGGAAGGGGACACATTTTCACCGCCGACTATGCCCGTTCAGCAGTTAAAAATCCCGTTCAGCAGTACGGCAGCTGCAGTTCAGCAGATTATCGCGAACGCAATTTAACTCAATTGTAACGAAGTTAGTTGAGTTTAGGTGGTGTAATGACTTGTAATTAATTGGACATAACCAGGTACATGGAGAAAGCCATTTGGCCGACGTTCACTCCAGCTCAGCAGTTCAAAATCCCGTTCAACAGTTCATATCGAGCCGTTCAGCAGATTCCCCGAACGCAGTTTAACCGATTTTTAACGAGGATAGTCGGGTATTTGTTGTGCAAATGACATTGTATCGATGGTCCATAACGAAATACAGTAAGAGCACACGATTTTGCTGACGTTCACTCCAGTTCAGCAGTTCAAAATCCCGTTCAGCAGTTCATATCGAGCAGTTCAGCAGATTCACCGAAGGCGGTTTAACCGATTTTTAACGAGGATAGTTCTCCCCCGTGATAATGTCATTTGCACAACAAATACATGACTATCCTCGTTAAAAATCGGTTAAACTGCGTTCGGGGAATCTGCTGAACGGCTCGATATGAACTGCTGAACGGGATTTTGAGCTGCTGATCTGGGGTGGACGTCGGCCAAATGGGTTTTTTTCATGTACCTGGTTATGAGCCATCGATAAAATGCCATTTGCATCACCTATACCGGAATATATTTGTTAAAAATCAGTTAAACTGAGTTTTGGAAATTATGCTGAACTGCCCCAAATAGAGTTCTGAACGGGATTTTTAACTGCTGAACTGGGGTGTATGTCGGCCAAATCGTGTTTTCTTCTTGTATTTCTTTATGCACCATCGATAAAATGTCATTTGCACAACACTTAATTACCCGACTATCCTCGTTAAACATCGGTTAAACCGCCTTCGGTGAATCTGCTGAACCTATAGATATGAACTGTTGAACGGGATTTTGAACTGCTGAACTGGAGTGAACGTCGGCCAAATGGCTTTCTCCATGTACCTGGTTTTGTCCCATTAATTACAAGTCATTACACCACCTAAACTCAACTAACTTCGTTACAATTGAGTTAAATTGCGTTCGCGATAATCTGCTGAACTGCAGCTGCCGTACTGCTGAACGGGATTTTGAACTGATGAACGGGCATGGTGGGCGGTGAAAATGTGTCCCATTCCTGTATTGGCATATAACACATATATTACGTGTCATTTGTACAACATACAGCCCGCCATCGGCGTTATATTTGAGTTAAACTAAAATCGGGAAATCTGCTGATCAGCGTTTTAGGTGATAACCTGCTGATCAGCTGCTGATTCAGCGTTTTAGATACACCCGGATTGGGGATACTATAAATGAGCAAGCAAAAGCAATTAAAATATTGCGAACAAGGAATGAAGCGGTCAATAACACAATACACCAATATAATGATACGTATCTACCAGCAGATACGAATAACCATCAAACTATCATGCAACGACTGCAACAGCTAGAATATGATCAAATTAAACTACGTCTAACAGAAGCAGAAATAAATATTGAAGGAATTCTTAGACGTAATGAAGTGCACCATGCAAACTCAAACCTAAGCCAATGCACACAAACCGAAATAATAAACCCAAATAGAAACTGGGTAAACCAAAACAACTACATCAACTAAAATAATGTGCCTTAATGCTGTTATGTGGAAAACACCAACTTGACAGGCCATATAGCGCCTCAAGGCTATTGCATGGAAAATACCAATCTGACTGGCCATCACAGAAAACAACAACTCACCCGGTGTAACTCGGGTTACAGGACAGTAGAACATCAAGTCCCCCAACCAGGGCGATAACATGTGGAATAACCATAACTTTCTACAACAAAATCGAATGAAAGCCACATCAGACAAACAGAAAACTATAAGCTGCTAGCAAGATCCTGAACATAATTTTTTAGAACATGGCAGGGGCTATACAGGGGCTATACAGGGGCTATACAAACAACAATTTATTACCAGCCCATACCACAGAAAACTGTGACAAATCTAAACGAGTTCACAAATACACCATACTTGAACTGACAAATGACATTTATACCACGTCTATCAAACAACATGCAGATGCCACAACAAATTGTGGGGAAAAAACAAAATGGAAATCGTAAACCATCAGATTATACCACATGTCAGAACACAAATGACACACAATGTATCAACACAACCACCAAACACAGTGTTATGCTACCATCGGTTAAGCAGCCGATTACCAACAAGAATCCAGAAAATGTGACTTATATTCACGGGAGACAGCACCAGTAGTAAATCAACATGCTCCTATAAGAAGAAGCGAAATTACAGCTGAGACACAAAAACTCAATATAGCTTCAATGAACATCCAAAATATAAATACAAATAAAGTGGTATTACAACATGCAACAGAAACATACGACATCATATGCATCCAAGAGCACTGGCTTTTTCAATATCAAATCGCTCAAATCAAAGAAAAGATTTGGCTGAAAACTTTAACAACAGCAGTAAATCAGTTGATCAAAATGAACCCCCTACCACCAAACATGAGGATTAGGGGCCATGGGGGAGTATCAACCTCATGGCACAAAAATTTCAATAAAATTAGAGATGCTAGAGGATTTTGCGCATGTTCCAGAATAATGTCGGTTGGAATTTAAATTGCTCTCTCGTTTTCGACTTTATTTTACTTATTTATACATGTTAATCGACAATTTGGTCGTTGGAATTCATATATAATTGTAACATTGATACTAATTTGATATTGTGAAGCTAAATGCAGCTTTCTTCGAAACGATGGCAGATGGAAAGGAAATTTCGATGAGACGTAAGGCAAGTCAGGACTTAACACCACCGCCAGCGAAGGAAGTCAGGATGCTGTCACCGGAGCATCTTATAAAATATTTAGGGGGTGGGTTCCAAATCTCCCGATTACAGAACAACTTACATTTTGGTTACCTGAAGCTATTTTGTCTACTGTATGCAGACGACACCGCACTTTTCTCACAAGGCGCATTCTATTTACAACATATGCTCAATGATTATGCACAATGCTGTAATTACTGGAAGTTATCGATAAACAACACCAAAAGTAACGTCGTGGTATTTCGTAATTAATCGGACGAAGAAGCAATACCAAATCATTTCACACTAAACAGTAGGACTATAAATGTTACTGACGAATACAAGTATCTCGGTGTTACGTTTTCATACGATGGTTCATTCCTTACCGAGAAGAAGCTCAGATGTGAGCAGGCAAAGAAAGCTATGTTTGGTCTCATATGCAAAATGCGAAAACTCAAGTTACCGATCCCAACTGTAATAGAACTTTATCACACAACGGTTGAACCAATATTAGTGTACGGCTCTGAAATTTGGGGTGTCGGCAAGGTGGACCTGATGAGCCGGTGGAACTATGGTTCTTGAAGTTTATTCTTTGTTTCAAAACAACTACCCCTGCGAGTATGGTATATGGTGAACTCGGTTTGGTCCCCATCGAACGAAAAATAAAGCAAAGAATTTTGAATTTTTGGGCAAAATTTATAACTGGCAAACAAACGAAAATATGTTTTATGATCTATTGGTCATTGTTCAGCTCCAAGCGACGAACTGGTAATCAGAGACGTTGTCGGATGGACTGGGTTACCCGGGTTAAAAACATATTAGATGATATTGGAATGAGCTTTTTGTTTGTAACTCATTTTATCCCAAATATTGAGTGGTTCAGATCCTCTACTAAATTGAAATTGCGTGATACATATCTTCAGGAATGGTATGGATCTTTTAGTTCATCCAAGTATGCGTTCTACCGTACAGTGAAGACAACATTCGAATGTGAACCTTACTTTAACGTGCTTAACCATAAAGAAGTTGAAGTTTTATCAAAATTCCGAACACGCAATCATAGATTACCAATAGAAGTTGGGGGTTGGCATGATATAGCTATGAATAATAGACCTTGTACACTATGCAACAATGCAGTTGGTGATGAATTCCATGTATTATTAGTATGCGATAAATTAGGACAGGACAGACGGAAATATATAGCCAGTTACTATTATACTAATCCTACGACAATAAAAATGTCTCAACTGATGAACATCCAACGACCAGCAGTTTTGCGTAACATATGTAAGTTCCTTCTCTTTGTGAACCATACCTTAAACGAGACATGATCCTAGTCACTCTTCTAATTATATTGAGGGCCCCCCCGAGCCGCCACCATCACGACTAATATTAAGTCCCGGCCAAATTGTCGGACGAGGACTACTCCCTTTAGTTCTTCGCTGTAATATTTGGGGACGATTCTCCACCATAATTAGTAATTTTTTCCCATTTTTATGTTGAAAATTATCAAACAGGCGCATGCGTTTTGATCATATCGGCGGACCGATCTCCATCCAATCACATATATGTACCTTTATGTTATAAAATATTTTTGAATTGTCATATATCATCGTGTTTAATGTAATGTGTGAACTGTATATTATGTATGTTGTATACTGTGTTGGGAGAAGACCGGCCCAACGTATACGTTTTTGTACTTCTTAACACTGTATGTTATACAGTTTATAAGAATAAACATAAATTATATAAGAGATGATGGAGACAACAGAATCATATGCATTACAATCAAAAGCAGCCCAACAAATATATGGATATATAGCTACAACAATTCTATGGTAGATAGTTCACGGCCGACCTGATGCATGCATCTTAGTTTTCTTGTTACTTGCGCCAGTCCATGCTGGACGCAAGTAATGTTTTCGGTCCGGATCTTTGTCTGTCCTTCCGGGAATATGTTATGTCATACCGGACGTACAAAATGTAAAGACGGCACATGCGCTAATATGAAATGGTTGCATCGATTGTAATTTAAATCCACATATATATTTAATTACTTGCGCCAGTCCATGCTGGACGCAAGTAATGTTTTCGGTCCGGATCTTTGTCTGTCCTTCCGGGAATATGTTATGTCATACCGGAAGTACAAAATGTAAAGACTGCACATGCGCTAATATGAAATGGTTGCATCGATTGTAATTTAAATCTACATATATATTTAATTTGCATTGTTATCTGGTTTTATTTTGGTAATAAATCGTTCATAAATGAACAATATTGAAAAATTTCAAAAAGTTCAAAAAGTTCAAAAAGTTCAAAAAGTTCAAAAAGTTCATAAAGTTCAAAAATTTCAAAAATTTCAAAAACTTCAAAAATTTCAAAAATATCAAAAACTTCAAAAATTCTCAAAAATTTCAAAAACTTTACAAATTTCAAAAAACTTAGTCATTTTTATAGGCGCCAAATTACCATCCAAGACGTATACCCTTATAAACTGCGGGTCAGTCCTAGTAACGCGCACGTCAACGCGTTTGAAGTTTTCAATGCGAATGTCACTTTAACATTATCCCACAGTGAGTGCCTAGTGTCACTTTAACATTCATCCATAGTGAGTGCCGTGTGTCACTTTAACAATCATCCCCCGTGAGAGCCTATTGTCCCTTTAATATTCAAATACTGAGTGCATTTTGTCCCTTTAATATTCAGGGCGGAAGCTGCCCATCGTTCATCCAGGTCATCACGTGATATACATGTAGATAATACATCGTTCACATGGAGAGACTTCGTTCAGCGAGCGCAGTGTGTCACTTTAACATTCAAGACTGAAGCTATCCCCATCAAGGTCCTCACGTAATATACATGTAGATAATACACCATGCATCGGAGTGGCCTAAATCTGATAGTTGGTTAACAGGTAAAAAACACTACCAATATGTCTCACCTGTAATTAGATCGGATAGAGTTATCGTTCCTAATATGCAGCCAACTGGGGCCCATATCATCATAACAGGGATATTATGTCCGTACACACAACTATTTCAGCGATGGATGAACAGATATTTGATATCTAGATTTTTGTTATCGATCTCTCAAACGAGGGGCCAGCACCCGTGGTTCAAACTGTTGTTGGCAAGACACCACACAACATGCCAAATGTGTGATGGGCGCAAGTATAGGCAGCTCCAGTGAGTGCATTCTAGTTGATATATGTTATTGGCTTACACTGAGGTAATGCTGCTCCTGGTAATGGAAATCCGCCCCCAATAAAATTATTCAGACTCGGAACTGCGATAGCTGTTGAATCTGTGTTTTAACCAGGACTGAATATACATGTACATCGAGCAAACACGTGATTTCCACCCCGTGTACGTGGTATCGCCAACCCGGAAGATATCGCCAAACCAGACTGAATGGGAAAGTCACTTTCACGTATATGATATGGGAATATGTTTGTTTATCATCGTAAAACAGACAACTAACAACACATATGTTCGCCCACACGAAGCAGCAGTATTTACCCACCCGCTGTCAGTCAGTTCTCCAAGATCAATCCATTTAATGTTGTTTTGCGATTTTGTTCAATAGTGTTTTTGCTTTTGCTCACTCAAACTTTCGAGAACATCCATCCACTAGTATAGTTGCTGGATTTTCACGCTGCCAAAATAAATGCCGGTATATAGCTGAATCTGCCAATGAAGCATAGGACTGAACAGAATTTTAAAAAATCAGTATCATTCTCAATATGAGCGCGGTATGGAGGGACCACTGTCGGTCCAAATAGATGTCAAAGTCGCGGACCAAGATGTCACTAAAAGCGGATCTTCTGTGCAGTAAATATGCTTAGCACTTAAGGAGTTCTGATGAGATTTCGCGTTTTTTTATGTGTAACTGAGACTGATCAATTGGACTGCGAATGCCATCTGAAATATGAATCAATAACATGTTCGAAATATTGTGTAGATATCTATTATGAATGGATTTTAATTGAAATTAATTGAACATCGATCTCGGTGTTCAAATTTGCGAGTCCAAAAAGGCGAATGAATGATAACGCGATGCCTTGATAACACGCAAGTGAATACTGTCGTTCGTATGCATGCAGCTAACCGGATATTCGTTTAGTATTAACATACTTGGGGTTTGTACATAGACCCCACATGCAGAACGAAACGATACAAAGTATCAACGATGTGTTATAATCATGTTATTTTTACAGACTTGATAACTTGCTCCCACTCGAGTAGACCGTTACACGACAATGAAACCGAATCATCTTATCAAATTTACAGATATCGTATAGCTACAAATTATACAATGTCTGGCTTTTTCAAAAGTCATCAGATAATATTGTGACGATTCTATTTTAACCCCAAACGCCCATACATATATGATAACAGTGTTGTGTGTGTGGCACACTTGTGTGCCTTCTCATCTGGATGTAGATGGGCCTGTCAACTCTGTATTGTGTCGATGTAACACGTGTGTTACGCCGAGTTATGTAGTAACTGACGAGTTTTGTGGTAGCTCACGAGTTATGTAGTAACAATCGACGAGTTTTGTGGTAGCTCACGAGTTTTGTAGTAAAATCGACGAGTTATGTAGTAATTTCAGGTTACGAGTTTTGTAGTAAAATATCGACGAGTTTTGTAGTAAAAAACAAGCTAACGAGGTTTTTTTTTTCTTTGATTTTTCAACTACATGTATTATAATTGAATATGCAGAGTGTTACTTTGTCAAATCACATGGGTATCCTTAAGAACGAACCAAGAACCAAGAGGTGGCGTAGAGTTGTCTATATTGCAAAACCAAAGTGAAACGATTATTGGTAACAATAACTGTATGGTACGCATGCATGACTCGCCGCTCTCTTTTGTTTCACGGTTACTGTTGGTTGCGTTTATTTCTTAGAGTGCACAAGCCGCGAATCCATTATGCACTGAGAGAAAAATGACGAACCACATTTGGTTTTCCACCACGATAGATAGTTTATTCTATTTCACCAAATACAACATGGTATTAAGAAATAGGACGCGACGTCTGACGTAATGAGGGCCAGGTTCAAGTTAATAACATGGCCATAGTACTTCTAGGTACGATGTTTGGCTCAGATCTGATGAGAAACGAAGCAGCAGTGACGAGGGACCAACATCAAGTTGAGCTACAACGTCATTAACGTCCACCACACAAACACTTACACAAAAAAACATTGCATTTACTATATACGATTGTATTAAGTCCAAACCCGCCTGTGAAACTGACTAAAAATTGTTGCTACAGAACTCGACGAGAATTACTACAAAACTCGTTAGCTTGTTTTTTACTACAAAACTCGTCGATATTTTACTACAAAACTCGTATCCCAAATTACTACATAACTCGTCGATTTTACTACAAAACTCGTGAGCTACCACAAAACTCGTCGATTGTTGCTACATAACTCGTGAGCTACCACATAACTCGTCAGTTACTACATAACTCGGCGTAACAACGTGTGGTCACCATGGGCTACTAAGCTGCAACACCACGTATAAACAAAATCAGACTCAGAATTCATTCTCCAATCGCCGGACGTGTTCGGTATCACACAGTATAAATATTAATACACAATACATATATGTACATACATATATAATCGTGGGTCATGCAAATCATATATATCATAAATCGTGTACACGTGCACATGGGGGTGGGTTTGTAACTTTGCGTTGTGGGTTTGTTTGTTGTGGTGGGGTATAGGGTGTGTCCATGTGGCTTTTCCCTCGTGTATTTCGCTGTATGGACGCACGTGTATGTTGTTTGGGCGTCAAACTGGGGTATTTGTTCGTAATTGCGCGTTGGTTGTGTGCTGTTTTGGTGCACGGGGTGGATCCACTCGAGTGGCTGGTATTCAGATATGAGTGGCGTAACGTGTATATACACCATTGAAAATGACAAAATCAATTATGAGTTACATGTAGGGGCCCAGAATCGTCCTTTTGGTTATCGATTTACCCTGTGTGTATATACATACTATAATATATACAACATACGGGCGAAGGGAGTGATTGAGAGATTATTTATACTATAATTAAAGTGATGTGAAACACTCCGGTAGGGTGATCAAATAGAAATGTAGATTAATCTTGTTTAAAGTAGGTATTTTTTACAAATATTATATCCCAATTAACAATAAACACCGTCATTCTTATACATTAATTAAATGCAGTGACTCTCGATGGCGAACTAATTTTCGTCAGTTTATCAGCGATAGATGCGTCCCGAATCGAGTAATAAATATTTACAATTGAGCGTTATTCAGACGATGTTTTCTATGGAGTGGTACAGTCGATTTGCTTCAGAGTTACGGTGATGTTAGTATAATGCTAAATTCCTACAGTTGGCATAGCTCCTGGATACTATCTTATCAGTTTCACGTACCCGAACAAGTACATAATATGTCTTTAAGCCTTCGCGCCCGGTGATGGCATGCAGACTGGCTGTTTTTGTTTTGTTCAGAGAGATACGTGTGATATAGTGATGCGGACCGGACCGGCCCATATAAAAATGTACCTGGGTAAATCTTGGTGTTTACCTAGGTATACCCCGGTACATATAGGTTTTACCCTGGTTCCACCCAGGTCACACCCAGGTTACACCCAGGTAAATCAGGGATTTATATAGATTTACCCTGGTGTTTTCTATATATGTTAGGTATAAACCCCAGTTTACCCGGGTTTTTACGGATATAATTTAGAAAGACGCTGTCACACCCGGGTATTTAGACCCAGGTTATCCGGAGTATTTACACCCAGGTATTTACACCAGGGTTTCGCCCAGGTATTTACTACAGTGTTCACCAGGATATATATACCTGTGGTATTTTGTTAAACTGTATAATCTGCATTGAAGTCACCTTATTAACCCTTTCTATATTACAGCACCATTGGCGTGTAGTTACCTTATTAATCATTCTATATTAAATCATTAATTGACAGGTAGTTACCTTATTAACCCTTTCTAGACTAAGTAACATTGGTGAGTAGTTACATTATTAACCCTTTCTATAGTAAAGCACCATTGATGTGAAGTTACCTTATTAACCCTTTCTTTATTAAAGCATCATTGACGTGTAGTTACATTATTAACCCTTTCTATATTAAAATATCATTGATGTGTAGTTACAATGTTAACCATTTCTATATTATAGCATCATTGACGGCTAGTTGCCTTATTAACTCTGTATATACCAAAGTATCATTGTCGTATATAGTTACCTTATTAACCCTTTCTATACTAAGTACCGTTGGCGTGTAGTTACCTTATTAACCCTTTCTATATTAAAGCATTAATTGACAAGTAGTTCCCTTATTAACCCTTTCTATACTAAATATTATTGGTGAGTAGTTGCATTATTAACCCTTTCTATACTAAAGCGCCATTGACTGGTAGTTACCTTATTAACCATTTTTTTGTATTAAAGCATCATTGACGTGTAGTTACCTTATTATAACCATTTCTATATTAAAGCATCATTGACGTGTAGTTACCATATTAACCAATTCTATATTAAAGCATTATTTCCGGGTAGTTACATTATTATCCCGTTCATTACAAAGTATCATTGGTGAGTAGTTACCATATTAACCCTTTCTATATTAAAGCATCATTGACGTGAAGTTACCTTATTAACCCTTTCTGTATTAAAGCATCATTGATGTGTAGTTACCTTATTAACCCTTTCTATATTAAAATATCATTGACGTGTAGTTACCATGTTAACTCTTTCCATATTAAAGCACCATTGACGGGTAGTTGCATGCCTTGTTAACCCTGTATATACTAAAGTACCATTGTCGCGTAGTTACCTTATTAACCCTTTCTATATTAAAGCATTAATTGACAGGTAGTTACCTTATTAACCCTTTCTATACTAAGTATCATTGGTGAGTAGTTTCATTATTAACCCTTTCTATATATATTAAAGCGCCATTGGCGGGTAGTTACCTTATTAACCATTTATGTATTAAAGCATCATTGACGTGTAGTTACCTTATTATAACCCTTTCTATATTAAAGCATCATTATTGCCGGGTAGTTATCTTATTAACCCGTTCTATACTAAGTACCATTGGTGAGTGGTTACATTATTAACCCTTTCTATATTAAAGCATCATTGACGTGAAGTTACCTTATTAACCATTTCTGTATTAAAGCAGCATTGACATGTAGTTACCTTATTAGCCCTTTCTTTATTAAAATATCATTGACGTGTAGTTAACATGTTAACCCTTTCTATATTAAAGCATCGTTGACGGGTAGTTGCCTAATTAACCCTCTATATACTAAAGTATCATTGTCGTGTAGTTACCTTACTACCCCTTTCTATACTAAAGTATCATTGGCGTGTAGTTATCTTATTAACCCTTTCTATATTAAAGCATTAATTGACAGGTAGTTACCTTATTAACCCTTTCTATACTAAGTATCATTGGTGAGTAGTTTCATTATTAACCCTTTCTATATATATTAAAGCGCCATTGGCGGGTAGTTACCTTATTAACCATTTATGTATTAAAGCATCATTGACGTGTAGTTACCTTATTATAACCCTTTCTATATTAAAGCATCATTATTGCCGGGTAGTTATCTTATTAACCCGTTCTATACTAAGTACCATTGGTGAGTGGTTACATTATTAACCCTTTCTATATTAAAGCATCATTGACGTGAAGTTACCTTATTAACCATTTCTGTATTAAAGCAGCATTGACATGTAGTTACCTTATTAGCACTTTCTTTATTAAAATATCATTGACGTGTAGTTAACATGTTAACCCTTTCTATATTAAAGCATCGTTGACGGGTAGTTGCCTAATTAACCCCCTATATACTAAAGTATCATTGTCGTGTAGTTACCTTACTACCCCTTTCTATACTGAAGTATCATTGGCGTGTAGTTATCTTATTAACCCTTTCTATATTAAAGCATTAATTGACAGGTAGTTACATTAAACAAGCCTTTCTATACTAAGTATCATTGGTGAGTAGTTACATTATAAACCATTTCTATATTAAAGCGCCATTGACGGGTAATTACCTTATTAACCATTTTTGTATCAAAGAATCATTGACGTGCAGTTACCATATTATAACACTTTCTATATTAAAGCATCGTTGACTGATAGTTACCATATTACCCCTTTCTATATTAAAGCACCATTGGTGTGTAATTACCTTATTACCCCCTTTCTACACTGAAGCAATAATTGACAGGTAGTTACCGTATTAACCCTTTTTATAATGAGTATCATTGGTGATTAGTTACATTATTAACCCTTTCTACAATAAAGCATCATTGACATGTAATTATCATATTAGCCAGTTCTATATTAAAGCATCATGAACGGTAGTTACCATATTAACCCTTTCTATATTAAAGCACCATTGGCGTGTAATTACCATATTAACCCTTTCTATATTAAAACATCATTGACGTGTAGTTACCCTATTAGCCCTTTCTATATTAAAGCATCATTGACGTGTAGAACTTTATCTTATTAACCCTTTCTTTATTAAAGCATCATTGACATGTAGTTAGTTACCTTAGTAACCATTTCTATACTAAAGCATTATTGACGGGTAGTTACCTCATTAACCTTTCTATATTAAAGCATCATTGACAAGAAGTTAAATTATTAACCTTTCTATACTAAGTATCATTGCCGTGTAGTTACCTTATTAACCCTTTCTATATTAAAGCATTAATTGACAGGTAGTTACCTTATTAACCCTTTCTATACTAAGTATCATTGGTGAGTAGTTTCATTATTAACCCTTTCTATATATATTAAAGCGCCATTGGCGGGTAGTTACCTTATTAACCAGTTATGTATTAAAGCATCATTGACGTGTAGTTACCTTATTATAACCCTTTCTATATTAAAGCATCATTATTGCCGGGTAGTTATCTTATTAACCCGTTCTATACTAAGTACCATTGGTGAGTGGTTACATTATTAACCCTTTCTATATTAAAGCATCATTGACGTGAAGTTACCTTATTAACCATTTCTGTATTAAAGCAGCATTGACATGTAGTTACCTTATTAGCCCTTTCTTTATTAAAATATCATTGACGTGTAGTTAACATGTTAACCCTTTCTATATTAAAGCATCGTTGATGGGTAGTTGCCTAATTAACCCCCTATATACTAAAGTATCATTGTCGTGTAGTTACCTTACTACCCCTTTCTATACTAAAGTATCATTGGCGTGTAGTTATCTTATTAACCCTTTCTATATTAAAGCATTAATTGACAGGTAGTTACATTAAACAAGCCTTTCTATACTAAGTATCATTGGTGAGTAGTTACATTATAAACCATTTCTATATTAAAGCGCCATTGACGGGTAATTACCTTATTAACCATTTTTGTATCAAAGAATCATTGACGTGCAGTTACCATATTATAACACTTTCTATATTAAAGCATCGTTGACTGATAGTTACCATATTACCCCTTTCTATATTAAAGCACCATTGGTGTGTAATTACCTTATTAACCCTTTCTACATTGAAGCAATAATTGACAGGTAGTTACCGTATTAACCCTTTTTATAATGAGTATCATTGGTGATTAGTTACATTATTAACCCTTTCTACAATAAAGCATCATTGACATGTAATTATCATATTAGCCAGTTCTATATTAAAGCATCATGAACGGTAGTTACCATATTAACCCTTTCTATATTAAAGCACCATTGGCGTGTAATTACCATATTAACCCTTTCTATATTAAAACATCATTGACGTGTAGTTACCCTATTAGCCCTTTCTATATTAAAGCATCATTGATGTGTAGTTACCTTATTAACCCTTTCTATATTAAAATATCATTGACGTGTAGTTACCATGTTAACTCTTTCCATATTAAAGCGCCATTGGCGGGTAGTTACCTTATTAACCAGTTATGTATTAAAGCATCATTGACGTGTAGTTACCTTATTATAACCCTTTCTATATTAAAGCATCATTATTGCCGGGTAGTTATCTTATTAACCCGTTCTATACTAAGTACCATTGGTGAGTGGTTACATTATTAACCCTTTCTATATTAAAGCATCATTGACGTGAAGTTACCTTATTAACCATTTCTGTATTAAAGCAGCATTGACATGTAGTTACCTTATTAGCCCTTTCTTTATTAAAATATCATTGACGTGTAGTTAACATGTTAACCCTTTCTATATTAAAGCATCGTTGACGGGTAGTTGCCTAATTAACCCCCTATATACTAAAGTATCATTGTCGTGTAGTTACCTTACTACCCCTTTCTATACTAAAGTATCATTGGCGTGTAGTTATCTTATTAACCCTTTCTATATTAAAGCATTAATTGACAGGTAGTTACATTAAACAAGCCTTTCTATACTAAGTATCATTGGTGAGTAGTTACATTATAAACCATTTCTATATTAAAGCGCCATTGACGGGTAATTACCTTATTAACCATTTTTGTATCAAAGAATCATTGACGTGCAGTTACCATATTATAACACTTTCTATATTAAAGCATCGTTGACTGATAGTTACCATATTACCCCTTTCTATATTAAAGCACCGTTGGTGTGTAATTACCTTATTAACCCTTTCTACATTGAAGCAATAATTGACAGGTAGTTACCGTATTAACCCTTTTTATAATGAGTATCATTGGTGATTAGTTACATTATTAACCCTTTCTACAATAAAGCATCATTGACATGTAATTATCATATTAGCCATTTCTATATTAAAGCATCATGAACGGTAGTTACCATATTAACCCTTTCTATATTAAAGCACCATTGGCGTGTAATTACCATATTAACCCTTTCTATATTAAAACATCATTGACGTGTAGTTACCCTATTAGCCCTTTCTATATTAAAGCATCATTGACGTGTAGAACTTTATCTTATTAACCCTTTCTTTATTAAAGCATCATTGACATGTAGTTAGTTACCTTAGTAACCATTTCTATACTAAAGCATTATTGACGGGTAGTTACCTCATTAACCTTTCTATATTAAAGCATCATTGACAAGAAGTTAAATTATTAACCTTTCTATACTAAGTATCATTGCCGTGTAGTTAGTTACCTTATTAAACCTTTCTATATTAAGACGTCGATCATTGACGGGTAGTTGTTACCTTATTAATCATTTATGTATTCAAGCAGCATTGACGAGTAGTTACCTTATTACTTGAAGTTTATTATGACAGTATGACAATACACTACCCCGGACAAATGAAGCAATATCATACTTTATCTAACAGCCTAGCTATAATTAATGAACATTAAACTGACAAACAGACAATTTTCAGGGCCATTATTTAATATTAAAGGGATACAAAATAAAGATATTTCTAATGATCAGTAAGAATTATTCTCTAAGTGATACTTATTATTTCAAATAAATGATTGCGTATACTATAGTAGACCATATACCAACAGGAAAATATAAGTGAATACAATTATTGTGTTTCAAAATTCGTTTCGTTTAATCTTCCCAATGGAGAACTCTTAATACATGTGGAATTAATAGATTTTATATATATTTATTTGCCTGTAAATATTGGGGAGCGTAACTACTAGCTCCCCAATATAATTATATACATATGATTATGATAACATTTTACAAATTCTCAATTATATTGATGTTTTATAGTTAATTGAATTATCAAGAGTCAAGATAGTATCAAGATTCAAAATATGAGAATACAATAGAAGAAAATTCGAAAAGTATGACATGTACATGTATACCATTCAACTGATCTATTAAATTTTTGGCTAAACACGCCCTATACCATTAGTATATGGTAGAAAAATTAGAAATTGGACTATTCCAAAAATTAAGGGAAATTTCGGGTGGGCAGGGGAAAAAGAAGTTGACGACTCGCCGAATTTATTTCAAATGAATGCAGTGAGACAAACCGGAAGTAAAAGTTTATAGAAAGCACGGAACGTACGTAGCCAATCAAATAGCTTGTTACTGTTACACAAGAGGTCAAGGGACAAGTAAGCACTCCAATGAATTACATAATAAGGTGAAACAAATTTAAACTTAACGTATAAGGCAAATATAGGGATTGGTCGTTACTCCGGGAAGATTAATTCTTTTAATATATTTTTCAAACATAATAAAAGTTACCCGTTTCTGCAGCCAAATTACAATCTTAACTTTTAGTTACCGTTCTTCATTTTAGCGCGGATAATTCCTTGTGGTGTTTTGAGTTAATTTTGTCGCGAATCAACGCGGATTGACAGAAGGAAATGGTGTATTGGCTACAAACGGATAAACTGTGGACTTATATATAAGATTCGCCTATTTTTCCGCATGGATGTGCGCAAATATCGAAAAAGACTGAATTTCAGGTGACAAAAAATATTTCAATTCCCGGAACAGTAAGAATTAAGCTACGATAACGAAACGGATCAACTATAGTATTGAACAGTACCTCAGCTACCTGGCCATCTGCCCATAACCAGAATATTGTCTCGCTAGGACAATACGCAAAATTGAATTTGTGGTACCGTACAAGCATGATGCAGTGCCAGTGGCCTGCTCATGAACCTGTCCAGAAGACGAAGAATTGAGAAGTTTGATCCACGATAGTAAGGGGTCTGTACATGTAGTAAGTACTGATAGTGATAAGCCTGCTGTACAATAATACTACTTTTGCTGTTTTACTGGTCTTAACTGAGTACTGTGTCAATGTGACATTGTTAATTCAGTTCCACTCTAATGTACATTAACTGGCAATGATGCATCACTATTATATTAAAGGCACCGGTAATCCTACTGTAGGTCAACATGACCGCTTTCGCAGATTGCTGCTTCTTGTCCAGTAGAAGGATACGCACTACGTTCATGACTGAACTACGGTAATCCCTAAATACCAGGAGGACGCGGCGTAGAAACTTGGTACAACAGTTGTTACACATGTACAATTGTACATGTACACGACAAAGAAAATTATCAACAAGTGAGCGTCATCATCAAAATTGCAAATTAAAACACGGCAATTGTAAATTGGTAATCCCTACATACCAGGAGGACAAGACATTGAAACTTGGGACAACAGTTGTTACACGGCAAAGAAAATTAAAACACACTGCAGATGAATGTTTATACATGTACTGTGCAGTCGAGATCACCTGGACTACAAATATTTAAGGATTATACCATTTGATGAGTAGATGCGTGACTGATAAAAGAATTAGAGACTCCATATTTACTCGGAAGATAACAGTATACGATGCCATACAGTTGTTCCATGGCACCTCAACCTTTGGTGGAAACCGTAAAACTAATGAAAATGATGAAAGCCAGACTCAACATCAAGACTACTAGTACATGTGCATGCATAAGTGACGGTTCAATGATTTTGACTCCATCAGATGATATTTAAGCGACACCAATTTTTAAGTCTGGTTTACGATAATGTGGGGAGAAAAAAAGTAGATGCAGGAGGGAAAAAAATTAAAATAAAAAAGATTGTCCCCCCAATTTATATGAAGTAAATCGTGGAATTTTACATAAATTTTACAAAAATTGTGAAAAAATGTTTTTGAATGAAATTCTGTTCAAACCAAACAAGACATATCTTGTCATGAAATACATGAAAATATGGATCTGTAAATGATCATAAGCAGAACCGGATGCGACAGCACATGAAAATCAGTATGCGTGTAAAATATTTTGGGACAAAAAAAGTTAAAATTTTTTCATGAAATGGAAAAAAAGTTGTAGGAGGTGTTCGTAAACCAGACTTAAAAATTGGTGTCGCATTAGGCTCATGTTAACGCAGGTTCACATATTCTCAAATAATTGTCTCCCTCAACCATACTAGTATTTATATTTGATAGAACCTCAGTGAGACCATGTTGAAAATTACCATCAATGCAGTTCCAGTGTTGACGCAATGCGATCATGTTACTTCAAACCAGTTGCAATGTTCCTTAGCATGGTAATTCGTGAAAATAAATGTCAATGCAACTTACTCTCAGGCTCCAAATAAAAGTGCAGGCCAAAATAATAGTGCAGGGGGTGAAATTCCATTGAAAGTTAATAAAAGTACAGACCCAAATTATAGTGCAGGGGTAACTGAGCAAAACATCAACTGTGGTTAACCAAATAATTTTTATAGCCGGTTCAAGTATACGAGTCAACATGTGTAGTACAGGTACATGTATGTATCATGTGGTGTTATTTTGGTTTGCCACATACTTGAATATGTACTCTTGAGTGCCTAATGTACGATTATTAAAATCGAGGTAAAATTCCCACCTGTACGATCGTTATTTGGTCCTGTACGTTTATTAAATTAACCAAAAGAAATAATTCACCAATCTTAAATTGTATTATTCATATAAGAAATGAACGGAGGTTTCAATGCGGTCATGGGGTTTTGACCGCGAGAAAAAATCAGCAAACTGCATGAAAGGGGTTCATGCGGAGTTTGCTGATTTTTTTAACGCGGTCAAAACCCATGACCACGTTGAATCCGCCGTTTATTATTTATATTTATATAGTTAAATTCATTATGAACTAGGATTGTATGTCTTTCCCACTATTTATTCATCTATTTAAACGAACGCATGGAGTTCAGTTCAGACAGTTCGAATCCTTGTTTTTTGGAAAACCAAACACTGATTGTAGACCGAAACAAATTTCTTGCCAAATCCGGACCTACTAGTACTAGATACTCAAGCAGTCGGTAATTTCCGACAATCCCCGGTGATTTCCGGGACCAATGTGTACATAAACCTATGAACGACACTGGAAGTGACGTCACGTTACGTTCATAGGTTTATGAACGCATTGAATAAGGGGTGTGTCTACCGTAACGCTATGGGGAAATCGGAAGAGATATCAGGTGTATGTAAATATAGATAAATGAACTCTGATTGTTGACAGTGATCAGCACACTGTACATGTAGATTCACAGACCTGGCTATCCATCAAAACTATTTCTGTCACATGGCATCAGTAAACCAGTCAGATGGTGTGTTTTGTTGGGATGTATGGTACTAATATTTCAAGTCTGTACGTTTATTCCGCCCTGTACTAATCTATTATTCAGTTATGCGACATTTTCCAACCTGTACTATTATTCCACCCTGTACTTTTATAGGCACTCAAGAGTACATGCAAACGTAAAGCCCATCATTTTTACATCCGAATCATATAGAAATCTTGAATTTGTGCTGATTTAAATTTTCATAGCTTCAAAATATTAATAAACGTGCAGACCCAAATAAGCACTGTGCAGGGGGGGTGATTTCCCAAGAAAAATAATAAACGTGCATGCAGCTGGTGCATACATGTTTATTTGGAGCCCAAGAGTAAAGAGGTGGAGGTGAATGTTACATGTAAGTTGTTATTATGATGGCCACATATATTGTCATATAACAGCGATTTACGATCTGTCTTGTTGGCTCATAATATAAATTAAGAAATTGGCCTTGTGTTCGTTCCTTGCGTAATTTTTTTTTTTTTAGTACAAACGTCCTCATTGATTGTGTCCCTCGACTCTTAGAAAAGCGACCACATGTTCGAATCTACTTTGCGATTTTGGAGCAACGCATTTGTAAATGCGTTCATATTTTAACACATTTACCTTGATTTATTCACAAACAAATGTCTTGATGCAGGCCTTAAAATCCATCAGATTTTTTGCAATAATCAAAATGTTAGTGTTTCACTTTCTACAGGGAATCAAGACTTTTTACTAGAATCAAAATGAGAATCATGATTCTCAGATTCTGATTATAAAACAATTAATGTCAACAGTGTTTATTTATGTTTATTCCATTTTGAATAGAAAATACATCATGAATGTCCGATTCCGAACATGTACACCAGGAGTGGGAAAATAACACAGAATTATTCAGATGTGAATTTAAATTAAACAAAATTAAAACTAAAATTGCAAAATACACTATACACTATCGTATCGTTATTTGGGTGTTCATACTAGTATACTTTTTCGGCGCAATGATCGGTAATTTCAATGCGACTGCGATTATTCCCAATGCAGTGCATTTAATTTAAATGCTGTCGTTAAGGCATTTACAAAGTGGCGTGACACAATGCACACTCAATGCACCCTCAATGCATTTTAAATGCAACAACCGCATTTCATTGATCCACGTTGTAAAGGACATTTATTTTTAGAATATGTGTATATAACCACATGAATAAAGAACAAATCAACTGTTTTTATTACTTTGTAAACCTCTGATGTTTCCCATACAGTATACATTTGTATATTATAAACCATGTTACAGTAATTCTAGAGCTAATTAATCGACTCCTTAACTACAGCAGAATTATGGGTAACTTTTCAGGATGTAGTCCGAAATATGGCTTGTTGCCATTCATCTGAAAGGTCTCACCGAGAGCTTTCCGATGAATGGCATCAACCCATATTTCCGACTAAATCCTGAAAAGTTACCCATAATTCTGCTGTAGTTAAGGAGTCTATTAATTAGAGCATTACTGTATATCCTCTATAACTGTTTATTCAACATCACGTGCTGCAATCCATAAATGCGGTTCAGATTTCGATGTCCGGTTCAACATTATTATCATATGGTTCGATAGCAGAAATACGCAGTTTGGAATGTTATACTGTACAAGTTTTACGAGTTGCTCTTGCTCAAGAATGGATAAATTTATAAACCTGATTTTTGGCGCATTAGTTAGAATTATATTTTTGCACAAGAACACACCACAAATATCGAACTGGACATCAAAAGCAGAACCGGATTGTATCGATTGCATAAACATAAGTTGGTCACTGACCGACATTTGCTATTGCAGAAGAAAATAAAAAAATTCTCTGGTGTGGTTTATAGGACTATGCAATGCCGACTTAAAAATAAAAATTCACATAAACATCGCATGAAGCGGTCTAACCACAAACTCGGGTATTCGGTAATTCCAAATGTATGAACTATCACCATGATATCCCGGTATATCATTGTCAGGACTGTTTGTACAAAAGGTTGTTATTCTACTATGCATAATTTTGCTATATCATTGTACTCGGACTGTATTGCAATGTAATATATCAGTACATGTACTTGTATACTGTGTGCACATTATATACATGTAGGCCTACTTTCACTTTAGTATGTGTCATAAAAGACTCATTTTGTTAAATTGAAAAAAACATGTGTGAAAACAGAGAGAATACATGTACATGTGCCGGCACCATATACCTCTTTGTGTGCTGTACTACCGGTACTATTCATGTACATGTACTACACTACAATAAGAGAAATTTTAATTGATTCTGCTGCCCTTGTGGCTTGTGCCACAGGCCTCAAACACGCCAAACAAGTATCTGTAGCCAGGCCCACCAGTACCAGGCTACTAGTAAATGAAGTACTGAAAGTGTCACATCATTAATCGAGCCCAAGCTGAGTTATACTAGTCTCTTGTGTAGTTTGGGTTACTATTAATAAGATATTTAATGAATGTTTGGAATGTATGGTAGCATTCTTACCTGGATCAACATATGCCATGCACAACGCTGGTCATCATATCATCACCGCTGTTGGCAGTAAACCCCGGCGGGCATCAGTAAACCGCTCATCGGGCTATAACAGTTAGAGTTTTCCATACCAGGGCTAATCTAATCAGTTAAAATTAGTCAATTTAGAGGGAATACCAACCAGTGGAAGACGTACATTTATATTCAGATATCGGTTTTCGAGAAAAACCCCATCTTAGTCGAGCGGACTTAGAATATCGGGGTAAACTTAAATTTCATTCAGCAACACTTTCACGGCAGAATATAAAAATAGTACATTATAATCACTTACAGTACATATACATGTAGCCCAGGTGCAGTGCTAGCCTATATTATATACTACCAAAACTTTTGGTCAGTTTCTCGATGCCTGACACTTGTAAACGCTTGAACCGGTATATAGTACATGTATGTGAATTAAAGATCTTATTAGTGACACAACACTTCACAAGAGGCTAGACATACATTTGTAACTACAGTAATGCTCTAATTAATCGACTCCTTAACCACAGCAGAATTACGGGTAACTCGGGGAGAGCTTTCCGATGAATGGCAACAAGCCATATATCCGACTAAATCCTGAAAAGTTACACATAATTCTGCTGTGGTTAAGGGGTCGATTTCTTAGGGCACTAATGTATCTGTTTTAGTGCACAACAAATTTATTTGTTGTCTTTCCTCTTGTAATTTGTCTTTGGTTGTGTTCGCCATTTCGATGGACAACTACTAGTACATGTACTGACATCAAATGACTGAAATGAGTCAAAATTTAGCAGTGCAGCCAATTATATAGATAAACAGAATTAAATAGCATCCAAATTCCAAATGAGCATAAATGATAAAACAAACTTTATTGAGCACACTTTTAATACTAGTAATTACAGCTACAATGAAAGCACCTAATAAAAATTCTAAGTTTGGTAAAACTGTCTGTATACAAAGTTTATCTGACCGTGATGAATAAAACCTATAAATGGGATCATATACATGTATGTTAGATATCATTACATGATTATTTGAAAACACATATCCGTATGGAAAACGAACTATTTTACCACTGGCCAAGTGGTCCTGCTAATATGCTATGATGCTGGTGGTCCTGCTGAATTGCTATGATGCGGGTAGTGCAATTCATAGCAATTAAGCAGGACCCAACCGCATCATAGCACATTAGCAGGAACACTTGAACAGGGGTATATTTACAGTGTCAAATCGAATGGGCATCTTTTAACAATATTTTTGAACAATTTCCTGAAGTGTTCGAAAATTGAGAACTGAATTTATATTTTTGTTTATGAGGTTTTGATTGAAAAATTTCTAACTTAGCTCATCAGGATTAACAGACTACCAGTATGTTTGGTATATTTTTCTGTAATCGACACCTGCTGAGGTGGGGAAATATCATCCATTGTCGCACAGCTATATTCTCTTTCCCAACAAAGTCCATAGAACATACATGTAAAATTACAGCTATGCTTTAATTAATCAACTCGCCTTATAAAGGTTGACCACCGGGTATTACTGCAGTATTCAGGCGGGTTCATGCGATCAACCGCAGTCAGTTATACCGCCGCAGAATGTGGTCCACCTCACATTTGCAGTTAGGCTGGATTTTTCATGCGATGTTTATATGAATATTGTTTTAAAGTTGACATTGTAACCACACCAGAAATTTTGTTTATTGTTTCAATATGTCTAGATAGAATTCAGAATTTTTGTGGTAAAAACAATTAACTTGGTTATCACAGTTAACACATATTACTGTGGTAAGATTACCAGCGGATACCGCATGTCAACAGGGACTGCATGCTCTAATTAATTATCAGGTCAAAAATGTTTATACTGGATACAGTTCATTTTAAAGGTACTCAATCCGGTTCGATGATCCCCATATAATCAGATTCCAACAACAACGACATCATACATTTGTATTTAGAAAGGCTGCTTCAGTTACGGTATCAGAATTGATTAATTGCCCTAAAATAATGCTAACCACTGTCAACTAAAGTATACAATTGCCTGACATATGTTATTTATCAACATGTTGTTCTACAAAATTTGGCCTTATTATCAACAGAAAGCCTCTTGATTTTAGAGTTATCCATCTTCATCTGAAATTTGGTCCGAGACCGTGGGCCACTATTAATTCTTGATCGTGAAAAATAGTATATTTCAAAAATTGATATCTAATAACTCTGAGCTTTGATAGGTGGGTTCCTCGACTCGTACCAAATATCTTTTACCCCCCAAGTCCAAATAAATAGTAATTTGCGAGCGTTAATTCAGGGGGCCCTTAATCGGATTATGCATCTTTAAATTCAAATACAGTTTAAAGATGCATAATCCGATTAAGTGCCCCTCATTTACTATTTACATGTATATGGAATCGGGGGGGGGGGTAAAAATATTTTAATCAAGTCGAGGGACCCAACTACATGTATCAAAGCTCAGAGTTATTAGAAATCGATTTTTGAAATTTTAATATTTATCACCATCGATACTTAATAGTGGCCCAGAAAAATTTGAAGAGCCGACGGTCTCAGACCAAATTGCGGATGAAGATGGATAACTCTAAAATGAAGAGGCTTTGTGTTGATAATAAGGCCAAACTTCGTCGAACAGCATGTTGATAAATATAACGTATCAGGCAATTTTATACTATACATGTAGTTGACAGTGGTTAGCATTATTTTTGGGCAATTAATCGATTCTGATAACTGAAGCAGCATTTCTAAAAAAAATGTTGTTGAAATCTAATTATATGGGGACCATCGAATCTGATTGAACACCTTTAATAGTTAGCTATATGAGTTATATACACATAAGGCGACACCAATTTTTATGTCCGGTTTACGAACACCTCCTACAACTTTTTTTCCATTTCATGAAAAAAAATTTAACTTTTTTGTCCCAAAAAAATTTAAACGCGTACTGATTTTCATGTGCTGTCGCATCCGGTTCTGCTTATGATCATTTGCAGATCCATATTTTCATGTATTTCATGACAAGAAATGTCTTGTTTGGTTCAGAATTTCATTGGAATTTTTTTTTTTTTCACAATTTTTGTAAAATTTATGTAAAATTTCAAGATTTACTTGATATAAATTGGGGGGACAATTTTTTGGATTTTTATTGTTTTCCCTCCTGCATCTACTTTTTTTCTCCCCACATCAGCCCACATGTTCGTAAACCAGACTCAAAATTGGTGTCGCCTAATAGACATTTAAACTTTGAAAATTGTAGGTTTCCGGGTGATAAGTTCAGTTTGTGTGATCATATCTGAACCAAATGTGGTATGTAAGTTTATCAGACGATTCAGACCAAAATACAGGTCAAGTTCGAATATGGGTGTGCTCCGCCCATTTTTGCGAGAGTTATGGCCCTTTTTCGACTTATAATTGTGTTAATTTCTGGTTTCCGCATCATAATTTTAGTTTGTGTGATCAAATCTGAATCAAATTTGGTATTTGGTTTATTATCCACCATTTCATGGGACACTGGTTGGATTGTTCTGAAATGTAGTATCGGATTGAGGGGTCCTTAATATATTTTTCAGACAAGCTGATGCCCCAATGAAGCCACATTTGCTGAAATAGTATCCAAAACATCAACATATCAAGAGCCATTAGACTGAATTAGATAAAAATATATCACTTGGGTCTGTTTAAGCTGGAAAATACTCAAAATTTGTATAATTTTCTGCTATTATATCTGCATACTAGCCTTTTTGCTGAATCGTGAATGCCGGTTATATTGCCGTGTGAAATCCTAGTACCAGATAACATTGGGTATGTATATAGCATACCACCTGAAAATGGCTTGAATATCACATACCAAAGCGGGGTGGGGGTGTGTGTAACACCCTCCTTGATCATAGTCTATATGCAATTAATGTGATTGTTTAATCTCTACCATCTGAAATCTATTTTTAGCATATTTTGCTATCTGATCAATTGCTACTGATATAAAAAAGGATAAAGATGGTGTGTCTCTTTCCCAAATGTTCTGTTTACATGTACATTTGGGGGTTTATGAGTCAAATAATAACAGGCAACATGTCCTTCTAACACTAAGAAATAATGTGTTCTTATGAACCAGGACAAAATATGACTATTTCTGGAGCATTACAGCACATTATTACAAATCTATATTTGTAAGCAGTAAGATAATGACAGGAAACATGTCCTCAGACTAAGAAATAATTTTTTGGTGTGTATTTCACATCACAGCTCATGTGTATACTCACATTAGTTTATGTCATTCAAAGGGAGAAACCCATTTAGAAAGTTTAAATGAGACAAAACTACCTCACTGTAGATGTAGTTGCAAGGTACAACATGTACATGTACATGTATTCTGGTAAATGACATTGGAACTAAAATAATGATTTTTGTGTCCACCGGTATGTCATGTACCGGTATACATTGCAACTACATGTACATGTAACTTGCCTAACATACCATATACATGTATGCAGAGGGAATTTGCAAGTGTTTTTTAATCAAAATTTTAACCCAACTCTTGTTGTCAGTAAGTTTTAACCCATGCAGTTTAATGAGTTTATATATGTATATATTACATGTGTTTCTATACATGTATTTTATCTTTAGTTAGTTTGTTGTCCTTGAATAAACTTGTATTGCTGCACAATCAGTTTCCTTAATGTTCTATTATACTAAAACAACTCCATTGATAACAATACCCCTGAATCCCATCAAAATCTACTTCATTGCCATCCTCATCATTTCACTTTGGTATCCCCACCCAGGTGTACCTTGGTGTTTTTCACCCAGGTGTTCCCTACCCATGTGTACCTTGGTGTTTCCCACCCAGCTGTACCTTGGTGTTTTCTTACCCAGGTGTACCTTGGTGTTTTCTTACCCAGGTGTACCTTGGTGTTTTCCTGCCCAGGTGTACCTTGGTGTTTCCTTACCTGGGTGTACCTTGGGGTTTTCTAACCTAGGTGCATCTCAATGGGAAATCCACCTGGGTAAGAAAACACCAAGGTACACGGCGTAAGAAAACACCAAGGTACACCTGGGTTGGAAACATCAAGGTACACCTGGGTGGGGAACACCCAGATAGGAAACACCAGGGTACACCTGGTGAATAACACCAAGGTACACCTGGGTGGGAAACACCCAGGTAGGAAACACCAGGGTACACCTGGGTGAATAACACCTAGGTAACCTGGGTGGGAAACACCCAGGTAGGAAACATCAGGGTACACCTGGGTGAATAACACCATGGTACACCTGGGTGGGGAAACACCCAGGTAGGAAACACCAGGGTACACCTGGGTGGGAAACACCCATGTAGGGTACACCTGGGTGTGGTCACCTGGGTAATTACACCCAGGTTTATCCATACCAGGGTTTTTATCCAGTTTCAGGTGGATAAATCATGGTAAAACCCAGGTTTCGCGGGGTCTTGATGGTTGGTGGATGTCTTGGTAGATAGATTTTTACCTGGGTTTCGGCCCAAAAAACCTGGGTGGATTTACCCAGGTACATTTTTATATGGGGGATCACCTTGAGTGGTCCGGTCCACTGCCAAGGCGGTCCAGTCCGGTCCGGTCCAGGCCATTCCGGTCCGGTACACATGCCTGGACTGGTCCAAAACGGTCCGGTCCACCTATAATAGGCTATATGTTAATGAATGCTCTGTGTTCTCAAAGTTTTTACTCTGTATAGTACAAACTATAAGGTTACTGAGTTCAGTGCATTGCAATGAGTCCATATATGTTAAAACTTACATTGTTTGCCGATTGTATGCATCAATATATCTGTCTCTGGTGGGATAAACTGGGAACGATGCACGATAGTAGTATTTCTAGTAATGCGAACATGCACCAATTAAACGTATTGGACAGATATATAGCCATAATGTGTTGTAACCAATCTAACATGCACTCAACTGATCGTATGCATGATTCGTATCATACTTATTTTCATTAAATTGAAATTTAAACGAAATAACTATACTGATGACAATTATACAAAGGTGTACTAATATGACTACTACATTAATATTGGAGTCTTGGAGATTGTGATGGCTGATTGAATAGTCCTGACAATTACAGTTATATACCTAAGTACAACTACTATTGGATTAATGTGACTGGCTTGTGTATGTACTATTAAATGTGGTTTGCACGTTTCTTCGATAATTATAACTGTGAAAAAGAATAGAATACTCGACTCGATATCCATCCAAATTGATTAGTTGATGCCATGTTACACTGTTTATGACAAATAGTTCCATACTCATTCAGTTGCACGTTTGTCGCATTGATAGGGTGCTACATAGTGTTGGCCAGTGTTACATTAATACAGTATAAGGAAACTGACATGTACAAAGTACATCTATACATTGTTTTCGTGGCATCAAACGTTTAATAGATATTAACCACTTGAATGCGTCAATACATCGTTGCTAATTGATATGTCGGCAAATACGCAATAATATTCGCGATAGTTTATTATAACTGAAGTAAAATAGTGGACCGGACCGGAGAGTACCGGATCGGCGGCAAAAAGCGGTCCGGTCAGGTCCAGTGACACCCGGTCCGGTCCGCATCACTAGTGTGATATATATCTCCACCCGTGCAAAACGAACACGAGACCTGATGATGAGTTTAGCATGTTATGCATCTTAAATGCATTTGTCTTCAGGGACAGGATTTGTTTTGTTGGGGTGTCTCTCTCAACCTCGGTCAAACCATTCGACAGAGAAAATGTATACAGTACGACGTGGTGACAATCAAGCGTGCAATTTGTAATGATAATTCTGATACAAAACTTCGCAAGAAAAGTTAAATAATTATGCGTGCTCTATCTCCACGAATATACTGGGCTACATCCGAAGCTCAAATGTTCTGTTCTCCTAATCCGGTAATCCATCCACTCTTATAGGGATGTGACAGTGGTGTGGTGGTGTAACATACCACCTCCCCGATACTTTGGTCAACTTTTTCAACATTTGGAAATGTCTTGCCCGACACAACCTGAGTTGGAAATTTCATTCTAAAAATTGGCTCACATGTTTTTAGTATTTAGTGTGTAAATTGTTTTCAGACGGAAACCCGCATATTTAGATAATTTAAATAATTTCCGCCAAATTTGTGAACTGAAATGTTTACCAGATAAAAAAATCTAAATTTAGGGGTTGTAAACTCGATGAAAACTCGAACCTAACAGGGGGTGCAAATAGAAGTTCCTGAAAGGAGGTGCATTAAGAAACTCTAGGTGAACACCCCCAACATGGATTCTCTAGCCACATCCCTGCTAACACATGATTTACACTGATTTAATGTTTCCATTCGTTGTACATTTCCGGGCCTATGATATCGAATAACACAAAATAGATAGATAGATTGATAATTTTGTAATGGCTAAAAGATGCAAAATTTGCAGACATTAGCATAAGCATATATACAAAAGTGTAAACACAGAGTGTGACAGTCATATAGTATAAATATAACAAGTATAGATATATAAATATAACAAGAATGCAGCTTGACAGTTCTGTAGAGGGACAAGATAGTGAATAAACCTAGCTTAGTAATGACTACTAAATAGATACTCGTACCTGTATATATATATATACAACATGAAAAATCAACCCGTGCTATCCCACCCTCCTCCCTCAACAGGACTGTCATGTTGCTTAAGAGATACTAGTAATAGAACCAACAGCTCTTCGCCACCTGCATATACACACTGCTGCCATGTATGGCCGGCTTTAGACTGGCATGTCCATGACCGAAAGATGGAATCCCTAAATACAGGCAGCAGTGACAAAATATATGCAGCTGACCAAGTACTGTCATCGTACATAGAAAGATAGAGAGGAAAATAGAGTAGTAGAAGAGAAATATACATATGAATACGCTCGTCTGACAAGTCATGCCATCGATTGCCATCAAGGAGCGCACAGGAAAGCAAGCCAAAGCTTGCTTATTTCCACTGTGGTCCTTAATGGTAACCGACCACATGACTGACCAGGCCGCAGCACAAGTTCTCATAAGGTCGTACGGTATTATTAATAGCATGATTCACACCATTAATAATATACAAAGTCAGATTCCTCAGTACCTAAAATTTTATCGAATAATTCCTGTTTTATTAGGTGATTCCATGTAGCCAAGTTGCAGTTAGGTTCAATATATTTTACATAATTATTCCACAATGTGATTCCTGTGTAGAAAAAGCTATTGTAACCAAATACCCTAACATGGGGCACAGATAATCTAAAGATTCCAGACCGGAGATTATATTTACAATGAGTGTTCGAAAATTGGAATCCATCTCTTAGGTATGTAGGAGCTTTCCCATCTGTAATAGTTTTCATGATAGTCAGCTTTCTTTGTGAAACTCTGGATTCAACCGGAAGCCATTTAATCGTTTTAAACTCTTCCTAACCTATATGTGAAAATCTATCCAAGCTCAGAACAAACCGGATTAATTTGTTTTGAAATATTTGTAGTTTATTTTTGGTAGTTTTACTCAAAGAGCTATACCAAATAGAGGATGCATAATCGAGGTGGCATTGAATTAATGAGTTAGCAAGTAGTTTCTTTGTAAAAGGGGTTAGAAAGTCAGCCTTTCTATATACAAATTTGAGACGAGCAGTTACTTTATTTAGTACCTGTTTGGCCATTTGTTCCCCAGTGAGACTTTCATCGAGACAGGCACCCAGATATTTCACATCCTTGACGGACTGAATATTGATACCATTGCAGCAGATTACAAGTTCGGGACATTTATTAATTTTGCGTTTGGAGCCAAATAAGATGGATTCTGTTTTGCCTAAATGAAGTGACAATTTGTTGTCGATTAGCCAGTGGCTTAGTGATGTTAATTCAGTACTCAGCTGATCTGCTATCACTTTTGAATCATTTCCCGAGACTATCAAAGCGGAGTAATCTGCATACAGTAGTAACTTGCAATTTACGGCTGCAACGGCATCGTTCTCGTATAATAAAAACAGAAGAGGTCCCAATATTCACCCTTGAGGGACACCACACGTGATATTCATAGCATGTGAGTGTGTTCCACTTATGTCAGTAATGTGGGTCCTGTCTGACAGATATGATGAGAACCATGTTAAGGTGTTATTATCACTGCCTAGAGCACTTAATTTGTCCAAAAGGATAGTATGGTTCACAGTGTCAAATGCTTTCTGAAGGTCAATAAAGACCATTCCAGTAAGCGACCCTTTATCCATGTTCCTTCTAATAGAGTCGGTGAGAGAAATAAGGGTAGATTCGGTTGAGAAGCCAGCTCTAAACCACGATTGATGCTCATATACTAAATTATTCTGTGTTAGGTATTCTTCCATTTGTTTATAAACAATTTTCTCCAGGATTTTGGAAGCCAGATTTAGGATCGAGACCTATAGCATATACTACTAATATGACATTAGAAATAAAACACAAACAAGCATAAACTTTTTCGCCCTTGCACATGCACACTTACCCTAAAGATGGTCCATGTGCCGGCCTGTTCGAATGATAATAGGGATATTTTCAAGCAGAAATGGTCAAAATGCGAAGTCTATCATCCGCATCTTTGACATCCCAAATCCGGTTTGGCGACATCTCATCGCAGGATCGATCCGCGGCTTTGATATTATGGTGGGTACCCATGCACACTTGGTCGCGGATAGTAATTTTGCGAACTTCTCTGTAGGCTAGACAATTGTATGGTTAATTAAACATATAGTTTTCTATTGATATGCCCATTATCCGCCGTTAATGGCTGATAATTATGTTTCAAACGAACAACCTAACCTTAAAGCTACATATATGGCAGATTTTGGTGCAGAAAAAAATACGACGCATTTGTAACCAGTTACTGGGTTATAAATTCGTTGTGGGTTTTTTTTACAAGTCGACAGAATAAATAAATCTTGAGAATATGGAGGAATGTTCAAGAGATGGTAGTAATTAATAATCATATGGCACGGTGGCAGGGAATTGACCGGTGAATGGTGGCACGATTTACGGGTTGTCCTCTTCTATCCGTAAACCGCCAAGACAGACCGGACTGTACATTTCTATCTGCTGTAAACAGGAGGGGGTCGGAATTTTTTTCAGGCACGTATGCTGAGTTTTTCTTTCGACCCTTGTTGGGACCCACCCACCCCCGCGTCCAAATTTTTTCAGTTTTCGGCAGTTTTTCCACGACCATTTTGGACACCCACCCCCTTTTAACACTAAAACAGCTGTATATGAATGTATGTGCATACTATTTGTCATGGATGTTAACATTGACATGTAAATAGGAACGAGTCATTTTGGGGTCATTCGGCCAAAAAAACATGGCTGCCAGCGGCCATCTTGGATTTCAAAATTCAATCCATTAGCATGGGCCATAGGCTATACTGTTTGTCTCAGCATCATGACATTGTTCATTTATGTTAATATTGACATGCTAAGGTGTTTAAGCCAAACTCATTGCAAAAACAGTCAAAATGACTTGCAGGAAAAAAAAATTGAGTGGCGGGAATTTATTTTTTTTCGTCCCATCGACCACCCATCCACCCAGACATACGTGCCCGGAACATTTTTGCCCCCCCCCCCTCCGCTGTAAACAAAAAATAAACAGTAATTTATGTTATGACAATAATTGGTCCGAACATTTTCACATCTAGGACACTATAATAGTGAATAATTATTTTCTAATCTTTTCGATACATTATGATGTCGGCCAACATGCTAAGGCTCGGCTGAATCGGACTGTAATTAACGAAACATGAGTCTGTGGCGTGATGATTTATTTGTTGGTGATTATTCACTTTCCTCACATGTGGCTATGAATTACTAAGAACTATGCATTACACTATAATATTCTCTGGTTCACATGCACAGAATACACAAAAACAAACCCCCCAATTCTCCATATGTATTAGGGTTCGGGTTAGGGTCATGCAGGGTAAGGGTTAGGACTATGGTTAGAAATAGTGTTGGGGATAGTGTTAAGACCAGGGTTATGGTATTCTTACATGAAGGACACGCCGAATATTGCGTAATTATTATCGGCTTGATTACTACAAGCGTGATCGATGTTATGCTTGTAAAATACAGTAATGCCCTAATTAATCTACCCCTTAACCACAGCAAAATTATGGGTAACTTTTCAGGAGTTCGTCGGAAATATGGTTTGTTGCCATTCATCGGAAAGCTCTCCCCCTAAATCCTGAAAAGTTACCCATAATTCTGCTTTTGTTAAGGGGTCGATTAATTAGAGCATTATTATTTTTATTTTTTTGGCCCGGGGCTATTGCGGACCACTCTTATCGGCTGGAGCACCCCGGAAGAGGTGACCCACCCTTACGAGATGGTCAAATTGCCTGTCGGGGTCGGTCCCCGCTAGAAGCGGAAAAGCATTAATGTAGATACAACAAACGGCGATCAATCAACCGTGTTCTATCACAAATGTAAATAACGACTTGTTGTACAATTCCACGCATGAATATTAATGGTGTCGATTATATTCCATATTTTGGTAATAATAACGAATGTGTACCCCGGTATATATCGGCAGGATAGTAACACATAACATGCCGGGAAATTATTATCCTGATCCACCCAAGTGAATCTCAGATCATTCATAAATTTATTTCATTTGCATCACAATGCGTTTAACCGTGATATAAAAAATAGCATAGCAGGTCACACCGGGGCCCGTACAACATATATAAGAGTTAACTGTCATGTGGACTGTTTTTATGGAGTTGTAACCGTGAGGTAAGGGGGCATAACTTGTGTAAAAACCGAGGGTTTTACATACAAGTTATGACCACTTACCTCACGGTTACATCTCCATAAAAACAGTACACATGACAGTTAATCCTTATATTTATATACATTTAGCGAAAAAGCCACTTTTGTAAATGTATTTAAATCGAAAAGTGCATCGTGACAAAACAAGCCCAAAATATCCCATAGCACCCTTGGCAAAAGTTAACAGGAACAATTTCTCTTTATATTGAAACCCGATGATGTATTAAGTCAATCCTGCGCGAGTCTAAATGCGCCCAAAACATTACGCGTTCTTCTTTCCGAAACTGATGACGTATCGATGTAATTATGAGGCTGCAGTTATGAGCTGTTGCGCGTTCACCGAGAAATAATTGCAATTAGCCACGTGGGCGCCGACCAATCGGAATGCTGGATTTAGTGATGATCACACCTAGTATGTAAATATATCACTATGAACTATCTCTTCATGTTTTGTTAATCTGTTGATTGGTGATGGCTGATTGGAATGGGATAAGACAACAATACTATTGTGGCTTTTGCGTGAGTCCTCTCCCAGATGCCCGATTGTTTCTTGTCAGCTACATTTGAAGGCTAATTCATGGCAAATGTAACAAAATGATGTGCTCCCATGACTGTGCCACATCTCTGGCTGCACTATTGCATCAGAACTGATTTCATTATACGATGCCCGAAAAACAGCAGATCTCAGGATCCATGAGTTGCCGCGGCCAAACAAAAAAGTACAGAACATGAAGCCTGGAGGACCTATCTCCAACGTAGGTTCTGCCACACAAATGTCAGTCGGATGATAACTTCATAAATATCAACGCGCATGCAGGGAACGGCGGGGCATAGTGCATTATATTAAGTAGTTTGTCGTTCATTCCCTGGACAACATATCCTCGTGAAAATAGGTTCATATTGGACCTAAATCTTCATATATCTTTATATTGGACCTAAATCTTCATATATCTTTATATTTGACTGAAATAAGTCCATAGTGGGCTTATAGCCGTTATTCCGTTGATGACGTTGGTGCAATGAAAACACATTATAAAGAGCGTAAATCTGGTAACTCGTGAAAAAGGTAGATTATATAATGTCAATAAGGGCTTATTTCGTATGGAAATAGTTCCATATTGGGTGATTTAAAAAAACACGTCTTGGGTCCATATCGAGTGTATAATGAGGTTAAATAGTGCCAATATGAGCTTATGAGTGTATAAGGAGAGTAAATAGTGTCAATCTGAGCTTATGAGTGTATAAGGAGGTTAAATCGTGTCAATAATAGCTTATCAGTGTATAATATGGTTAAATAGTGCCAATGTGAGCTTATGATTGTATAAGGAGGTTAAATAATGCCAATGTGAGCTTATGAGTGTATAAAGAGGTTAAATGGTGCCAACATGAGCTTATGAGTGCATATGGAGTTTAAATAGTGCCAATATGAGCTTATGAGTGTATAATGAGGTTAAATAGTGCCAACATGAGTATGGGTGTATAATGAGGTTAAATAGTGCCAATATGAGCTTATGATTATATAAGGATGTAGGATAGTGCCAATATGAGCTTATGATTGTATCAGAGGTTAAATTGTGCCAATATGAGTTTATGAGTGTTTAACGATGTTAAATAGTGCCAATGTGAGCTTATGATTATATAAGGAGGTTAAATAGTGACAATATGAGCTTATGAGTGTATCATATGTTAAATAGTGCCAATATGAGCTTATGAGTGTATAGGATGGTTAAATAGTGCCAATATGAGCGTATGATTGTATAAGATGTTAAATAGTGCCAATATGAGCTTATGAGTGTATATGGATGTTAAATAGTGCCAATATGATCTTATGGGTGTATAAGAGGTTAAATAGTGGTAATATGAGCTTATATGATTGTATAAAAAGGTTAAATTGTCCCAATACGATATTATGGGTGTATAAAGACGTTCAGTAGTGCCAATATGAGCTTATGCGTGCATAAAGAGGTTAAATGGTGCCAGTATGAGCTTATGATTGTATAAGAAGTTAATTATTGCCAATATGACATTATGAGTGTATATGGAGTTTAAATAGTGCCAATGTGAGCTTATGAGATTATCAGGGGTTAAATAGTGCCATTATGAGCTTATGTGCATCATACGTGTATCAGATGATAAATAGTGCCAATATGAGCTTATGGGTGTACAAGGAGGTTAAACAGTGCCAATATGAGCTTATGATTGTATCATGGGTCAAATAGTGCCAATATGACCTTGTGAGTGCATAAAAATGTTAAATAGTGCCAATATGAGCTTACGAGTGTATCAGATGTTAAATAGTGCCAACATGAGCTTAGGAGTGTATGACGTTAAATAGTGCCAATATGATATTATGGGTGTATAAGAGGTTAAATAGTGACAATACGAGCTTATGATTGTATAAGGAGATTAAATAGTGCCAATATGAGCTTATGAGTGTATCAGAGGTTAAATTGTGCCAACATGAGCTTATGAGTGTATAAGGGGGTTCAGTGGTGCCAATATGAGTTTATGAGTGTATCAGAGGTTAAATAGTGTCAATATGAGCTTATGTGTGTGTCATATGTTAAATATTGCCAATATGAGCTTATGAGTGCATAAAGAGGTTAAATGGTGCAATATGAACTTCTGAGTGTATCAGATGTCACATAGTGCCAATATGAGCTTATGAGTGCATAAACAGGTTAAATGGTGCTAATATGAGCTTATGAGTTATCAGATGTTAAATAGTGCCAACATGAGCTTATGAGTGTATAACGTTAAATAGCGCCGATACGAGCTTATGATTGTATAATGAGATTACATAGTGCCAATATGAGCTTATGAGTGTATCAGAGGTTAAATAGTGCCAATATGAGATTATGGGTGTATCATAAGTTAAATAGTGTCAATATGAGATTATGGGTGTATCATATGTTAAATAGTGCCAATATGAGCTTATGAGTGTATCGGAGGTTAAATAGTGCCAATATGAGCTTATGAGTGTATACGGAAGTTCAGTAGTGCCAATATGAGTTTATGAGTGTATCAGAAGTTAGATAGTGACAATATGAGCTTATGATTGTATCAGAGGTTAAATAGTGCCAATATCAGCTTATGGGTGTATAATAGGTTAAATAGTGCCAATGTGAGATGAGAGTATAATATGGTAAATAGTGCCAATATGAGCTTATGAGAGTATAAGATGTTATATAGTGCCAATATGAGCTTATGAGAGTATAAGATGTTAAATGGTGCCAATATGAGCTTATGAGAGTATAAGATGTTAAATGGTGCCAATATGAGCTTATGAGAGTATAAGATGTTAAATAGTGCCAATATGAGCTTATGAGAGTATAAGATGTTAAATAGTGCCAATATGAGCTTATGAGTGTATCAGAGGTTAAATAGTGCCAATATGAGCGTATGAGAGTATAAGAGGTTAACTAGTGCCAATATGAACATATTGAGCTCATTAAAATAAGCCCGCTATATGTTTATTTTCACGAGAACAGGTTGCCTGGACCACCACAGTCTCTTAGGACCAATTGCATGCCAAATTACCAGGCAAATTTGACAGCGAGGGAACGTACTATTATTACAACACACGATCGATTCCATCGCACTGCCGATGGAATAAAACGCAAATTACCATAATCATTTACCATCTACCTTTATTAGTACATAAATGAGATAGACTTCCCAGACTCTGGTGCAACGTCCTAGTGGGACCGACATTTTAGTATTTAATTCATTTCAACCATTCCATCGCGATCCCAAGGAAATGAAATGCAAATTACCATAATCATTTACCATCTACCTTTATTAGTACATAAATGAGATATATTTCCCAATCTCTGTACAACGTCCTAGTGGGACCGACATTTTAGGATCTAATTCATTTCAAAGATTCCATCGCGATCTCGCGGAAATGAAATGCAAATCATTCCTCGTCTACCTTCATCGCGACACAAATGAGATATCTTTCCGAGACCCGGACATTTTGGTTCGTTTCAAAAGCGGTGTATATAGATTTTGTGGTATAAAATATTAATTTTGAGTCACGCAGTGCGAAAGTGCAACTGTACATGTCGCTAGGAAATATGTTTGTTTTTAATATTTTCTATGAAAGGGCAGAAAACATGGAACATCAGCATTTTGTATTAGAAATCTAAATTCTGAAAAACTTTAAAAGAAATATCTGTAACAACAGACGGTTATCTTGAAAAGAATATACATAGAAATTGTGATGTTGTTGTTTTTGTTGTTGTTTTTGTTTTTGTTGTTGTTGTTGTTGTAATTGTTGCCAGGAAGCGATATATCATCTTTACTGGATGCAGCTTGACAGTTTAAAGACATATTATGTACTTATTCGGGTGCGTAAAACTAATAAATTGCATTCAGGCGCTATGCCAACGGGAGGAATGTAGCATTCTAGTAAAATCGCCAAACATTTCAAACAAATCTACCTCACCACTTCATAGAAAACATCGTCTGGACTACGCACAATTGTAAATTTGTACTTCCCGATTCGGGATGCAACCCTCTGCGATAAACTAACGTAAACGTTTTCACCATTGAGAGTCACTGTATTTAATTAACATTTGAGAATGACGGTGCTTGTTGTCATTTTGGATATCATATTTATAAAATTTACTCTTTGAGCAAGATTATTGTCCATTTCTATTTGATCACCATACCGGAGTGTTTCACATCACTTTAAGTTGACACTCCCATGGATATTTTCTAGCCGTTACCTTGACAGTTACACTTTCAATAGCGCTACTGGTGGTGACCCCCTTGGCGGTTACAATCCACTTTAAATAGCGCTACTGGTGGTGATCCCCTTGACAGTTACAATCAACTTTAAATAGCGCTACTGGTGGTGACCCCTTGACAGTTACAATCCACTTTAAATAGCGCTACTGGTGGTGACGTCCTTGACAGTTACAATCCACTTTAAATAGCGCTACTGGTGGTGACGTCCTTGACAGTTACAATCCACTTTAAATAGCGCTACTGCATGGTGGTGACCCCCTTGACAGTTACAATCCACTTTAAATAGCGCTACTGGTGGTGACCCCCTTGACAGTTACAATCCACTTTAAATAACGCTACTGGTGGTGACCCCCTTGACAGTTACAATCCACTTTAAATAGCGCTACTGGTGGTGACGTCCTTGACAGTTACAATCCACTTTAAATAGCGCTACTGGTGGTGTCCTTATTGCGGTGACCTTATTGCGGTACGCAATCAATGACCAATCAGTGCAACGAAGTCGAAGTCATTTCAAAGATTCCATCGCGATGACAAGGAAATGAAATGCAAATAACCATAATCATTCATAATCAACCTTCATTACGATACAATTGAGATATATTTGATTTATTAAGAAACACTGATTTCTTTCGTTCATGTATAGTGCCTGCCAATATATATATAATATCAGAATAGATGATTTCCCGCGACGGATTTTATACGTCATATAACGTAGATATGTGGGTGTAAAAAGTAAAACACATTCGATCAAAGCCTGAGTTTAATGTGCCTGTCATTTGCGGAATAAGGTCCCCAGAGGGTGATTTTAGTGACGCTATCCCGCATAGCGGGCTAGCATAACCAAATTCACCCTCTGGGGACCTCATGCTTCCTAGGTCTCATCGTCTCTAGAATGTTTCTTAATTATCAAATTTCTATAGAAACTTCTTCACATAGATTCTATTTATTTTTTAGTTTAGTTTCTCTATATCCCAAATTGGCAGACGACACATTGCATAATTGATGTTCCCAATGGGTGTACATCACAATATTCATCATTTGGGAACTTCAATCTGAGTCTATGTCTCCTGTAGCAGATGAGGCCATGCAGAATGAGGTTCCCAGACGGTGAATTTGGTGACGCTAGCCCGCTGTGTGGGATAGCTTCACTTGATTCACCCTCTGTGGACCTCATTCTGCAAATGACAGGCACACTAAACTCATGCTTGATTCGATCAATAGTACTGAATAAGGAAATTCGACCCCGAGGCAGCGTTTGCACACCGGCAAATTTGCCTGACATTTGTTAAAGAGTTAAAATTGAGACCTTTCGCATTGTGAACTACATGTACTACTGATAATAGTTACGAATAGCTTATAGTAGCCGGATACTGAACTACTACTGATAAGAATTACAAGTGCATGTAGCTGATAATAGCCGTAGTCTCGCAGAATTTACGAATATGAGTTCCGTGAAAACGTCTTGCCATTCACATTAAGGTGATATGTTTGTCGTGATGTATCTCTACTTAAGAAGGCGCCGTATTCGTGAATTTTAAAAACATCTCAATTTCAAATTTATGGACATAATTATAGTACTATAACAATACCTGTTCATCCTCACAATATCAGATATACGTTCTAATTTTGTAAAAAAAAAGAAGAAGAAAAGTGGTTTAAATAAAATAAAAACAACAATGTTCAAGGCGGGTCATTGGAGAGTGGCAGGAGATATTTGCAAACAAACACACTGCATTATCTAGCTTATGAACACAGCTACGGTATGCGCTCAGTTTATCTGAAATCGTCTGTGAGCAAATATATAAAACATTTTTCATTGCATATTTTAGTTTCTCGGCGGGATTTGCAGAACTATTTTTTTTAGGAAAAGTCAGCATACAACAACATAATCTCTGAAAAGATGAGTCAGTATTGGAAGTTTCTGTGTGTCAGATTATTACGAACGTGGTTGAATTATATTTCACGTGTGTTGTTTTGGTACTTCACTCTACAAAAATAGCTCTGAAAATTGTAATGTCCATCAAAAAACTAAAATGATTTATACATGATATCCTGTAAGGCGAAATCGCGTTTCACTGGTAATGTTGGTATATTTGCTCATGTTGACGGAAAAACATCTGCAAGTTTGGTAACAGATCGATTACGAGATCAGTTCATTCAAGAATGGCGAATATCGTAACACAGATCAAGTAGAGGCGCTTGCATATAGTAACGTGAAGCGAACCTTCAAACCTGAAAATTAGTTAACAATAAAAAGGAATAACATATCATACGTCTACAATCATGAAGTTTCGTACTTGTAACTTCCCTTTATCAGTCGAAGTTTTACGCCAGTACGGAATTGCGCGTAAGGACCGCGTTTGCCCATTATGGAATAGAAACCATATAGGTATAATTACACTCACAGTGAGTCTCACACATGTACTCGCGTTGGGGAACATGCCGTGAATGCAGGAAGTTAGTTGGTCGAAATTACGTCACATGACGTCGCGCGCTGACCCCAAAATCCATGTTTGTGTAGACGCAACTTGCATCAATTCACGAGAATGACGTTGGAAATGGGCGTTTAATGCTCTTCTAATGCATGTATGCCAGTTGACTCGGTTGAGTGTAAATATAAGTAATGGATGTTTATTTTATTGCGTTCCATAGAGTTTGGATGCAAGTTGTTCTGACATTTGTATGTGTTCCACACAAAATGTCAGACAAACTTGCATCCTTACTCTGTGGCACGCAAGAAAATCAACATCCATATTCGACAATGGGACAACATGTTTCACAAAAGAGGTCAATCCCGAACACCACGCACACGCACATGATAACATATACATGTATACGCATCATTACTATTATTAGGTTCACTCTTTTATTCTGGTCTTGAATGCTGGGGTGAGAATTAAAGATACGATAAAATAAGACATTAATGAGGGTGTCACTACCTACCCGTGTATATTATTTATTTACTTGATAGCATGTAAGCTGTATATATGTTATTCGGTAAATTGATTAAACCTATGATATACGGGTGTGAGATATGGGCATGGAAATATAAATGCTTAACTCTGACAAAATACCATGCGAGCAAGTTCACCTAAGATTTTGCAAAACGATATAAATTAGTGGTTATTCAAAAGGCTACGAATCACGCTGTATACATGCAGAATTGGGCAGATTCACGGCCTTTTGTGACGCTATTATAGAACAATTCAAGTACATGAAAAAGGTTTCTTATTCTCCAGCTGGATCTTTGATACATGATGCATATATCGAATCACTTGAAAACGCATCAAGTTCATTATGCAATGACTTATATTAATATATTGTGTCGATACTTTAAATCGTAGAAAAATTCAAGGAAAATACAAGAAAAGGAGCTTGAGAGAAAATTGAAAACAGAACATTTAAAATGATTTTACAACATTAACTCTTCCGAAAAGAAACAGATCGCTGGCAATAATATAAGAACATATAGTTTGTTTAAAGCACGGTACGAAATAGAGCCATACATTTACGAGAATTATATTTACGAGATTGCGGATCAGCAATCATAGATTGGAAATTGAAAATCCGCAACTACCCGCTAAAGAACCCACTACGCGTTAAAGAAAGATTGTGTACTGGGTAAATGTAAACAAATTGAAACGGAATACCATTTGATATTAAAATGTACAACCTACACAAGTATGCATGATATATATTTTAGGGACACAATCGCAGAGTTCCCACATTTCTCAGATATGACGAATTATGAGAAATTTAGATCTATATGTATTATGAAGAATGAACAAAATATAACCATTAATGTTATATGTGACATTGGCTGGTCTCTCTTCGCCGTTCGTGATTCCAATAAAAGCTGGTCAACATATAATATGTGACAGAAGAATTCGATTTTATGAAGAAAAGAGGAAACATTTTGTTTTAGGAAACTACTTTGTACATGTATATGCATATGTTATTCATATAATATATATAGTTAATTGTTGTCAAATTCTATGCATTATATTAATGTTTGCAAATGACCATTTTGGTGTATTTTGCATTAAATCTGCTCTTATCTGTTCTTATATATATGATTATATGATCAAATCTCACCAAAAACAAATTACTCAGTAGAGAATATTTCGGTTTCGCCAGTGGCATGTTCGATATTCTTCAGCAATATTACCTCACACACTTCTTTTTAGACTTGGTGGACAATGGAACACTCCGTCACAAGTTTCATGGAAGAAGATTGTTAAGACGGTTGTCACAGTAAAATATACGAATGATTGGATATCAGCCGTTTGCTCAAACCCGCGCCTCGCTGTACTCGCCGATGTTCACCGGAATCCGTTACGATGTCGGTCTCTCTGGGAATGTATGCGTCTCTCTCCACTACTCTCGTATATGCAAGGAACGCATTCTGGGACCAGATTATAAACTGGTTCGGAATATCAATATTGTTCGATCTAGAACCGACATCCCAAAAATAATATGACATTGAACAATTGATAGAAACAGTACTAGAATCTAAGGCTTGTTCAATAGACTCTGGAATCTCTAATTCTTACTGTCATTCCTACCCACTGTGCTTGGTCATCTTACTTTTCTTTGGCTTGTTGTTACATGTAAATCATTTGTATTGCAGTCTATGTATACATGTCTACCATTGCTGTTGTAAGCTACATAGATGCACGACCACGATACTGGTTATTCTCTTCTATCAAGGAGGCTAATAATAAACATATACGAATGATTGGATAACAGCCGTTTGCTCAAACCCGCGCCTCGCTGTATACTCGCCGATGTTCACCGGAATCCGTTACCATGCCGGTATGGAAATGTATGCGTCTCTCTCCACGTCATGTTCAAACACATGGCACTCTTGCTTACCATATTGATTGATTGAGAGTTTAACGTCGTCTTAGCCGCTAGGCTATATCACGACAAAGAATAGAATCAGGTTTCAAAAAAGTTCGTAGCGAAGCAACAGTGTAGAAAAATCAGACAGTGGATTATATTAAAAAGTGAGCTTTGTACAAGTAAAAGCACCCAAGAGGAATGTATCCACTTGGGAGTCAGGAATATAAATTCAACAACGGACTAGTGTGCAAGCATACTAAAAACGTAAAAGTAGTACAAAAATACATAATAAATAGCAAATAAATAACACGAACTTGCCAAGTCTACACATCGAAAATGTAAAGTAGCTTTTAACATCAGATGTTGTTATTTATAAAGCATTTATAATATTTGATGAATCATGCATGAGCCTTTACCAATGCGTCAAGCTGACGATCGAGTGGGTGCGACAGAATGTCATCTCTGACCAAAGAGACAGCTTCGATCCACAAATACTGTCATTTTCCTTTGAGAGCTAATCGTTTCTCATCTATCATCTGGTCAAATTTTGGAAGCTTAAAGCTGTTCCTATCTCTCTCTCTCTCTCTCTCTCTCTCTCTTCCTCTCTCTCTTCCTCTCTCTCTGTCTCTTCTTCTCTCTCTCTCTCTCTCTCTTCCTCTCTCTCTCTCTTCCTCTCTCTCTATCCCTCTCTTCTCTCTCTCTCCTCTCTCTCTCTGAGAGTAGAAACGTTGGAGGGACTTCCTAGTTTTGTATCGAAACAACAGGCGATTTCTGATTTCTGTTTTTGGAACAATGGGATATGGACTTGCCTTGATTGTTTCGGAGGAAGCTTCTCAACGACAGAAGCTGTTTAAATTGCATACAGGTTCTGAAACAGGAATAATATCAGTCGCCTCAACTTGTGTTGCTAGTGATATAGTATCATATACTGACGAGTTTGGTTTGACGCTGTGTCTTAGTGGTGGCATCAACACACCTGTGTGTAGACACGATTTCTGAGTATGTGACATGTGGAATGGATGGTCGAGGACCAACTATTTTCTTAGGATCTATATATAACATACGCTTCTCGACTTTACATCGTTGAATCTGTAATTCATAGTCCCAAATAGGACAAGAACGATCCATTGCAGCATGTCAACCTTGAAAACAATTTTAAGATTCGAACAATTTTTATGATCATGACCAGTAATAGATCATCATGCACATATGGTTTCTTTACTTTTAGAATGTTCCTTGCCATACCCCTGACATTTAAAACATCGCAATGGTTTTGGAACAAATGTGCTTAAATCCATCTTCATATACCCAACCTTCAGTGTCGGTGGATGTTCGAAGGTCATAATATCACTTTCAAAGGGACTTTTTGTCCATCAGCTGTCTTTGTAATTTGTACGGACTTATATGTAACTCCCTGTGAAGCTAACTCAGCTAGTATATCTGACTCAGAAGTCAGCTACATCATAAGTTCTCAATATAGCTCTACTATTGTTCAATGTCTTGTGGGAAGTAAGCTACACTGATGTGAGCGTGCAATATATGTTAATTGCGTAAGAGCGCCAGCTTGAACTTTACTTGAACATTCGATCAGAAGATTAATGGCCCTGTCTTGATCGGTTTGACATATTTTAATTATCCGACTATGCTTTGTATCAATCACAAATACAGAAGGCCTCTTGATATTAGGATCAAAACCAAGTACCAGGTACTGAGGCTGATGGGGTCATTGTCATAAGGCATCGATCACATTCGTAGCCAGCTTTTTAAATCGATCACAAATGTAGCCAGCTTTTCTATGGTGATCATTATAATATTCAGGCGAGCCTGAATGAACACGATCAGGTTAATCTCATTTTTCTGAGTTAATGGATGAACAACAACGTGATGACGTCATATTTCGCGCCATATAAAGCATGGAATTAGAAAAGCTGGCTACGAATGTGATCGCCGGTGTAAAAAGCTGGCTACATTTGTGATCAATTTAAAAAGCTGGCTACGAATGTGACCGGAGCCTTGTGACAATGACCCCATCGGCGGTACTGAGGATAGACATCAGCATCAGTGGAACTTAGCGGGTGGTCAATCTTACGTTTTTGTTCGTTTTGAGTTGCCATATAAAAACAGATAATCGACAACTAGCCCTTCGAATTATGGTCGGGCCAAAGACTGGTACACAGCTGAACCGGTGACCCGTTTAGACACTGCTTGTAGTATAGCCGCACGGTACCTCCCCACATTGAGACAGACGTGAACAATACAAGATTGAAACATTGAACAGTCATGATGACGAGACATGCCACGAAAGAAACAACATACGCGAATAACAGAACACACACCAGAAACGAAATAGAAAAGGTGGGAGAAATGTAATCTGAAACACTGTTGAGAGGCGTTGCTAGTCGATTGATTGAGCCGGGTCAAATCATCCACCCATCTGGAAGACTAAAGAGAACAATGCGCTAAGCCTTATCCACAGGTCGCTGCATAACGCGACACGACCGCCATAGTACCTAGTACATAGTACGGAATGCACCCACGGCAAAGGGTGCCCCATTAGGGGGATTCTTACCACTTACAGTGGGTGGTAGGCCAATTCTACCCCGGTTCCAAACGGGGTGCTTAACGGAACAACATTCAATTACAGTTATGTCTGTAATTCGCTTGACTTGCGCTTCGCAGACGAAATTGAACACACTATGTTCGCCTGTCAATCAACTACTCTCGTATATGCAAGTAACGCATTCTGGGACCACATTATAAACTGGTTCGGAATATCAATATTCCTCCACTTGTTCGATCTATAATCGGTTAAAGTGTGTGCCCTATTCCTGGGTACAACCCACCTGCACATCACCCACGATATACCACGTTATATCTTGGACGCTAGCGACATTCTTGCTTTGCAGTGATTCTACATACTTACTTGTATTAACATTTGCACAGAAACCGACATCCCAAAAATAATATGACATTGAACAATTGATAGAAACAGTACTAGAAGCTAAGGCTTGTTCAATAGACTCTGGAATCTCTAATTCTTACTGTCATTCCTACCCACTGTGCTTGGTCATCTTACTTTTCTTTGGCTTGTTGTTACATGTAAACAATTTGTATTGCAGTCTATGTATACATGTCTACCATTGCGGTCGTAAGCTACATAGATGCACGACCACGATACTGGCTATTCTCTTCTATCAAGGAGGCTAATAATAAACATATATATATGTAGTTATTCGCCTTGTTGACCACATGTAAATATGTCAATATTCGTCTATACATATTATATGTATCCCAATGTCTTTGTTAAGGAAATGGGAAATATAATGAATTAAATGGCATTGGTATGGGGTATGTATTTATGTATACACCGTATAGTATAGCTTTATTTGTGCTAAGGGTGGATAATGTCATGAATCACTTCAGTGGCTACGCCCCTAGTGATCATACGCCATCAGTTCAAAACCTGGGACTGTTTTGATGTTCTGATGCAGAACTTTATAACATTGAACAAAACAACGCATGGTATATATTTATTAGTTAATACCTGTTCCTTAATAATGTATTTAACAGTAGCAGAAGGTATAGGTTCGAGATTGTATTATTTAGCGACTTTTGTGAGTCGATGTTCATTACGTCGCTTACAATTATGGAGATTCCCTGGGTTAATAAATTCAATGTTTATTATGAAATCGGCTCACAAAACTCGCCAAAAGCATATAATTTCGATCTGGGACCATCCACTATACCGTGAAATACATTATTAAGGAACATGTACTACATGTAACTAATAAATATAGTATCTGTGTTGTTTTTAAATGTTATACAGTTCTCCGTCTGAGCAGGTCAGAACATCCACTTTTCCCAGGTTTTGAACCGGTGGAATATGATCTCTTAGTTTAAATATATGTTAGTGCCATAAATACATGCAAATATACATACAACTGTTGTTACAACAATTGGGATTGCAACACAAGTGCCGACACTTAGATTAGTCCCGTTCTCAGGTAAACAAAGAAGGGTTAGAGAGACACCGATCGAGCCGACAAGGCGAATATATATGGAGCGGACAGGACAACGACGGAGCGTTAAGCCAAAATCTGCGATGCCACTTAGTCCATCCTGTAAAATGTAAGTGATTCCGTGAATACTGATGGGTCACGTGAAGATTACTGGACGAAATATAATGCGGCATTTTTTTTTTATATCAAATATGTTCAACAACAAAAATGATATATTGGCCAATTCCCATGCAATTTGTAAGACTTTTTGTTTTGTATTAGTTTTGTGATAAGTTTTATAGTAATGTACGATCTCTACGGGCGGGGCCAGAGTAGAGATTTATGACATGATCTAGAATTAGGCGGTATTATATTCACCCGCAGGATCTAAAAAATAAACACAGTAGTCCTTTGATGCGCTCAATCGAACATCCCTTTATATATAAAAATCAAGAAATATGTAATAAAAGATCGAACACAGAAACTTTTAAATATAGAACACACATACAGCAGCCGAAATGTTCACCATTAATTTAGTAGAATTGCGGTTTTAACCATGAGCCTTTATGTAGGTGATTTAAACCACAATATCGCGAGTTGTGAAGTTTTGGTACTCTAACCCAAGCTCCGTGCAGAGTTTGGGTCCTGCGCGGGATTTACCGCTGCCAGCACCTACTCATAATGTAAAGAAATCGCACATATTTTGTTTATTTGAGACTTTTGTAGGACAATTCATTCTGCTTTATTCAGAGAAACTGAACTGTCCATATCCATTTGAAACTTATCAAGATCAAGCCAGAATGAATTTTGACCAACAAAACACTTCAATAAAAAAAGTTAGATTTAATTAAGAAAATACACATGCTGGCAGCGGTCAGACATAGCACACAGAGGGGAATGAACTCAGTTTTGCAGCTTGACTCTAACTTACTATACGTTTGTTTTATTTGTACCATATTTTGTTTCTTCTTCATGAAACATTGCTAATCCGCTAGTTATTGTAAGTATGCATGACCCAAAGCCGAAACTAAAACATGAGGGACATCAGTGACGCTAGAGTACTACTAGAGTAATCAGCCATTCCATCCACTTATTTCTAAGCAACCAACCAGTTAATATTGATATTAATAATTCCCCCTGTTCATTCAGGGGGGGGTCAAAAATATTTTCAGGCACGTATGCTGATTTTTTCCTTTCGACCCTTGTTGGGACCCACCCAGCCCCACGTCCAAATGTTTTTCGGACCATTTATGGACACCCACCCTGTGAGTTGCGGAAAAAATTGTTTGTTGGTCCCATCGACCACCCACCCACCCCAGCATACGTGCCCGGGAAATTCCCCCTGTTATGCTAAGGTGTTTTAAGCCAAACTCATTGCAAAAACAGTAAAAAAAAAAAAAAAATTGGAGTTGAGGAAAATATTGTTTGTTGGTCCCATCGTTCACCCACCCACCCCGGCATACGTCCCCGGTATCCCCCCTGGTTCATTTAACAATAACAACCTATAATTGATGCAGGTAATTTTCCTCATCTTTAAGTGATTTTACAATACTTTCTCATTTCAAATGAATTTAGCACAGGAACTATATCTGACGTACATTAGATCTAATATGGATATAACGTTTCATCTAAGGAAAAAGTGTTGAAACGTTCACACGCATGCGTGGTCGAATCATATTTGTGAATGAATATGTATATACGAATTATAGGGTCACCATACTAATGAATATGTATATACGAATTATAGGGTCACCATACTATGGTGAACACTGCAATTTTCAAAATAGGTACGCACATTAGCACAGACCAAAATGGTATAAAACAATATAGCACATATATTTGAACTGACACATCGTATAAATTATCAATGAATGATTATAAAGAACGAAATCAATGCATACAACGTATTGTTGGAAGTGAGATATGCCCTGTCCGATTGTACACAATAAAAAAAACTATTTGTACGCGTTTATCAGGTCCGGCACATCCTGAATTCCACTATTATAGTGGTATATCACCATTACCGTTTTGTTAATTTGATAAAAGAGGGATAATCCAAAATGTTATTACACACAAATATTATTCAAAATCAGGTCGCACTAATAAGGTATCATACATATAGTTTGTCCAGGAGAATGATTAATCATGACGGCACACAATAAGCAACTCATTTAGCATGCAACTAGTTGAAATATTGTTATGAAGGAGTGATCGAGTCATCCTGCTATTGTCATTTAGAAAGGCATATATTAGTAATATTATAATATTATTGAATATCAAATATTTTGATGGAAGACTGTTCATTCGTTGCGATATGGTTAAGAGTGACATTTGGCTGTGCACTGTCTTCTATTCCCGACGCAAATAAAGTAAATACGAAAGTATTATAGTCAAATACCACTATAATAGTGGAATATCACTATACTAGTGGAATTCAGGATGTGCCTGACCTGTTTATACACGAAATAATTAGATAAGACCCGTGGGCCAATAAATGGGAGGTTTTTAATTTTTATCAGCTTAGCCTAAAAATGGCATAGATTTATTTGTCACCCAATAGCAGTATGATATAAAGATATTTCTCAATTATGAACTTTTGGGGTAGCTTCGATGTATTACTTATGAGTGCATTTACGGATTTTCGCGATGCCTGTATCACGGTGGGGAATCACGTGGTTTCGTGGTTGGTAAGTATACCGCGCATTCAAAATGGCCGAGACGATTGCGCACGTATAAAAACATAATATATGAGGAACTGACACACGATATAGCATTTTGATTGTAATGAGCATATGCTAGATTATTTCTTAAAGAAGCTTATTTTTCTAGTTTTCTATTACGTTCTGGCCAACGTTGCCAGTCGGAGGTTCGTGGAATGCACCAGGCCAAACATCTAGTGGTAGTAGTAGTTTGGTAAGCGGAAAATTGCCTGAATTATTGGTTTTCAAAACGGGCCGTACATATTTAAGTGAATTTTTGTATAGCAATGGCGAAAGCCAAAGTTGCAACAAAATTGATATGGCTTCAAGAGTTTACATAATAATAAAAACAATACTAACCAACTTTACGGTTATCACGAAAGATCAAATGATTGAATATGCTATAATAATAATCTATGTTTTGGGTGATAACAGGTGTGATTGGACGCGACTATGAATGATGAGTTAAGTAAGGCATTAACGCATATAAACTGTGATAAATTTCACCGCTAGCGGAAAATTCTACGCTAGCGAAAGTGTACTTAAAAAGGCGATTAAGCAATGACCCTGTGCATGCGATATACACGTGGTGACCATTACCCAAGCCTTGAAATAGGGTGTCTGTCATTTGCAGAATGAGGTCCACAGAGGGTGAATTTAGTGATGCTACCCCGCATAGCGGGCTAGCATCACTAAATTAACCCTCTGGGGACCTCATTCTGCAAACGACAGACACCCTATTTCAAGGCTTGCCATTACCATAATATTGGGTGTTCGAGCTCAACTGACGTGCTGTACAAACATAATTATGTTTTCTCTACGTATATTAGTACCAAAGTATTAAAGCAATAATTTCACATATTTTTAATTTAGTGTTATTATCAAATCTTAAAAGGACATGGCTCGTTCGCACCCCAAAATTATGTGTATATGTCTCAAAACATACCTGTGTGGTGGACTTCCAAACAACATCATCGATATATCGCTGTCAGTACTGGCTTTGTTTGTTATATTTTTTCGATAAATTTGCGATCGTTTTGTTGATGTCGGTTCGAAATAAAATTTAAAGTTTTAATCAGCGGTCTCATAAAAAATGCACGTGTAAACGTTCTGGAAAATCTAAAAGCTATCTTCGCTCTAAAACGTTCATGGTAGTATTTAATTTTGATGATTAAATCGAATAGAAAGCAGTGCACTTTTGAGAGTTTCCGTAAGTTTACGGAGCAAAGCGCTGGAAAAATATTTTCCAGCACTTTGTTTCGTAAAATTCCGGAGCTACTAATCGTAATCTTACACAACTTTGTTCCGTACTGTTACGGTACAATCATTTGTAAACAAACTAATGTCCATAAATATCAGAGTAAATATTACTGTATTTCTACGGAAAACGGACCAATGCTCTGTAAAATCATGGTTCTATTGTCAGTAGATTTGGGATACGGACAATTGATCCGTTAAATATATCCCACTAGGGTCGTAGGCTTACGATACATTTTAACGGTGTGCATTGAGGTTGTTTTAATAATATCACGTTAAGATAATGCTATATACTTCGGCGATTCCATTTTATACGGCGCCCGTACACCGTATTCGACGTTGTATTTGTATGACTTCATGCGTTTTTCTATGTCATATTTACATGTAATGTTCGTGAATAGGAAGTTCGGATATTAATCGACATATTTCGACCGGGGAAAATGCAAATTGAATATTGTTATGTATACAGTGGAGCGCAAACTGCCACGTGGCTTAAATTTTCAACGAATATCTACTGGTTCACAATTTATTACATTATCCTACCGATATTCCATTCATTAAACCATTCTATAATTTCGATATACAACAGTCATTGCATAACGGGAAATCGTGTCAGGTGTATCCAAATATATCATTGTTGCGCAAATGTCACTTTTGCCTTCTTCTTTGTCGTCAATTTACCTTCCGTAGACTATACGGACGAGGAATTAAGAACAATCGGTGTATGTGACTGATATTGATATAGTTTGAAACGTTATTTCATTAAATTTATACTACTAAACACCTCAAAGAGTCTTATTTTCTGGGACTATTTCTTTACGCGGGAAACAACGCAGTTATGTGAAACGTCGTCGCCGGCCATGTATAAGCCGATGTTACTTCCACGTCCCATATATTGATTTTAGTACAGTGTATGTTTAGTTGAGGTTTCGGATGTAGTAATAAATATAATTTATAATTAGTCCCCATGCAATTTATTGCGATATTTACAAAACTAAGCCAGTATATTAAACTTGGACCTCGCCAAAATCTCGGTCCAGACTAAATTTACTGGACTCCTTTTGTAAATTTCGCTATAATCTGGGGACTCGTTGTAGATCCATTATATATCGAATTGCTCAAGATTTAACAATTCATATGTAATAATTATGTGTCTGTATTAGTTTAAAATAACAGAAGCAGTGTCATTTTCAATGATGAGTTAAGCATACATGTGCATAGAACTAAATAAGCCTTCCGTACACTCTTATAACTAATGTGTAGAAACGATTACACATGGAATGTGTAAACACGATTAATACACACATCAATGTGTAGTTTTACATATATATACATGGACCAAGGGCCATTCTATACACATTGTGTATATTTTGTTACACACAATTGTGTAAAAACGTAGAGCATGCGCATTTTGGTACTTTCAGATTCATGTCTTCTGCTGCATGACGGCCATATTGTTTGAGAATTGTTTTCGGACTGCAATCTACAGAGATTGTAAGTTCAGAATCCGATTTGTTGGTATAGTATTAATACTATATGAGGATGTATTTGTTAAAACTTTCATGGCGATTACTGCCCTTAGACTCTTGATATGATTATTGTAATAATACTAGTATTATGCAATCAAGCCACGACCCTGGTTTGTTCATTTTAAACAAAAACTCACACATTACAAAATACTACATACCTCTGTACGCCATGAAATATTTAACATATCAATCTGCATATATCTTTAATACTATACCCACAGGTCGGACTACTGAACTTACAATTCTTGTCTACGAACTGTGTGTGTAGGAACCTACACAAAATGTATAAGGGATATGTGTAGATTTTATGCACACAGTTGTGTATAAATGTGTATACATTTACCCATTTATGTGTAAATAATTGTTACACAATTTGTGTACGAATATGAAACTACACATATACTACACAAATATGTTTAAGATCAAAATTGAATAATGATTGTGTAGCAGGGCTACACATTTTGTGTAGAAAACCACACATTAGTCATAAGAGTGTAGCTGTTGTGGCGTACTCTGTGTCCACATTACATAACAAGCGTTTCATATTTAAATTTATATGAAGAGATAATCCATGTTTAAGTGTGGCACTTCTCGTTCCAAACATAGTCGTGTATATATTAAAATATCAATAGAAAGTTATCAATAAGTTATATTATTGACAAAAACAAATTGTCCAGGCCAAAGAAAAAAATATTTGTGGTTTGGGTTTCCCTACCGACCCTATTTTAAACCCACACCCTAAAGTTCTTTTCATGGTTTTCAAGTATATCTATTTAATTTTTTTCTCAAAAATTTGAGCAGAGTAAAATAAGCACATGAAAAGTCATAAGAATTATGTCAAACTAAAAACAAAAATAAAAAATAAAAATCAAATTTCAAGCCTACCTACCGACCCTATTGTTTTGGCTTGTAACCGAAACCAGACATTTAATTTTCTTTGGCCCTACCAACATATACACACTCCAACCATGAGATAGTCAGGTCAGGCATATCTTAATGTCAACTATTACAGTCATAGTTAATTATAATTACAAATGTAAATACATAAAGTGTGATACGCACGTTTTGCCAACAGTTTCTGTATTTCAAAACTGATTTTCTGAAAATTTGTCAGGAATTTGTTTTAGATATTTGGTACAAGATATTACTGTGACAAGATATTTAAGAACCACCTACACGTTGTAAATTATAACTTGATTTACTCCACTATTATGGCAGGAAACTATTTATAATTTCAGTTTGCAGGTACAAAGAACTTCTGTCAAATAAGTTTGTTCATATATCCATGGCATAATATATGAAGATCTTGAGCGGAGACTAATTATTCTCGATTCGTACAATTTAATTTATTAGATTCATTTAGAAAGGCAACTCCCCACAACTAATTGTATATATTTGAGAACTGTCAAGTCATGATATTGATCAACGAAACATTTGACTTAGATGAGCTATGTATTATCGGTTCAAAACAAGTTAAAGCTGAACATCATATCGCTTAAGGGTGGATACACACATGCATGTAATTTCTGCATGTAAATGTATTTTACATGGCCACACCAATAATTGACAACATTAATCACCTGCGCGCGAGAGGTTCATTGTTAACAGACCAGACAAGTGAGTAGTGATAAGCGAAGTCAAACTGTCTGCTATCAGGACATTTAAGGCCAGTCCAAAACATGTCTTCTCTTACGGATGCGAAAATTAGTCAAGTCTGTGTGATATCTGGCATTTTATTAATGCACGAACACCAGACGCGACACGTCTGGCATATACAGACTTGATATAGAACATGTTCGACCATGATGCTTGTTTGGCGTGGGGTCTCGAGAGCTTCAAATCGCTAGGGACTTAGTTGAATGTATCGGTCGGAATAATCTGGGCAAGAAGTTACAATGTAATATGTTTTACTTTAAAAGCTCAAGAGTTAGCCACCCACGCCTGGTAGCTTTCGGGATCATATATAGCCCCAGGTCGGGGATAATATATAGCCACTGCGTCGGGGAAATCATTATACACCACTGCTATAAATATCAAGAGAGGACTGGTAATTATTTAAATATTTGGGTTATCCAACGAACAATTATTTTAAGTGGCCTCGTTACTGGGTCCAGGATAGCAGGTTTTCTACATTCCGACTTAATTGGAACTAGAACTCAGTGCGGTCAACACGTCGGCAATGATTGGGTTATCAGTGGACATATATTACATTTTCTGTATGATCCATGTAAAACGTCAAATTCACGATAATTACAGAGATTACATGCATGTGTGTATCCACCCTAACACTGTGGTCTAATTACATGTGATTACTATTTAAACTCGTTTTCATTAGGCTGAATATTTGCGTTCTTCTCAGTTATAATATATGCGGATATTATGTTATATTATGTAATTCAAAATTTAATTCAGCATTTTGATACAAATGAAGCCTCCCCTCATAGAGCCAAGACAATACGTTATTTGGTGATTGGATTTTTGTGGGAAATTACTAATTATTCTAGCAGTTCTTGGTACCGAAATTAACAAAAAATTAAATAATATTTTCAGCATTTCAAACGTAATAAAATCCATTCGTTTTTGTCTTCTCTTAATAATTGATGGCTGACATTCGATATACAATATGTGAAATTCACGAATGTCGCCAGGTAGATCCAGAGCAATTCAGATGTGCATTATCTGTATATTTCCTACGGGAACTACTCGCCGATGAGTATTTAGTATAGAAATGGTTGGAGCAGTTTTTGACACCCACCCCCTATTTGGTGGACAAAACTGATTTTCGGTTTATCGGACAACCACCCACCCTCACATACTTGTCTGGAATTTTTGTGTTATTTGTCTTTGGCTGGTATCACACGTATCACAGTATAGCAATGTCTTACTAACATCTCTCGTAGAGCAACCACACAAATCAAATGTGTGTATACAGTTAATAATGAATACAAAATTTAAACACAAAAAAATCCTTTTTGATGGACCCAAGTGTCGCATCCACAAAGAAAAGTTGAGAAAGTTTTGCAAACAACGCATCCAGTTTGAACAAAAGAGTGTCACGTGATGCATCCTATGTGCATGTAGCCTGACAATGTCCTCCTTTCTTATGTCGGCATCAACACACTGCACCAGCTTACATATATCAAGAATGACTTATAATAACTGTTGTGAATTGTACACCAAATAAAGAACGATATGACACTATGTTTGAGAGTGCTGCGGTCCGATACTACGTCCATGTAACACACTTCAAGATAAAGTGTTCCAGGCTCGCTGGTTCTTTGCCACATAGTTTACACACACCATCATAATTGTTGTTGGTTCACCGTTGCCTATTAGGCTCAAGAGATTATGTACTGTATAACACTTTGATCAATTACATCTCCAATTACAAACATTACAGGGTTGGCTTGGCCAGCATAACAAAGTTATGTGAATAGAAACTGTAGGGAAGGATGCGACGAGGCTAGTTAATTCAACAAGCAGGATTAGTACTCAACCACTGAGTTGGCAACTACATCTTTCCAACGATGCTTCGGTCATTGTGATTTAAGAATCTCGTATGCAACTCGTATCCCATATTTCGATAATGTCGTCCACTCATGTATAGACTAACTGCAGCGTCCATTGTCTTTGATAGCCAGTTGTCATTCAGAAAGCTTCGTCTCTACCGCTGACTCACCAGGGTGCACATGGAGTTGAATAACGTGAGAATTATAATAGCAGTATAAGTTTCAGTGAGCGCCACTAAGGATATATATCTGCACAACTTTCACACAAAGACAAGAGTGTTTGATAGTATATTTATGGTAGGCTTCCAGCTTCTCCGAAGTTGACCCAGAAGGAGGAACGACTTCGCATCCATAAAGTCTGATTGGCAAAACATATATCTTGTAGATATGATTAGCAGACTCTGTGTCAATTCTATTCATGCCTCGCATTCCTACAGGAAGGAGAATATAACAGGTGCATGTTCGTACATGTCCACAGTCCTTGAAACAGTTTTGTTTTTAAATGTAGACCCACCTAATGCCTAAACAGATTTGTCCCTCTACATTTGGGCATTTCATTATTACACAGAAGTCAAGGTGTACTTACTGTTGATGTCCTCCTTGCAACAGTCTTACTTCCATTATAACACTTTTCTTTGGCTGTCAGGTATATTGATGTACATGTAGTTCCATGTAGTGTTGCTCACAGTTTATTAACATTCGCAACTCGCCAGTTGTTTTCGCAACGAGGGCTATATCGTCTGCACATGCCGTAGTACACACATTGATGTGTCCTACGCTTGCACCAGCACCAGCATTTTGAAAATAGATCCTCCACATATAATTTTACAAATCACTGCTTATAAGATACAGCCTTGAGATACACCTTGTTAATTCTGGAAATCTTCAGACAACCAAGTTTACGATTCCATCACAACATTAGCATTGTTGTTTGGTTCATTAATTAAGTTCCCAAACACAGGAACAAGGGGTGTGATGCCATAGAAATAATGTTTCACATTAGAATTGCACAATTGACAACGCCAAAAGCAGCTATAGCGTCCAGGAATATCAAATCACAGGAGCAGTCGTATCTGCACTGTCTTACAAAGTCTCTTCCTGTATCAGCGCACTATTCATGGGAGAAGCACCAGGTGTAAAAACACCTCTGTGGCGGAAACTGTCTTTCTAAAATTCATTCCAAACATGGCGCCGTAGGTTAATTTCCGAGAGGACCGAGAGAACCGTTTTGCCTCTATTATTTCTGGATACCCTGTTGTCGCCCTCATTCTTGTACACATGGTTAAGAAGATCTCTCTTTAACGAGTCATGTGTATTATCAGCAATAAATATTGATGTTTGATGACACCAGTTGTGTAGACACTGCCTGCTTCTCCGACAAAAAAGATGTTCAGCAGTAACACCAAAATTGTCCGCATCCTTCCCTTTGTTTGCGTTTTTAAAAGCACTCTTCACCTCTGATTCATTTGTAGTTTTAGAGGATACACTGACTTTGAACAGATCGCACATGAATATCATATCAACTATCAACGTAGGTCTGCTGCATTACCGTTGTGCAATTTGGTGACAATTGTCGACCATATAGTTACTGTATATAACATAGTTATGTGTGTCGATCGCCGCTCATCTCGCTAAATCTCTGGACGCATCTAGCAAATTTATGACTTCTACTCAACGCGCAGCGATACACCTATTTATTCTCGAGCCAACGGGATGAACGAACTATTTGTATGTTCGCTCAGGCTCGCCCGGAATTATTCACGATCGTCATAATTCAAAATATTAAGCGCTAACAGTCCATGTCAATTGATATTAATTCAACGTATGTTTATCTCATCTGCCAAACAGCCTCCAGGAAACGTGTCAACACTACAAGTGAACTTATGTGTGATCAAGAAAGGGTTAAGATTGCGGTTTGTGCAGCTTGAATAAGATTTTCCGAGCTCCGAAGATAAACGAATCTTGACGACTTATTCCGGAATTCGAATATATTAGTAGTTATATTGGCAGATATATGGGTAACTAAACCAGTCACAGAAGTCACAGAGTAAATGTTTGTTGGCTGTTATTGATCTATAAATACATAACGAGCAATAGGGAGCATAAAAGTCCGCACATTGGCCGTCCGGTTCCCCTTCCTGAAACTGAGTATACGTCACTGTAGTGTTGTCGAACCACACTGCACCAAGGCCACCGTTGCAGCCCCAAAATCCTCCAATATGATAGATGTCGATATTACGAATCTCTGGAAAGGTATAATTAAAGACATATTAAGTACTTGTTCGGTTGCGTGGAACTGATAAGATCGTATGCGGGCGCTATGCCAAATGGAGGGATGTAAGATTCTACAAACATCGCAGAAAATCTGAAGAAAATCGACCATAGAAAACATTGTCTGAACAACGCTCAATTGTAAATATGTACTACTCGATTCGGGATGCATCTATCGACAATAAACTAACGAAAACGATTTCAACTTCGAAAGTCACTGCATTTAATTAACATATAAGAATGGCTATGGGTGCTCTCTAACTGGGTATAATATTTATAAACATTAGTACTTTGAACAAGATTATTCTCAATTTCTATTTGAAACCATACCGGCGTGTTTCACATCACTTTAAGATTATTCTCCATTTATATTTGATCACCATACCGGCATGTTTCACATCACTTTAAGATTATTCTCCATTACTATTTGATCACCCTACCGGTGTGTTTCACATCACTTTAAGATTATTCTCCATTTTTATTTGATCACTCTAACGGCGTGTTTCACATCACTTTCAGCGAGCGCCAGTATAACAAAGCCGGTTTGGTGTATTAATGTTTACCATTTCCATACTAAACGGATTATTCCATTCGCGGGTAGTGATTTTGGAGAAATTGTCACCTGACTTCCGGTTAGCAACTGGAGATTACCAAAGCGCGGAATCGGGATTGGAAAATTGCGGTGAAAATTAAATTAGTTACTTCACAACTTACGAATAATTTCCATCTGATTTATGCCTATTAGTTTCATTTAGAGCAATTTCTTTGGTTAGCTTAATGAAACCCAGCGAATACGTCATGGCAAGGTGTCTGACGTCATTTACGTCATTCTGGATTTGTGGGCCAGAATAGAGACAAGATTGCACCATCCACGACACGTCTCGGCATACCGTCTCCGTCGGGACCACACCATGATGTTACTTAAATTATTATTAGCGTTATGTCGCAGATAAAAGGAAATTTTGAGGCAAAACATGTGTGGTTGCTCAAATACGTGTCACGTACGATTCATATTATTCATATATAGGAAATGTTCATAACATAAGTTCAACAAGCGACCGCAGTAGAAAAATGTCAATTTCAAGTGCTGGGTTTGGGTGGAGAGTTAACCTGTTGGTTTATTTGGTGTGGCAAATTACTAGTTTTTACCCTGTGCCAATGCATTCTCTTATATATGCGAGTCGACCATGTGTCGCCTCGCATATATAAGAGAATGCATTGGCCTAACAATTTTTTACAATTTTAATAATTTTGTCTTGTATTGTTTAACAACTTTAAAATTTCACCCATACATAGCCCCAGACAAACATGAGCAGACAACACTCTTCTATATGCTTCTATACATGTGTGGGGCTCCCTACAGGGTAATGGATGTTTTTTATTTTATGTCCTAAACAATGTAAGAAAATTTTGGCCTGAGTGAACTGTTCGCCAATAATTATTTATAATGTGTTATGGTCGTTTCAGGCCATATGGGCCATATGACGACGTTGGCATGACCAAGCACATGTGTTTATACACCTCCTACCCCTCTCTAGTATACATATAAAGCCCATTAGATAAACCACGCCTATATCCGTCTACTAGACAGATAAAGCATCCTCTACTAGACAGAAAAACTTAAAATATGCAAGGAAGAAAGGTTACAAGAACTTGGGACAGTTAACCTCCAGCAGTTCGCGAATGACGTCACTGGAATGTAACAACGTTATGGAGCATCATTAGAACGGACCATGCTGGTATCCGTTGTTAGCGACAGCGTCCTTAGAAACGTCAACATCCACAACGTATTTTCGTGCAATCGGTGGCGACACCTTTCTAAAAGATCACACGATGCGCCCCAAAACGCACTTAAATATAATTTTTCAATGTTCAGTTGGTGAAGTCTATAACTTGATTAAGCAATTGGCAGTTTGTTACATTAAAGTATGCGATATTCTTCCGTGAACTGGTGCATTAGCACTGCCGATCTTGGTGCTAATGCTAGTGCTAGTGCTAAAGACAAGTTCAGAGTTTCAATTCATTAATAAGTTTCAATCCAAATTCACATGACTGATATACTTGTACAATTCAGTTTTAGATTTGAACGTTACGCAAATCATTTGATTTTATTAGAAATTACACCATTATTATACATGCTATGATATTTTTCCGGCATAATTTAGAAATTATAAAGCGGACTATTTCGCGCTGCAGTCGCATGAATACAAAACTGTTTCATAATTAATTAGCCTCTACTATACAGATAAAGTTGCTAAGTAGGTCATCGCTTCTCTATAAGGAACCTGTGCATTTTTCGATGTTTTTTTACTAAAACTGCGATAAAATACATTTAAATTTGTTCGGTGGATAAACAGAACATCCGCATAGTGTAGCTGAATAGAGAATTTATTTTTGCTCGTATGTGGGCATCTATTTGGCTCGCCTAGAGGCTCGCCAAATAGATGCCCACTTACTCGCAAAAATAAATTCTTTATTCAGCTACACTATGCGGATATTCTCTATTTATTACGTGCGCTCGCGCAACAGTATGGCGATCAGACAGATTCGTACGTTGGTGTCACCCTACTCCGTTTCACTCCATGACGTCACTAAAAACGACGTAAAACCTCGTGGCGTTCTGACATTTTTACTGTGCCGCGTTTCTGCTATGTATATTTTATGTGTTGTTTTCGATTATTTGTTTGCCGCCGATATCGCCATTTGCCGGGATTCCCTGTTTCTATATTTAAAACTGGCATGCTCGTAGTGAGCCTCGATTTCGATTTTTTCCCCAGGTCAAAATACGTCAGAGTTATGCCAAAAATAGATCGACCTACATGTTCTCCATCAGAACTCTATAGACTCCTTCGGGACCTACATAGACTCCTTCATTTTGGGTATTTTTTGGGAAGTTTTATCATTTTTGGTTCGTGCGAAGACCTCTTTTTATCGTGCGGGAAAAGAGAGACATTCAAAACGCGATTTCGTAATTCGACGCAATATGCTGAATAGCCTAACCTTCAGCCGAGTTCCGGGTCAAATACGACGAATGACGTAACACAAAACAAAACGCATTTGTTGACACAAACACCGTTTGAAGAGTTTATTATTACATAAAATGATCGTTATTGATTAATTATTGACATTTATTGTTGCATATTGGCTGCTATCAATATTTACACAAATAATATTAATTATTTCTTATAATTGCTCCTTTGGTCAACTTTGACTATCGGAAAATGAAAATGAAAATATGCCGCTGAAAAAAATGTACTCGATATTAAAGTCTCATCCTTTCGGCAACATGGAATTGGTTTTAATTACTTAAATGATTAATATAGTAATTTGCCTTTTATTTGTGATGAAATGAAAAATGGTAATTGTCTTTTTTTGCTAACATTAAATTAAATTAAATAAATTAAGTAAAATACAGTAAAATTATTTTTTAAATTATTGTTTATTACATTTTTGCGCACGTTGGCATCCCTCTTATTGCATTCTAGTTCACCTGGCAATCGTTTCCGCCCACCGACACCCCGGAAAGCAACTGACAAACTTGCCCACATATATCAAATAAGGTCATGACATTATATTGTGTGGATCACCAATCATCGCTTATCTTGATTAGAACCAACTGATGGCGTATATTGACCTAATGCGCCATAAATTTACCAACTATATTATGTACTTCCAATGAGCGCCAGAAGTGTACTCAGACCTAAATAATACCAGAAATGCATGGTCAAATTATATCCCGTAAATTAAAAAATTATAGGTTTATCATTAAATAATTACTACCGCCGCTAATGTAGTTACTGTGGTATATCTGTTAGATTGATTACTGTTACCATAAGTTTACCACACGAACTATGGTAAACACAGACATGGAATTTGTCGGACTTGGAAACCCCATAGAGTTTGCTTTCAGTCTCTCATCGTGTTTTTTTTCAATGTGCATCAACAACATATTTTCGAGTACAAGCTATTTACCAAATGACTGTTTTACGAACAAATTTCGAATTACATATCTGGACGTGTTATAAAAAAAAATCACTTATAAGTTTAGTGTTTATTATATGTATACTAACTTTCTTGGCCAGGGTCCACTTTCACGAAACAATGACTTAAAGATCATGCATAATCCGATTTAGCGCCCCTCAATTACTATTTATTTTGATTCGGGGGTATAACATCTTTTATTCGAGTCGAGGAACCCATCTATCAAAGCTCAGAGTAATTAAATATCGATTTTTTGAAATATAATATTTTTCACTATCGATACGTATTTGTGGCCCAGTAAAAAATCGACGAGCCGACGGTCTGGGGCCAAATTGCGGACGAAGATGGACAACTCTAAAATCAAGAGGCTTTGTGTTGATAATAATTCCAAATTCGTCGAACAACATGTTGATAAATAACACGTTTCGGGCAATTTTATACTATAGTTGACAGTGGTTAGCATTATTTTTGGGCAATTAATCGATTTTGATAACTGAAGCGGCATTTCTAAAAATATTGTTGTTGTTGTTGTTGGAATTTGATTATATGGGGACCATCGAATCGGATTGAGTACATTTACGACGATCTTACGATATGCTTACTCTAAGAGGTAAGGTGGATCTTATAATATTTCGTTTACCTTTCAAGAACGCGGTTCAAAATAAGTTTTAAGTCTATCTTAACCCTTTACCCAACAGAACGGCCATGTGCCAATGCATTCTCTTATATATGCGAGTCGACCATAGGTCGCCTCGCATATATAAGAGAATGCATTGGCTTAACACATTAAAAATTATAAAATTGTTAAAGAATGTAAGAAAAAATGGTAAAGCCAAATGTTAGGCCAATGCATTCTCTTATATATGCGAGGCGACCTATGGTCGACTCGCATATATAAGAGAATGCATTGGCACAGGGCACAGGGCATAACTGTAACTATCACAATGTGGTCAAGGAGCCGGTTCCAATGATATCCATATTTGTATGGTTCTATTGAGACAGACCGAAGATATTTTAGGCTGTTGAAGCTTTACTTGGCCGGTTTTGTCCGGTTTGTTGGGTAAAGGGTTAAGTGGGATGTTAAGTTCACGCGCATTTATACTGGGTCGCGTCAATATAATACAACTGTGAGCAGAACATATTGGTTCTTTGTTTGGTAACTGCCTAGGTATGGTGTCTCACGAGGCGGTAGTAGGTCGTGTCTAAGCATAACTACGATATTGTAATCAAAGGGCGGTAATCAATATTGGATGGTGCAACTACTGTATGTGCGTTTTAACTGCACTTTTCAGACAATTGCTATGCACACTGGGTGCATGCTTATAATGCATATTATAAATACAAACAGAACGAGATCATATTAATTGCATGACCATCGGTTATTAAAGGGACTTATACATCATAAGCTTGGAAGTGAACATTTAGCCTGTCATATAGGCACGGAGCTATGTTCGCGCATGCTGGGTTGATGATATTATTTAGGTTTGAATACATTCTGGGCCCCTTGGAAGAACCTTATTCAAGCAAACCGAATAATGCCCATAAATATTCAAGCACAACACAACAACACGCACAAGCAAACGGGCAGAACGCTCTTTAATAATTTAATTTAATAAAGTCATAGTATAGTAAAACGAAACGCTCTTTATTTATACTAATCTAATGCTAACAGTATGGCATGTCAAACACCAAATATTCGGAATATAGAAGCCACATAAAATGCTGCTAATATAATCTGCTTGGTTCCTGTTGATGAATAATAGCCTGTGTTAATATGTATACAATCACACAACCACTGCATATCACGCATTAGCGTCAATAAGAATCGGTACAAATCTCGATACGGTTACCCGATACGGTTATTCCAACGTTCATAGTATAATAACTGAAGTCGACACTTTGTACAAAGCGATGAACACCTTCGCCACTTAAAGCCAACCGTGTGCACGCGCCCGCTGCGTGTTGTTATTGGGAGACTATGTTGGAATTTGAACAATATAATTATGTTACACACATTATTGTTTTCGAGTTTGTTGTTTTCGTTATATATAGCCTGGTAAGCTAATATTTAGATATACCGTAGTTGTTGTTGTGTTGTTGTGAATGGTGATGACGATGAAGCGATTATGATGTCGACCACATGATAAGTGTTAACAAGAAGGGCGACGACGGCGATGATAATGATGATGATGATGATGATGATGAAGCTTATGATGATGACGATGATGATGGAACGCTAATGATGATTATGTCGATGATGATGATGATGATGTTCCAATGATAATGACGACGATGGTGATGACGATGATGACAACAACAACGAAGTCGACAACGACGACGAGTACGACGATGATAATGATGTTGATGAAGATGAAGATAGAGGTGACGATGAAGACGTTTGGGAGGTCACTGTATATTTTGTATATAAATACTTTTCGTTATTCTGTCCATCTTATGTATATATTTCGTTTTCTCAATATCCATTCATGTTATTTAATTGGATCAGAGAATAAAGCAATTCTGCATCAAAAAAAAGAAAAAAAAAAAGAAGATAAGATTCATGGAACACGTCATATCATGTTAGGTAATTGAGCAGTGGTGACCACGAGTTTATCTAGAGGTACCACCATCTGTTCGTTTTATATATCAACACATATTCAGAACGGGTCCATGGGCTCATTCGTACGAGAAGTGCACTGCCTTTCGAAATGATAATTTTAGCGTTTTTAATTTTTTGCTAGTCTAGAAAATAATTCGATACTCTGTTCTCATATTCTCTATTCTTTCCTCATTCCTACCTTGGACATTCCGTTTTCCGATTCCAGAATTCCCATGAATACAAATGGCACTGCTTTTGTTCGGAACCCGAATATTGTGTTCGAAGTTGTATCTTTTATGGATTCAATGCGTCTATCTGGGACATATGAGCCCGTAGAAAGGTATTTATCGACCTATTTCGAAACCGGGAAAATATCTTCAAATATTCGAATTTGTGACCCGCCATATCAAATCCAGTCGTAAGTCGGGATTTTTTTAACCCTGTGCCAATGCATTCTCTTATATATGCGAGTCGACCATAGGTCGCCTCGCATATATAAGAGAATGCATTGGCCTAAAAAAAATTATCATTTTTTTTTAAATAAATGTTTCTTACAATTTTTAGGACATAAAATAAAAAACATCCATTACCCTGCAGGGAGCCCCACACATATATAGAAGCATATAGAAGAGTGTCGTCTGCTCATGTTTGTCCTGGGGCTCTGTATGGGTGAAATTATAAAATTGTTAAAGAATACAAGAAACAATTATTAAAATTATAAAAAATTGTTAGGCCAATGCATTCTCTTATATATGCGAGGCGACCTATGGTCGACTCGCATATATAAGAGAATGCATTGGCACAGGACAAAAATCCCGACTTACGACTGGATTTGATATGGCGGGTCACATATTGTTAGGTGTATTTTGGACGACAAACTGCCATGTGGCTTTAAAGATACGGTTAGCGTTGGCGGTTGGTATTGCTGTTACAATAGTCATATCCAATAATAAACAGAAAGTTATACCAATCATAAGGGTACGTTCATATGCTGGCAAACTGCAAAAATGCCAGTTGCAAAGGTTGTTTTGTTTTGTTTTGTTAGCTGGCATTTTTGCCAGCTACCGTCTATCTCGTGCTGGGTCGTGACTGGTCGTCAGCAATCATCGGTGATATATGATAACAGCGAAAACCTCTCTGCCGGTGGCCTCAACACAAGGCCACTAACAATAATTGATTGTGTCTGTATCGTCCTTGATACGACCGCATGGGATCGGGGTGTGTTCTTGTGATTCTCATACACACTTAATTATACATGTGTACGGATCTCCGTTATATGAGGATATGATGTGCGAGCTATAGGGGAGGTGGTGGCATGACTCACTGTGAGTTTCCTCCATCCATTGCTTCAAATGTGCTTACTTCAGTGAGCGTGTACAAATTCTCAATTGTTATCGAAATGGTCATGTATCGATCAGAATGGCACATTGAGATATCACTCAATTCAGATCAAGCTGGGGTTCGAATATGTGGCAACACCATCTACCCAGACTGCATGCGATATCGATGTAATTGTAGTGGTTTAAAAGTGACTGCTTGTGTCGTGGTGGTGGGGCGGGGTCTAACAGTAGGGATAATGGGATGTTCGTCTTTGGCATTGATAAAGCATATATGGGCCAATATAATTATTCATGCCATTTGAATAACAATATATTGTGTGCTTTTGATTAACTTGTGTTACTATTTATTTGATTTCTTTGTTTTGTTTAACATCAGCACCACGCCCCCCCCCCCCCCGTTTTTCTTAACTTATTGTTTTACTTAACATGAAGACCAACGAGTTTGTGACTAAAATTATTGGAATGACAAGTTTGGAGTTTGGGATGATACCCGGGAAGATTTGAATTCGTCGATTATCTTCGTTGAGCCAAGTGCGGACCCACCATCTCCTGTCTAGGTGACGTTTATTTTACTCATATATGAGCAACACCCCAGCGAGAGAGCTGGCCGTGGCGATATCACATTCCAACATGTCAAGTGACATTATTTTGACTGGCCTAAGTATACCAACACGCATCGTGTTCTGATATATTGGAAACAGCTCATCAATCACGCAAAACGGCTGTCGTTCATTGATCACTACTGACGCTGATTTGTTAACAGCGGGCAGAAATTAATCCGTTTTGGCAATTTTGCAACTGGCATTTTTGCAGTTTGCAGTGCAATATTGCCAGCGTATGAACCTACCCTAAATATCGCGTAAATCGGATGTTATTGTCATGATAGTATTATGTGTTATTTGTAAACAAACAGTAAATAAAGCGTATGCAATAAGCAAACAATCAAAACAGGGGAGACCCCTCTAAATTTGGCTGGAAATACCACCAAGTTGTTTACAACATACCGTTATACTATAGCGCTCGCTAATCATCGCCTCTCAAGATTTCGGTGTTGACTGGGTGAACGTGATTCAATCTCCTAAAACATCGCCACGGTGTTGAGTGTTTTGCATATCGCTCTCTATTGCGTGTTGTATATAAACAAACGCTCTTGAGGTAACTGTTATTTCCAAATTATAACCCTTAACGAAGGTCATTCGTGCCTTTAATACGAAGTAAACTGGGTTTGATTTTGTTAAATCGACATGGAGCCTTGAATATATTTTGTTTAAGTTTGTACATGTATATGCGTTTATTACCTGGATTTGCATCCGCCAGCTCATTGAAGAAGTCATATATTTGTGGTGTTTTGAAGTAAGCCAGATGGTATCCCATAGCAGCGCACGCCGCCTTGGCGTCAACTTGGGATTTTCGGTCAACATAAAACACACGCAGTTCACTGTGAGAGAGTGAGTCGTAGGCCTGAATGTAGCCAAGGCTCCTCGTGTCGATACCTGGACACAAATATAAGAACGTAAAATCGGTAAAGGATAATATATCAACGACATAAATACGTTCTATATATAGTTTCCGGTGTATAAACTAATAAATACGAGTCGAAGACACCTATCATGTTTTTTTATTGTCATAAGATTTCAACTCAAGTACAATATAATTTAATTGGTATTAATATTCTGTTCTGTCGGAAGACATGTTACCTGTTTCGTAGTCACTAATCATCTGGCTTTGAATAGAACATAGTTCAACAGTAGTAAAGATGGTCTATCATTCCTATAACAATTTTTATATAGTTTCATGGGTATCAAATACTAAATATGAATCGAAGACCCCTGCACGGAAACGCTTATATCAATTAATATTGATTTTATATCGATATTTTCTGAAATAATGCTATATTCAATCAGTGATTCAATTGGAAAAATTTGTCCTTACTATTACAATTTTTTTTTAGATAGAATTATCCCGAATGCGAGCGACGGGCGCTCGTTCGAAAATGATTGGCATGCGCGAATCGATGCGGTCATCAAAGGCGGCAGCACCGTGAGCGTAAACTGTTCCAAATTGATTCTATATATATTATATCAGAAAATTCGAAATGAAATCAATATTAATTTATAGAAGCGAATCCGGACAGGGGTCTTCGATTCATATTTATTATGTTATACCCAGGAAAATATATAAAAGATGTTGCCTTTTGAGCTTATGGTACATCCAGTGCAAGATAAATCGTGTAGCGCAGTTCTTTTTATCGACAGAACCGGCTTTAAGCGAATTGTCAATAATTGTTGCCAACACATGTACATGTGAGTGTTGTCACACGTCAATGAAAACCATGAACAGCGCTTTACTTGGAAACATGAATGTTAATGAGCTGTCGGGAGCTGGGGATTATCCGTTAATGAGCTGTCGGGAGCTGCATGTGGATTCTCCGTTCATCTCTGAAATCAATGTAAGTACCGGAGTCTTTAGAGCCAGTTGATTGTCATGAAATCTTGGTCCAGCTTGCTTTATAGACTGGGTATGATAATATATAGATTTATCATATGACTCAATCATTATTTACTTTGGAAAGTATGTCATAAATCAATTTCATATGAACTACTAGTTCATATCACCTTCCGATAATTTGATTGGTTTGTTGACAAAAAGTGTGTTCTGATTGGCTGAATGGCAACCGGAGCCGAGCCGTATCTCTAACTAAATGCAGGTCAAATTCGTGCGCTTCAATCAACGCGATGCCGAATTACTCGCAATTATAATCTTGAAATATATAGTTTTGGACATTGTTATACGATAAATAGAATATGTAATTCGTATTTATCTAATAAACATACGATATAATGTCACAAACTGAGAACAGAATAGCGCATTATATCTTCGCGTGCATATTATTTCTGCTAGTTCACCAGGTGTAATTGGGCTTCCGGTGCAATGAAGTGACGTCACATTAACCTTTTGCTGCCGATGTCATATAGCTATTTAGTTATTTGTGTGCGTTTTGGACATCATAATCAATTTATAGGTGTCATATGATAAATAGAATATGTAATTCGTGTTTCTCTCATATGATATTTATGAAACTCGTCACGAATTTTCAGTTTTCTCTCGCCAGAGGCTCGAGAACACTGAAAATTCTTAGACTCGTTTCATAAATATCATATGAGAGAAACACTCATTTCATATCCTCTATATATGAATACTAACTCGTAGTGACTACTGTGGTAGTCGTTGTTGTAGTCGTCGTGGTAGTTGGTATTGTTGTTGTTGTTGTTGTTGATGTTGGTGTAGTTGATTCTCCTGCTGTTGTCAATGTACTTGGTGGTCTTGTTGTCAGATTCTGGCCAGCTACATAATATAAGTAAAACGCTTTGTTTCATTGGTAACCAGTATAGGTAATAGGGTTTCTTACCACGTGATAATACTAGTCTTGTTAACATCAAAGCATTCTCCCTGTACCTTTCTATATAGCGGACTTTGTGGCCAGAAGCAATGGTAGGAGTTTCCTCAATTGTAATCGACTTTATCAATACAAATATTACAATATAAGTCAATACAAAATATTATATTTATCGGAAATAGTGATGTATTACAATCTTAGATCTCCCACGAACAAAACAAAAATTCGGGAATTGTAAACTCCTGTTCGGTGATTGGTCAACAGTTACTGCCAATTGGGTCACCCGTTTCATATCCCAATAACTTACTTTGAAAACCAGTTTGGATACAAGATTGCGACGGATGTATAGAGTCTCCTGATGTTAAATTATATGGACGGAGGACAAAAACAACGATACCACGGATGATTTTGTATTATGCAGTGTTGTTAGTATTGGTTTTTGGAAGAAAAGAGGTTGATGACGTCAATAAAGTAACCGTCGTTTCTTCGGTAATCAACATGGGACTCTCTTCTAAAACTGTGAGTAAATTAGCGATTAACTCAATTTCTTCAACAAGGTGTCGTGAAAGAATCACTATTTGTCAAAATGAACAATGTCCCCGACAACCTAAAGATGTATATGATAAAATAAAGGATCTCGGCGTATGTCGGCGGAAACCAACTAAACGTGGGTGTCGGGGTGGAAGGAAACATAAGCTGAAAAATATTACTATTCGGCAATTCCCAAATGAACATATCAACGTTTTCTATCAGAATACACAGGGAATTCGAACAAAACTATCCCAAGTTAATAGATTCTTTTCCGATGGGTCCTACGATGTGATATGTTTCAGTGAAACGTGGCTAATGGACCATATATTTGATAGTGAAATGTTCGATCTCATACAATATTCGGTATTCCGGCGAGATAGAATTCTTTCGTCTAAGAAACGTGATGGAAGTGGAGTACCGATAGATGTCAGCAATCAAATTAACAACTAGGCGATGCGCAGAATTTGAAACCGACGCTGAAATTATATGAAATTATATGGGTCGAGGCTGTTTGTGGACATATCGTCAGCGTATTTGCCATCGGAAAACAAAGCGCCTTGTGTTGATGAATTCGACAAATCACTAGAACTTCTCAGTAAAAGCATTCGTCCCAATGACATAGTTTTGATGGTTGGCGACTTCAATATGAGAGACATTTATTGGTCACTTGATTCTCAAGGAATATTGCAGCCGACATCCTGGTCAACACAAAGATCCGAGGACTTTGTTAATTATGTGTGCAACGAATATAAGTTACAACAGTATTTCGACAGTCCTTCGTGTAACAACCATTATCTTGACGTGGTGCTCAGCAATCGCGTGGTAACAGCAGTCCAGTTTACAGACAAATCAGCGAATTCAATTCACCAGGCCATCGAATACATATAGTAAAGCCCGGACGAAGTCGGGTCACCTGCTAGTAGTATATACGTTACGTCTCTGCGCTCCAGCAGCAGCATTGGCAGCTCTCGTACAAACTGTCTATGTTCATTGTTATGAGTATTTATTTTATATCTACATATATATATATCCCGTAGTGTTTACCTATAAAAATATCTTTATCTTTATCTTTATTGACCGGAGCACAAAAACGACGTCACAAATTGTTGACCTAATCTGACATAATCACTAAAAGCGGTCAGCGCAATAATTGGGCGTGTTTTTAAAAGTTCAAACGAATTGCACGTGAGACCAGTTATTTATACCGATCACATTATGTTTTTGAGGGCTTGGAAATCTTCTATTGGGCTGACTTAATGTGCTGCGTGTGATAGTCTCAAATTCTCGACAGATTTTTTGAAAATAAATAATACTATATTCAGCTTTTGTATGGGAATAAATCATCAAAAAAGCTATATAAATATAGTAAATTAATGTAGTGGGTATGTGTTTTTAAAAGTTCAAATGAATTGCACGTGAGACCAGTTATTTATACCGATCACATGTTTCTGAGGGCTTGGCAATCTTCTATTGGGCTGACTTAATGTGCTGCGTGTGCTAGTCTCAAATTCTCGGCAGAGTTTTTTAAAATAAATAATACTATATTCAGCTTTTGTATGGGAATAAATTATCAAAAAGGCTATATAAATATAGGAAATGAATGTAGTGGGTGTGTGTATTATTTGGGGATACGGCGCTGTGGTCGTTGGGGGCACGTTTAGTGATAACCCCTTCGCGGTTCACACAATGTACTACAACGACCACAGCGAGGTATCCACCAATAACGCACACCCACTACATTAATTTCTTAAAAGAATACCATTCATTTGACCTCGCGACAGAAACAGTTCTGGCCAATAAAATATGACAAGGTCAAATTTCGAGTAATCGTACTCCCGGGACTTTATTAGCTTCTACCGGTCATTGGGGCCGAATAAACACACTATTCTAATTTACAATTTATCAATATGTGTCATACGCCCCTACCAAATTGTCTTATGAAGGCTGTTAACACAACATATACATTTGAGACCACCAACCCAGGCTAAGGGTCCTGCTATATACCGCCATGATGATGGTGGTGAAAATATGACGAATAAACATCCTGAAAGTACCTGTACTGATGCTGGCTTTGTTAAAGACATATTATGGACTTGTTCGAGTGCGTACGTGTAGCTAAGTTAGTATTCAGGCGCTTTGTCAATTGGATGAATGTAGCATTCTACTAACATCGCCAAAAATCTCAAGCAAGTCGACCGTACAACTCCACAGTAAACATCGTCCAAACTACGCTCAATTGTAAATATTTACTTCTCGATTCGGGACGCAACTATCGGAGATAAACTAACGAGAACGATTTCGCACCGAGATTCATTGCATTTAATTACTATATAAGAATGACGGCGTTTGTTGTCAATTTGGATATAATATTGTAAAAATAACTACTTTGAGCAAGATTTTTCTCCATTTCTACTTGATTACCCTGCCGGGGTGTTTCACATTACTTTAAACCAGAGAGAGAGGTTTCTAAAACTCACGAATACAATTAACGCTTAGACATGTGTTGGGCTCTCTACATAGTCTGTAAATCCCGTACAGGGACTCAATGCCCTTGATGTGGGTTCATGAGACATATCATAGATTCTATAAAAGTCTGTAAAATAACTGACATCAAAAAGTACATACAAAATATATTGATATTTAAAAGCAAGTGAAATTTTGAGACAGTGCAATTTTTTTTTTGGGGGGGGGGGGAACTAAATTTACTAAAAATTACACTTGCTTCTAAAATAGGAGCCTTGTGTTTTGTACAGTCCCAGACATGTTCAAAGAGCAATGCCTGGCATGTCTCGGAGGATATATACATGTATATTGATATTGTTCTTATTTCCGTTATTAATAACTCTCCGATAATGATATTTCACTTATCAATATACCACTGTCATGTAAACATTACTGTTACAGTCGAATTGCCGACACAAGTGCAATTTGCCCCGTAATATTTCAAAGTTTAATCAAACCTTGATGGTAAACATTCTAAGAGATAAAATAATTGAACATTATTCTGATAAGCATATTCAGACTAAAATTCATACACGCGAAATTCCGTTATGGAGAACTATCAATATAACTATAGTAACAACGTTGATATATATGGTTCACACTTTCAATGTTTCATATTTTTTTGCACATTTACACACTGCGAGTGGTTTAATTGCAATGACAGATGCTCATGGAGGTTAACATAACTCATATACAAACATTGGTATCAAGTATACACAATATGTACAAATGTATGGCGGCAATGTAGTTACGAATAGAATATTATATGTACTCATTTGAAAGGTTTCATACGTAGCAATGACTAAATAGTTCAGATGGTATGTCAACCAGGCGGATTATCGTCGAACCTCTTAAACATGGTATGTATAAATTTGCATAGATGACGTATTTGACATAGGTTTTGTACATAGTCATGCGAGTCATTGGTGTTTCTACAGTCAGTACATCGGGGGTTGTCGCAATTTACTATCAGACTTATGTCATTTACCCGTGACTTCTTCGCCAAGGTAGTATTCTTTAATTAGCGCAAATGTTTGCGCACGGAACTGATAATAAATTGCGACAACCCCCGGTGTGCTGACTGTAGAAACACCAATGCCTCGCATGACTCGCATGAATGATACTATATACTACCCATAGCTTGTGATCAAGATAGTTGACTCGCCTTTATATCCGAGCAACATCTATGCTGCAGTCACCAATTACTCATTCAAGAAAAGAGCTTAGTTATGGACCAGAGACAACATTCAAATCACTCATATGTTCTTGTACATACGTTGATTATATAATCAGGCCTTGATCACCAAATCTGCGCCAGGGGATGTCAGGAAGACAATCCTCGATATTATGATATCCCCTGTTGATATAATGTTATACTCTTCTTGTATTGTAATTGTTATAAACATAAGTATTCCATTATATCACCAATAAACAACCAATCAAAAAACTCAATCAATCCATTTGCATCGGCTCCTAATCCAACAGTGTCCATAACACAGTGTCATCAAACCGTGTCCATAACACAGTGTCATCAAACCGTGTCCATAACACAGTGTCATCAAATAGTGTCCATAACACAGTGTAATCCGGTACATGCCATTATCAAAGAACCAGATGTACGAACATTTACCGAGTACGTGTTTCAATGTGATTGAGATTATGTTTCTCTTGAAATAATGTTCTGAGGATTGGTGATGGCCGATTCGTGGAACTCGTGGAAATGGGATGCAGATGGCGATATAAATTCCGATCAATATCATGTTGGATTCGAACCCACAACCGTGTCCAGATATTAGCTTAAATGTTGGCCTGCATGCATACTAACCAACTGAGCTATATGCAATGAATTGCAGATGTTATTGTGTCAACAAGTTCCGATACTAAATGTCTACTGTCTGAATAGAAATACAACTTTTCAATGACATGCCGTAAACTAAATCCAAGTTTTAGGAAATGTCATGAAACTAAAAGTACAACGTCTAGGGTCGCAGGTCTTATGCCGTTGAATAACTAACTAAATTCACGCTTTTATCGTGTAAACAGATGAAGGATAAATATTTTGTCTTTTAACCTTTAAGCTGTTTAGTTATGCGTAAGTATTAGGTCTTGTGTCAGTTTGCTAAATACGTGTAAATGCGATGTCTTCAACTTTGAACAAATATACATTGTTTGGGAATTCATTATCTTATCGAAACTACAACGAACCCCGGAGTTTTGACGAATTTACACAAAACATTTATAAGTGATATAAAGTTCGTTAGCCAATTTTACGCTAATCAGACATTCAAACATGTAAGATATCTCAAAATTAGTATCACATTACGCTAACATTCCCTTCAAAATTTGGACCTGAATCTCTCAACACCACATAAACTGGAGATTGTCACTCCACCTTTATAAATCCTATCATTCCCTCATCCAAGTTACAAGATACAAACACTTATTTCCCATCACCATTATATAATTGCATTTCAAGAAAGTACAACAGGCTGCCCTTCCCACTAACAGCAAAATATATAATCATAAAATGAGTAAAATGCCCAAAAAAAAAACATTGTTTATTTTAATATTTGTATTAGGATCCTGATATGCATTATCTCATAAATAAGTGTACATACATTTACGTATATGTAATATGATGGCCAACAACTAGAGATTTGTTCTATTGATCATAAAGTATCAACTGTATGTTAGATATATTATTGTTTATGTATCGAACTTTTCATAATTATAATAAAAGATAAATGTTTAGTTTGTTGATATATTATTGCCGTGGGGTGGGAGGGGATCATTCCATCTCGGTGGATAATACATGTGAGCTAGATCTTGCATATATGCATGCAAAACATTAGTTGAATTTGGGATTGACGGTGATGTAAACAATTTCTTTCCAGTTTCCTGTTAACACATTGACATGTTAACAGTGATTTCAAGTCTTCCCATCTTGTTTTATAATGATGAGCCCTACAAACTTCCAAGTGACTTGTGCTGAGACATTAAATGTTGTAGTAGTACTTAAGTTGTTCAATGAGGCCAGTTAGAGTAGGATTTGTTTTCCTCATTTTACATAAATATATATTTTCCATACAGTAATATACAAATATCCAAGATTTCAAATATGGTTACTTCTGCGAATCCCATTTCAAGCACAGTATATTCTGGGGTGAGGTCTATTGAAAATCCACATTTTTCTTTGAGTAGCTGTTGAAATTGAAGCAAATTTTCAAAACAAAAATGGCATATGTTGTTGCCTTGGATGGGGTTGTGGCTATAGCTGAAAGTTAGTTGTTAAATAGATGTTATTATGCTTACATTCCCGATACTTAAATCTATACTCGATGTGTTTCTTATATTTTAGTTATCAATACAATTCGCTTGAACAAGTCATGTATTGATTTTATTTCTCGTGTTGATAGTATAAAATCCTTCGATAAGAAGCTATGACAGTAAAGGTCGATGCTATGATATATGGTGTAAAACCATCCGACATGAAGCTCTGACAGTAAAGGTCGATATGATCTATGGTGTAAAACCATTCGACATGAAGATCTGACAGTAAAGGTCGATGATATGATATATGGTGTAAAACCATTCGACATGAAGCTCTGACAGCAAATGTCGATGATATGATCTATGGTGTAAAACCATTCGACATGAAGCTCTGACAGTAAATGTCGATGATATGATCTATGGTGTAAAACCATTCGACATGAAGCTCTGACAGTAAATGTCGATGATATGATCTATGGTGTAAAACCATTCGACATGAAGCTCTGACAGTAAATGTCGATGATATGATCTATGGTGTAAAACCATTCGACATGAAGCTCTGACAGTAAGGGCGCGTACACATGGCCAGCAAGAAAATATCAGGTATGCCCCATGTGACTTACTTGACCAATGAAATAAATAATACCGGAAAATATCCGACGAAGGCAACGCGCTGATATTTTATCGCCAATTGGTGAAATGTGTTCACCTTGATAGGTGGTCATCGGTAACCGTTAACTAATCTCGCGGGGATATGATCGTAACAATTCAAGCGCTAGAGTTATGATCCATCAATAGTATCGTCTGTTTCAACATAACGTATTTCCATGTTATATTGGTTGTCAGAACCGCTTATGTATATACGTGTGTGCAGAGTCGTGGTAACATGGGGGGGGTGGGGGTTGGGGGGTTGGGGTGTTTCACACCCCCCCCCCCCAACTTTGGTCAAAATTTTCAACATTTGGAAATTTCATACCAACAATAGGTTGAAAATGTTCTTGTAGTTTGATTTTCAAACAAATTCTTGGGGGGAATTAATTGTTTTTGGACCAATATTTGCATATTTTCCTATTTTTGGTAAAAAATTATGGTCTGAAATGGTTATCAGTTGGAAACTTTCCAACCTCATGGGGGTGACAGGTTGGAAATTTCCAACACTTGGAAAGCTTGTGTCCTGGTCCCTCCCCCGTGGCCAGTCAAAAGTTAAAAACTGCTAGTTAATTTAAGAAAACAATATTGTCATACATTTGGTCAACATTGTCATTGGAATTGTCATCAGTTGTAAATTTTCCAACCTAAGTGGGGTGTCAGGTTTGAAATTTCCAACTCTAGGAATGCTTGGGGATAGTCTAGATGGTAGGATTTAGCGATTTTCTTGTTAAGATTACAAAATTTTCGCACTCCGGGCCGAACCATGGTTTAATATAAGAGCACTGAGGTGCAAGGGGGTGCAAATGGAATTATGGAAAACTTGTGTTTGGTCTGATTCTGATTCAAGGGGGGTGCAGTTGGAATTTCCGAAGGTGGACACACCCAACGAACAAACGGAAACCATCTAGCCACGTCCCTTCGTGTATGGGGATGCTTTATTTGGTACCTAATATGATGCCTTGATTTAGTTGTTTTACTTTAATTTGGACTCTATGTACGTTTCGAATAAGAAATTGTTGGCGGCTCCTCGCTCTTCTCGCATGTGGGATGTGCCCCAGGGCCGAACCCACCAACGTCTGTTTAGATGTCGTTTCGTGTGTTCATGAAGAACACACATCCCTACTCCAACGACGAGGACGCGTTCCTTTCTCGTTAAAATAGGTGGCATTTTAAACTGTCAATAACACTTTATATGAATATTCGATATGGACTATAGGTTGTTTGTCCGCAGTAATTCACTTCAACAAACAAGACTAACACTATTCACATTGAGCTCAATCAACGCCATATCACCCGCCGCTTTCTCACGGGCGTAATCTTTGCAGCAAGAAAATATCAGAGTACAATTGTACCTGATATTTTCTTGCAGATATTTTCTTGCAGCTTCATGTGTACGCGCCCTAAAGGTCGATGATATGATCTCGATAACCAGAGTGTTTCTCTAAAATGTGTAATTTCAATTTAAAAACTATAGGCCGATCACGATCGTCTGATGTTGAACCCATACCTTCAACCATACCGACACACCGTCTACAACAGTTGAATAATCAATCTAAGACAAATATATAGCTGGTCATGAAAAGTAAAGATAATTGGAAAGAGACTTACAAGGGCCAGGCATAAAACTAAAATATACCCACGTGTGCAGAAACGTTTGTGAAAATCAACCAAATGACCCTAACTATACGGATCAGGGGTATGTTATAAAGTAGATGTGCAGTGAAGTATAAACATATCCAGATGATAAATATTTCAGTTATCAAATCAATGAAATAATATAGCATATGTCTGTGGTATGGTGGAAGGGAGTTATTTTGTTTCATAAATGTTCAATACTAAACAGTTCATTATAAGAATTGATTTATATCTGCTAATGTGACTCAATAGAGTTTTGATGCAAATACTTTAAGTTTGATTTGTACTTATTTTGGCAACCTCAACCTTGATTATATGAATTATAAGGAAAATAGTTGTTGAAGACATCATGAATTGGCTTTGGAGTTATAACCGATTTACTCTACACATTGTGGATATTGGATGCTCATCATTAATAAATCACATGCAACTATGGGAATAAAGCCTGCATATGTTCAAAGCAGGACATCACCTAAAATTGTAATTAATCAGTAACAAAATACATGCAGGTCAAACGAGTACCAAGATAAGAGTAATAAGAAGTTTGAGGAAGATAATTTGAAATATTTATTGTATCGGATAGCATGTGTCCATGGAATAGATCAATGGAGATTCCAAACCGGAATAATTTGATCAAGTTTGTTGAATAGGATGGATGCCCGCTTTTACAAATTGAATCATAATTAACCCTTTACCCAACAGAACGGCCCTGTGCCAATGCATTCTCTTATATATGCGAGTCGACCATAGGTGTATATAAGAGAATGCATTGGCTTAACACATATTAAAATGATAAAATTGTCAAAGAATGCAGAAAAACATTATAAAAATTGTAAAAACATGTAAGTAAAATGTTTTTTAGGCCAATGCATTCTCTTATATATGCGAGGCGACCTATGGTCGACTCGCATATATAAGAGAATGCATTGGCACAGGGCATAACTGTAACCATCATAATGTGGCCAATGAACCGGTTCCAATGATATCCATATGTGTATGGTGTTATTGAGACAGACCGAAGATAGTTTAGGCTGTTGAAGCTTTATTTGGGCGTTTTTGGCCGTTTTGTTGGGTAAAGGGTTAAAATGACATAAACAAGAACAGAGACACATGTCAAGAGGTGGTTAATTAACTGATAATATAGCAGAGTAGAGTGGTCACTACATACAATAAATATACATGGGGAGTTGTTTAATTTCTTCAGTCAGTGTTAAATTAATAGGATATATTTTCAACAAGCACCAAAGTGAATAGACATGGTTTGGTACACTTGACCTGGTAGATATATAAACTGAATTTGTTCCAATGGCTTTGATTGCTCGTCAAACAGAATAAATTGATCCCATGAAGGATTGCCATATTCAAAACAGGACATGGCACATGGTAATCATTGATACGTCACTTTTTGAATTATTGATATGCTGTGTCTCTGAGATGGATGGAAACAGTTCATAATTTTGGAAACAAATCCTATGTGATGTGATTTAATAACAAACATTTTTTACAGTAGAAGGGTTAATTTAATATGTCAAGCTGAAACAATAACTCATGTCCTTATTCATTTGCTTGGTGCTCATTTCACAAATAATTCACATTGACTAGAGGGCAAAATGTTGAGTTGATTATAGCATGTGCCTATGTGATGTTAGCAAGGGTTAATGTTTTCAAAACCAATCACCAATACCACAATATATATAGGCGAAGAGTGGGCCTTGATAAACCTAGAGGTGAGATATGAGAATGATCAGAAAATATTTGAGTTGTTGCATGCGATAGCATGTGTCTATTGAGTGCATGAGAAGTGTGATTTTTTTCTAATTCTATCATTGGAAAGATACAAAAACATACATTTGGAGGGTGTGGCATCCGGAGACCTGTAGTCAAATTTCAACTATAACGGATGGAAAATGTGTGAGTTATCGCATCGGATAGCACATATCTATTGGATGGATTGTCACCATAAACCTGCACATAAAACATGAACACGATCCGGTAAAAAATACTCGAGTTATGGCGTCAGATAGCATGTGTCTACGGACGAACGGACATACGGGCGGACGTACGGGTGGTCGACCCGGACGTCGCCATGATGTGTACCATACATGGTATGGGTACGCATATCAATTAGATTATTGAAATATGACTGTCAAATCATTTTGTTTTGAAATCATGTACAGAAAATTACTAATATGTTTTGAATTTGTGTCTCTATTATTATGCAGGTCGTTTTGGCAATTTGTATCGAATATATTATAGCAAAAATCTTAAAGATGGTTGGAAATTTTCAATGTCTTCGGAAATCAACTGATTGCCATTCCAATCCTAACAGTTCATCAAAAGTACGATAGAGGTTTACTTTTAGTCTAAAACAAATAAAATCACAATAAATACTGATTGGAATAAGACATAATGGAACGAATTTAATCTACTTTTGGTCCGAAAATTTCAAACGTTATTATGTCAGGCAAAACATTTCCAACTATTGAAAAATTAGGTCACAGTTGAGGAATGAGACACCTCTGCCACTACGTATCTGTGGATGATTTGTATTAGTACCTGTAAAAGCTCTGTAGTAAACACCAGCGGCTTCTTGTGACTGATGCTCTGTGTTCGAAAGAATGGCTTCATACATTCTGCACGTGCCCTGTTCTTGAATGACATTCATCCCGGTGCAGTGTGGGAGTTTCGAACACAATCGGGCGCATTGGTTGAAGATAGCTCCTCCATTTCTCAATTCAACGAGGTAAGTTGAATTTACTATTCCGTCAAATGGTGGCGTTCTAACGAAGCTGATAACTGTCCCGGACGACCTCATTGTTCGAATAAAAAGGACATACACAAAGAATATCAGTCTCTTGAGGGAGTATCCTGTAAGATCCATGTTCATGTTCACAATTAATAACAGTCTCGATCAGAGAAGAAAATCACACATCAAAGAGAAATGTTCTTGTGCTCAATGTCCATCGTTTGGCTGTTAACATACTCTGTTGTCCATCGGATGTCCACTTTTGAATGTTTGAACAATGTCGTAAAATGGAGAAGCGACTGCTGTATATACACCGGTATATGCTGTGCATTATATTACAATCAGCAACATCGCAGAAACGATAAGTGACTGTTGCCCAGATACATACTGTGCATCAGCATAGAAATGGGTGTTAAACTAACCGGAAAGTGTTTTCATCTGATAAATTCTTTTGAATGTTTAACATATAATTGAACAATATCATGAAAAGATGACTGATTATCGTACATATATGTATTGTGGGTTCGAATAGAACTGGGTGTATGACTAACAAGAAACTGTATTTGTCATCTGATTCTTCTTCTAAATGTCTAATATGTGGTTGAACAGTCTCCCCAAAAATCGACCATGTATACGGTGTACATTACAAATGTGACTGGCTGTTAACTAAACATAAGCACTATTTCTGTTCCGATGTCTTCTTCTGAATGTTCAAATATCACATTGAATATAATCACAGCACAAATGAAAAATAGTCCTGCCGTACGTTACATGCAAAACTGGCTCAAACCTGTGTTTGTCATTCGATATCTTCTTTTGAATGTATTGCATCAAAGCGCACAACCCTTATTTACAAACGGTCTGAATCTGTGCCGAGATTCCAATGGCATCGTCCATTTCGAGTTGTCGTCGTAGAACAAGATGTTATCAGAAGTCATATCGGTATAACGAAGTATCTGCCATACTGACATGACTCACATTTTGCCATACAATGGCTCTTTTCTATGCTTCACGTCACAAGCAAATTGCAGACTCCTGCACTTAGCAACTATACCGCGTTACCGTGGTAGTAGCAATGCTTGCACTAGCATACGCTGATAGATGGCAACGTCATATATCAAATGTTCCCAGTTCGCTGGTCGGTATTCTGGTTGCTTGTTCTCCACATAGATTCACCCGCGACCCTTAATTATTTATAACTGCCAGCTACAACACTGATAGAAGGGAACCCTATAAAATACATATTTTCCGCTGCATTATTCGTTAATAAGTTTGCGTTGTTCGTGCTCTGCAGCCTCTGTGGGTATTGTCGGTCTTTGTTTAATTTAGTTCAGTAAGATTGTAGAAAACTGAGCAACGCTTATTTGCCGCTTTTGGCTTTAATGAGGAGCAATCCCAACGGGGTTTTTCCGTTCCGAGAAACGAGATCGATTTGAGTTTTACTTAGATAGACCAGTAAGCATTAAAGCTGCTGAGGCCAAATAAAATGTCTTGTTGCAGTTACAGGGACAGAATAAATTAGGGTCGGTAGGTAGGCTTAAAATTATTATTTTTATTTCGACATATTCTTTGGGTCCTCATTCAAAGCGTAACTAAGATTGATTTTGATTTTCTTTGTATTAACTTAGAAAAGAACCAATTCGGAAACAATGTTTTTTTTTTCTGAAAAAGATTAGGGTCGGGGATTTTAAATAACTTTTGCAGGGAAATTAGAACCACAATTACTGTTTTCTTTTGTCTGATCAAACTGTTGCCATTGTTCTCTGCCTGGGAAGACGGCCGTTGTGTAACGTCACCACCTGTGATCATGTGTGCGCTTTGTATTCTTCATGTATTACTTTATCCAAGCTTATGTGAACGAACGAACGAACGAACGAATATTTTATTTTAGTGACATGTGTGTATAGTGTATACAAAACATCACATACAGGTGATAACAATGTCGAGTAACAAAATAACAACACACCCGGCCAATAAGGCCTATAAGTCACTTTAAACAAAAATAATAAAGAAAATTGTTGTGCACATTCATGGGATAGAAAAGGTTTTGCTAGGAAGATCTTGTCTTTTTTGATAAGCACTATAAAGAAATTTAACTACTTGAAGAGGATACCGATTGATTAGCTGAGTAAGCAAGCCGACGTCACTAAATTGTGTCTGTCCATGTTCGATCGCGATATATGACATCAGTTTTGATCGCAAGTGTTTATATGCTCGACAGTTAAGGAGATATGTGATATGCGGGTTGATTCAATGTACATTCATTACAACGGACGTTCCTAGGGGGTTCCAACTGGGAGGTGAGACCATAAAATGTCCAACTATAAAGTATTTGGTCTAATAAAATTTCCAACTATATAGGATTTGGTTTTGAGTAATGCAAAATTTCAATATTGGCTTAACGGCTTAATAATTTGGGTTTCTATATGTTCTTTTTAAGAGTCTGGACTGTATAAATAAAGACACCAGTAACAAGAATGACATAGCATTAATCCATGTTTTATGTATTGATTACCGGTACACTGTGCATGCAGTACATAAAACATGATATTAATCAGCATATGGTTGAGGAGCGAATATGATTACATGTATTCCAATTTCAAAGAGTCACAAGTTATACCTCACACAAGGTAACACGTACGCATGGTGAATGATTGTTATATTGTTAAAGATGTCCTCAGAAAGATATGGAGGTTTGACATTACTAATAGACTAGTGACCATGAATCTATGGTTGGTAAAACATACCAGTCTGAACTATTTTATTGAAGTGTTTTAGCTTATATTCGTTTGCGTTGTAACTGTCACTTTACCTCCCCATTTAGCGGCAAATCAAGATGACGGAATTCGGAGTCAGAAAAAAACAATTTGTACAATTCCGGAATTGGAAAATCGGTCACGAGTATTTAGTATTGGAATTCCGAGTCGGAAAATAAACAAACGGCACAAATTCGCAGTCGGAAAATCGAGGAATCTGATTGAAAGACTTATATCATTCGATTTACTTGTTACCTATAATTTCCAACTATTGGAATTTGAGTCATGAAATTTCCAACTATTGAAAATTAAGGTTCTCATTGGGGGGGTGAGACACCCCACACACCCTGTCATTACCCAATACATTATTCATAAATTATTGGCAATTAGTTTGTTCTGTGGATACGTGGATAATCTAATCACAGAGACCAAGTCACCACTCACTGTTTATAGTATATGTTTCTATTTGTTAGAATGTCAACAATTTTGATCGAAAACATATCTTTAAAGTTAAATAAAATAATTATGCATATCATCAGATTGTCTCATGTGTTTTATAAACCTTGATAAGTACACAAATCCCTTGTATCCGGGGTTGCGTCCCCTCGTTGTGGCACGTGCCATGTGCTCGAGGTTATAGTCGACTTAAAGGCACGGGTGGCGTTCGTTGCAGAAATATTCATATTTGTCCAAATCGCCATCAACAGAAGGAATATTAAAATATATATAGTTTTGTTCATATGCCAAACATAATCAGCGCGTAAATAGTATATTGTCGTCAAGACGTACGATGGTGTACGTAAACAAGAGCCTGCTCGCGTTACGGAAGTTGTGCTTCTGTTTACATAACACAGCGCAATTCTATTGGTTAATCACACAAAAATGACATAAACGCTCTTTATTATTTCCATATCATGAAAAGAGCGTAACAAATAACGCTCTTTATGTTTACCATATCCGGATCTAAACAAAAGCCAGGAAACGTAACGTTTTTTTATTTTGTTTACATAACAAAGGGGAAAAAGTTGACAATAACATATTGTTTATGCCATATTTATGATTGGTATTAGAACAAATTCTGTCCATATTTTACTATTCTTTCTGTTTATGGCTGTTTTTGACGGAGGTGAATATTTTAACAGCATACCCACCGCCAACACCGCCCGTATCTTTAAAGTGGTACTGTACACAAAATCCGGCCATATTTGGGACCATATAAGAAATGAACGGCGGTTTCAATGTGGTCATGGGATTTTGACCGCGAGAAAAATTCAGCAAACTGCATGAACCCCGACGGGGTTCATGCGGAGTTTGCTGATTTTTTATCGCGGTCAAAACCCATGACTACGTTGAAACCGCCGTTTATTATTTATATTTATATATTTACGCTCTTTAAAACAGTTCTCCAAATATGTCCGTTATTTCGTCAAAAAAACTTTTTCAAATATCTCCGTTATTTCGTTTATAAACATAATTTCCTATTTCTATATTTCGCTCTATATTTCGCCCTATTTCGCTATTTCGTTGTATTTTCCTATTTCGACTTTTCGTACTATTTCGCTGTATTTTCATATTTCGATTTTTCGTTGTATTTCATATTTCGATAATTCGCTATATTTGACATATTATGGGATATGGGATTATATGATAACCAACATTATGATAGTCAATCGAACATCTCGTGCCACCCGTGCTTGCGATTAGATGCCACCAGCCATCCAATCGTGATCTTTCGAACCTCGATTACATATTGTTTGCTATCAAATCCTTGGCGTATTGGCTGACTAGATACTCAAGCAGTCGGTAATGTCCGACAATCCCCGGCGATTTCCGGGACCAATGTGTTCATAAACCTATGAACGACATTGGAACTGACGTAACGTTTATGTGTTCATATGTTTATGAACGCATTGAATAAGGGGCGTGTCTACCGTAACGCTATGTGGAAATCGGAAGAGATATTAGGGGTATGTAAATATATCCTTTTATACTCAACAGAATATATGCAACAAATGAATGAATTTGAACCATGGATTAGTGCAAAATACAATCATGTGCTCTATGAACGATGCAAACAACATGGTAAATATAATGAAAATGAATTTATGACTCCAGTCATAAATTCATTTTCATTATAACTACATGTTGTTTTACATCGTTTATAAAGTAAATGAGTTTATATTTGCACTCATCTATGGCTCAAATTTATTTACTTGTTGCATATATTCTGTTGAGTATAAAAGGAGATTGTCCCAAATATGGCCGGATTTCGTGTACAGTACCCCTTTAAAGCGCATGAAAATTAATTAGCTGTATAATATGTTATATAGCTTGTTAAATTATAATTATAATTGTTAGATGTATTATAGATGTAAAGAAAACGGTAGATTCGGATTTGTATTTACAACGTTTTAAAGTTGTTACAATAAAGTCTGCATTGGTCTCAGTATTGCTTAGTATTCGGGCAGTTCCGAGAAGAGCTGTGGCCTATTGGTATTTGACTTTGAATATGAGATAATCATGTTTTGAAATTTCAGCTGAGGGTTCCGGTGGCTCCAATTATGAACTATATACTTTGTAGCGTGTCCACGTGTATTTATGCCTGTTCTAACGTACACTAAAATGAAATCGTACAGTATCGTCAACAGAAAATGTGATGACACAAGGCGCTCGTCGAGCTGATGCTTAAAGATTATCTCTTACCGACAATATTTCCAACAAAAACATCATACGAAGCACTTTTGAAAGATTCGTTTCAATTATTAATTTCCAATACACACGGGGGGAAACGGCCCGTGTTATACATATTTAAATTAAAAGTGTTTTAAAAGGTAGGCTATCAATAAACAAAATGTTGAAAGGTATTATAACAATAGTAAAAGTGCCTGCCCCAGTTCGTTATTTCCAAACACATGCAGGAGAAATATCGCTTGTTACACATATTTCAATTAAAAGTGTATTAAATGGGGACTGTACACTAAACCGGGCAATTTATGGGACACTCTCATATTATATTCAACATATTATGTGCAGCAAATGAATGAATTTGAGCCATGAATGAGTGCAAAATACTCTCATTTACGTTATGGTCGACTCGCATATATAAGAGAATGCATTGGCACAGGGCATAACTGTAACTGTCACTATGTGGTCAAGGAGCCGGTTCCAATGATATCCATATTTGTATGGTTCTATTGAGACAGACCGAAGATATTTTAGGCTGTTGAAGCTTTATCTGGCTGGTTTTGGCCGGTCTGTTGGGTAAAGGGTTAAGGCAAACTAAATGCCGGTTACCAACAGTGGAAGCAAAACATAAATATATCATTACAATTAAAACATAGCTGTGTTCCTATATGAACTTCTCATGTTACGTAATGTGTGTCAATTTGTCTTTTATAGTACGCATCACACAAAAATAAATTGTCATTTTCCCCTCACCGTTCAAATGTATTGCCCAGGACATCACTTGACCAGAACAAGGAAATCGATCGATAATTCACAGGTGAAACATAGGCTGATATTAGGCTGACTTACAGTTCTGCATGGGCTAGTCTCAAATTCTCGGCAGATTTTATGAAAATAAATCAGAATACTTTCAGCTTGTTTATGGGAATAAATCATCGAAAAGCATGCATGGCCGTATCCCTCAATACCACATAAACACTCACACGACGTTCATTTCTTAATTAAATCCCAACAGACACAGGAGAAATTCCTGCGATATCCGCTCCCATTGACTGCCTCGTCCTCAAAATCAGCACTCTCTACCCAGATCACCGAATCAAACAGAGATAGTTCAGAGAAGAGACAAACTATCAAGGTGTAGGAACTGTTACACCGGAAGTCATTCTATGTCCGGTTTGTGATGGTTCGGGAAGGATCTTTTTTTCGGATCATTCTGATTAAAAAATAACATTTTCGTGAGTTTTTACAGGTAAAACTAAATTTTTGAGCCATCTGGGTGATAATATGATTCATAAAATTCCATTCCCCTCACAATATGTGGTCACAATAGAGACCTTTCGCAAAACCCACGTTTACGATTACGGATACGGATAGGGTACTACGTCACCAACCTTTGTGTACTTTCTAATCGTTCTCGTATTTTACTATCCGTAATAACGTTTACGATTTCATGGTTTCTAATAGCACCTGAAATTTATTTTCTGAAATATATCACTTTGTTCCGTTCGAGACTGTATATATATATCATGTAAACCATACAGCAGTATTGAGCTACGACCTCAATATGATGTTTAGATTGTCAATCACTGTACTCGTCGTCGTGAATCACGAGCTTCCCCGCGAAATAAGATCGCTATTCACAACGGATAGCCATCGCTGGCTGCGACACAAAACTTTACAGTAAGAGGAGTGCACTACGAAACCAGTCGCCAAAAATACAGTATATAGTGTGCGATGCATGAGGAGTTTTGAGTGATTATTATGGGCAAGATAGTACACAATATATAGTGAAATTCAACAATTATTTAATTCAACAACCCATGGTGGTGTCCTAACGTGTGCAGTTATAGAATGCCTCAGGAGAGCCTAAAGAATGGCATAACCCTAGTAATGAATAGTGAAAGATTTTGTGTTCTCTTCCCCTTTCCCGAATTGAATAGTTCATTCAATTTAATAATATTCGGTTTTCGGTAGAAGGTGGTTTTATATATATCTCTCGCATTTTAAAATTACATGGAATTCATAACCGAGTACTAAGTTACATAAAGTAATCTTTCTATCTAAGTAATCTGAACCTACCCTGGATCCCGATTCAACTGGTAAGTAGTGATTTCGGTTCCTGAACCGTAACTGCAAGAATATTTGACACACCCATCGACATCACCATAGATCAGCAGTCTCTGTCAGGTCTATTCTTTGCATTTATTTTTAATTTAAAAAACACGCACAAATGCGGCATTTAAAGGTACTCAATCCGATTAGATGTCCCCATATCATCAGATTCCAACAATTCTTTTTTAAATGCCGTTTCTGTTATCAGAATCGAGTAATTGCTCAAAATTAATGCTAACCACAGTCAACTATATCATAAAATTGCACAACACCTGTTATTTATTAACATTTTGTTCAACGAAATTTTGCCGGTTTGTCAAATATCTGACAAAAAAGCAACTTGATGCACATCGCTTCTACCGTGTCGACTTTGTTTCGATTTGGTAGTAACAAATCAGAAGTGATTCACATCAGCGAGCTCACCAACATTATGTCGGATTTCCTAAACCAAAAGAGGTGAAGCCGAAATCGCATTGAAATCATACCTGTATTGCCACAATATATCACGAGAATCCCGGGCCGTACGTTGTGACTGGTCGAATTATTGACAAAATTAACATGTCATGATTATCGCATTTTTGCATTTGAGACGATAAGTGAAGTATGAAGGGACTGTATACCAAACACATGCTTTGGGTTGTAAAAGTGGTACGAAATAATGATCGTACGTGTTCGTCAAAACTCTTACGCGTAATCGTTTTGCGAAAGGACTTTATGACCATACGGATAGACTCACGACTACGAATAGCTATCCGTATTCGTAATCGTAAACGTGAGGATGCGAAAGGTCTCTATTGTGTGAATCATAACAGCGACAAAAACCACGAATTTTGATGTCAGTGTGGGTTCTCTCTCGACCGAATTTGTTCTCTCACCATTTAATCGGTTTAAATATATACGGTAAATATTACGACTAATATTTGGAAGGATACTTGGTTCAAACTGACCATGGCGTGAAAATAATCATGTACAAACACAATGAAACGTACATTAAATTTAAATACACCACTTATCATCAATTTCGGAAGTAACACTGCCTTCATATACACCGGTGTGCGGTATATGGGCGGCCAAGTATCAAATATAATATAATCGTTCACTTTGTGATGCAAGCATGACATTCGGCATGAATGCCATTGATTGGTCAGTGTGAAGACTCAACACTTTTTTCCGACAAATCAATTATAATGGTCAGCAGATTCAAAATGACCACAACTTGTATTCAAAATGGCCGCCGTTTTCAGCTTGCCTGCATGTATTCAACGTATACGAAGAATGTGACTTCTATTCCTTATTCCTCCTACGAAATGGTATATTTCGCTCAAATAAAGGGCGTCGTATGGTTGCCCCAACACAATATTTCCACACACACCCACCCTGATTCAAAATGGCCGCCTTCCTGCATCAGCGATAGAACATTTAATGACATCAGATTCTCACCGAGACATGCTTAACACTTTCTATACTAATTACTCCTTGACGAGTAGTTCCCTTAGGAGATATTGTGATAATTATATATACATTTCCTACCAAAGAATATAAATCGTTCTGCACTTGTATTATTTTTTCGTCATCAGCTCGTTTTTTCCCGAACACCCCTCCAGATGAATAATATACCATTCCAATATTTACTTGTATGACTGGGTGGGAGAATACATTTAGTATAGATATGATTAAATATGCTGTGTCTCTTCACGGCAACAATGCCAACCATAACACCAACAGTTTCTACAAAACTCCACCAGAAGACATCTTAGTATTATTTATTAACAACAGACACAGAAGAAATCCCAGCGACAGACGTTCCTTTGACTGCCATCTTCCATTATTTATATAGCGTGTCGATCACGCATTTTCTACAAAACTATTTTAAAACTCACGTATGTATAATTAATTCCCAACAACGCAGGAGGAATATCTTTTATCATTATTTCAATTTAAAGTGTTTTAAAAGATAGGCGTTCAATAATACAACATTTTCAAAGGTTTTAAAAATACTAAAATTTTCAGTCCCAGTTCGTGGAAAAAATAGGAAAACAATTATCTCTCAGCAGCTTCTGTTGACTGGTCTCTCGCCTCGAAATTAGCATTCTCTCCATGAAATTAGCATAATTCTCTCCATGAAATTAGCATTATCTCCATGAAATTATCATTTTCTCCATGAAATTACCATTCTCTCCATGAAATTACCATTCTCGCCATGCAATTATTACATTATCAATGCAGTAAATTCAGAGAATTTAAAAGACTCGTCATCCCTCGTATATATTTTTACTAGCTGAAACAGGCTCCCTTCGGGAGCCTTTATTCGGCGTTGGATGGCCCCATTCCATCCCTGCAGGGCCAGCGCACATTTTGATCTTAGACAGAGCATTTATTTGGCGGAGGCCCATTGGTGCGATTCGCGCACAGTTTGATGGTTTAAACATTTTGCTTTTTATTTCTTTTTGTTTTAAATTAAATTTTTGAATTTTGTTTTCTGATTGAACTCAATTTACCAAAACAATATTATTATTACTATTATTTAAATCAAAATAACAACAACAAAAAACTAACTCCGTTATAACATCCGCCAGGGTACCCAGAATCACCACACCAAATGTTGTTGAAATCGGTCCAGGGTTCAGTCAGACATATAGACAGACAAATCCTACTTTTATATAGAGTGGTCAGATGGAGATAGAGAGAGATAGAGAGAGAGATAGAGAGAATCTCCAACTCGTTATGTTGGGATATAAGATTTTATCAAACGAGTTTCATAAAATCTTATATCCCAACATAACGAGTTGAAGATCTTGTACATCACACATGAAAAAACTAGAGCTTTATGCCTTTTTAACAAATCAAAGTCCTCAAAAGAAGATGCAAAATTCTGATATTTACAGTATTGGCTGAGACGCTTCACAACCGTATATGGCAGTGTTGCGCGCTGGAGCTGGCGATAGAATATATAGTCCCCAATTGGCCTCTTTGTGATTGTGTCTATTTTCGTTGGTGCAACGGAGTTGGACAAGAATTTAACTTTAATGAACAAAGAAATCATTTTGCATTGTCTGATTTTTGTGTCATGCGCGGCTTTTATAAATAGTACTAATCCTCCTAAATCAATAAGAAGACGCTGCGCGGTAAAAACAAATTTTGGCGCGTTGCCAAGTTATATGTAGCACTCGCCTATTCATCACAGTGACAGATAAGGAAATATGTAGTAGCTTTTGAATGATATGAAAGGGGTCTCATGGAATAGATAAATTGGTGGAAATCTTGCAAATATGAACGCAAATAGTAACGAACCAAAACCGGACGCTTTGTGTCGTATATAGACTATATCTAATTTTGTGACGTCACCAATTATTATCTAATACGACACTGCTGTTTTTAATTTTCGCGACCACATGTTTTGCACAGTAGATCGGTGGGGTTAAAGCATTAATGTCGTAATCGGCTGTCAAGAGGCCAATACAAATCAGTCGATGTGCAAGATTCTCCTATTTATATAAACGTCATACAACCATTTATGTGTTTTGTTATTTATAAGGCCGAGTAGCTAGTCTATAATGAATTGCTAACAGATCTACGCACTCTATTGGATCAAATACGGGACCTATATAGCTCTCCGTCAGAGGCGGACAGTTTTGCGAGGTGGTTCATCGTGACAGCCACAACACGATATACGTGTATCTCAAAGCTTTCCAACTGATGCACGGCGGTTGATCAATACTGCATGGTGCTGTAGGGACTATATACTGTGCGAAAGGAAATAACATAATATTTAATATTGATTTAATTATTATCACAAGTCTGTATAGTACGTACATGCTTCTGTTAATCCATATATATCCTATTTTCTTGAATAGAATGAAATCACATACTTATGAAAAAAGCAGAAGATACATTCAGTTCCACTCTAATTCGGTCGATGGGGAAACTTACATGATGACGTTGTTTGTCGCTGTCGTTGAAATCGACATGTTGACATGTTATGAATGAAATGAACATTATGAAATGGACACGCTTCTCCATCTAGCCTGTGTAATGAGTATCTCAAGCGGATAGCTCCCCCAGCACGCCAAGTAATATAATGGTTATAGGTCCAGTTCCACTCTCGATAACATACATGTATATAACTATTTATAATTATGGACACAAAATATAAGCCTTATACATGTTAATCTTATTTGGTGGGAATCTATAAAGTGATCTTGATACGAATTGTTTTATACGCTACAGATACACTCATGTGAGTGGTTTAGCTTTGATTCGTTAATTACGCTAGCGTATGATCATATTACCCCTATCGGAATACGTGCGACAGTCACCAGATCAGTTCCACACATTTTCCGGGTTTTTCATGAAAACTCAAACATATTGCACATGTAAATCTGTATACATATAATTATATACTACTGTAATCTATAAATGTGCAAGTAAACATTCAAACATGATTGAAAACAAAATTGAGCTCGATCGTCATCGCTACGATGAAATCAGAGTTAATCATAATATATTTAATAATAATGTATTGCATCATGCTTTTTGGGAGAGGGTGTAATAAAAAAAGAAAATACAAATTGTTTATATTCTAAATAATATGCCCAATTAAATTCAGGAAAAAAACAATAGCAGTTAAAATTGCTGCGGTGAATTGCAGAGGGTTGGGATCGGACAGTGTTAACCCTTTACCCAACAAACCGGCCAAAAACGGCCAAATAAAGCTGCAACAGCCTAAATTATCTTGGGTCTGTCTCAATAGAACCATACAAATATGGATATCATTGGAACCGGCTCCTTGACCACATTGTGATAGTTACAGTTATGCCCTGTGCCAATGCATTCTCTTATATATGCGAGTCGACCATAGGTCGCCTCGCATATATAAGAGAATGCATTGGCCTAAAAAAACTCTTTTCTTAACACTTTTTACCATTTTTTCTTACATTCTTTAACAATTTTATAATTTTTAATGTGTTAAGCCAATGCATTCTCTTATATATGCGAGGCGACCTATGGTCGACTCGCATATATAAGAGAATGCATTGGCACAGGGCCGTTCTGTTGGGTAAAGGGTTAAAAGAAGGGACTTTTAAAATATATTTAGAACAAAATGTGATATTGGTTTATTCATCGATTCCCATTGTTGTAAAATATAGAGATCCGGGGGGGCTGGGAACACCACAGAATACAAGGGTAAACCTGTCTTCGGTAACATGAACAAAGGTGATCATTATCTAGGTACACATTCCGAAGCGCCACTTGGACAATTCCATAGTCAGTAAAATTAAAAACAGGAGCATAATAGAGGTATGCCTGGTGTTTTGAAATTTGGAAAATATAGGTATACATATGACATAGTATGCGTACCAGTATCGTAGAATCACGCACTATCATAAATGAACTAGTTATACGTAGAGTATTAAAATATTCTTTAGTTTCATGATTGTCCCATACCGGTAGTTTCAGTAAAAGATGGGAGCGTGGTACATAGTTAGGTGTTACAAATTTAGAAATTAGGAACGTAAGCATAGGCCGCGAGTTTTCGAAAGGGTTAATTTTGAAATTTATAGTTATGTACATGAGTAAGCAGTTGTAGAATGTAAGTGTAGGTGTAAGTCTGAAGTAAAATGCTAAATATCACTGGAATCGTCGTCAGTTATGTACCTGGTGATGGAGTGTTTAAACAACAGACCACCGCTTTTCGACACTTTTAAAATATATTTAGAACAAAATGTTATATTGGTTTATTCATCGATTCCCATTTCACACCAAAATGTGAACAAATTTGGAAGAGTGAGTCTGGCAACGAGATGCTCTGTATTGCAATTGGTTTCAATAGTTTCTTTGAATTTAAATTACACAAAGAACTAACAGACCCAAACGGTAACTTCATCATTTTACACATTACAATACAAACCCAACGGTTGTCACTAATTGTAACTTACGGCCATAATAAAGTGTTTTGAAGACTTAAAAGAGAAAGCTACAGAACTCGGTAACCTATCTACAATCTGGGTGGGAGATTGCAATGTAGTACAGACCTATGATCTCGATACATACAGTTATATTAGACAAAATAATTTTTTTTAAATAAAAAACAATGCCATAATTTGACCCAGTAGATATCTGGAGAATGAGACAACAAAATCGAAATAGATACACTTGGTATGGTCCAAATAAAAATGTAGCAGAATAGACTATTTCCTAATGTCCGATGACATTGAGACATTCGATTTGAAATTTGTAATCAATCGGTTAACCCTTTACCCAACAAACCGGCCAAAACCGGCCAAATAAAGCTTCAACAGCCTAAAATATCTTCGGTCTGTCTCAATAGAACCATACAAATATGGATATCATTGGAACCGGCTCCTTGACCACATTGTGATAGTTACAGTTATGCCCTGTGCCAATGCATTCTCTTATATATGCGAGTCGACCATAGGTCGCCTCGCATATATAAGAGAATGCATTGGCCTAAAAAAAATTTTTTAATGTGTTAAGCCAATGCATTCTCTTATATATGCGAGGCGACCTATGGTCGACTCGCATATATAAGAGAATGCATTGGCACAGGGCCGTTCTGTTGGGTAAAGGGTTAACTAAAAAGTAAAAGCTATCGTCCTGAACCAAATACTCGCTAAATTATAAGTTGACAATTAGGGGTCATAACTCTGGTGAAAATTGGCGGACCGAACGCAAATTGGAAGCTGACCTGTATTTTCGAGTAAGTACTCCATACACCAAATATGAACACAATCGGATAACTATACAACTAAAGTTATCACATGGAAACAAAAATAGTCGGCAAGGGACATAACTCGACATAACTCAAGTCGACTTGACATGTGCCACTTACCAGTAAGCTCTCATACCAACTATTATTTAATTTCATATACTATTACTGAAACCATCTCAGACGCACGCATCGACGGACGCGCCGACCGAAGGATGCCCGGACCGACACTGCTGATTTCTGCAGTCCCCCCGGAAAAAAATTCGAATGAAAAATACACGGAGAAGTAATAACCACTTATGTGCTAATGCTTTCTATGTACAAAATGTAGAACCACATATTGATTGGACTATATATTAAATATATATATGATAAAAGTTCCACATGCACAATGAGACATTCACTGCACAAAAGACCATTGATCTCTCTATATTATGTACTTGCACTTGGTGCAAACTTAAATTATTTAAATTACAGTCGCTTTTCAAAGACTTCAGGCCTTAGGCGGCCTAAGATCGAAACCTTTGGAGAGCAACTTCTTTTATTGTTCAACGTATAGGGTCCCTGATCCCCTCAACCATTTTATACACTATTACATTATTTGGTATCGAGGGTGCATAATTGTAAGCTTGTGAATAGAAGCATGAACAATTTCGTCGTGCCGCCAAACTACCATTCGTAGTTCCGACCCACATATGTCCATCGAATTTGGTATCGTTCCCCTTGCCCATCCCATTGTACCCCCGTTAGACCACTATGTAACCGTATAGATGGTCCGCGCCTGATTATATAGCGTGTCTGTCATTAGCAGAATTTAGTGACGCTATCCCGTATAGCGGGCTAGCATCACAAAATTCACCCTCTGATGACCTCATTCTGCGTAGGCCTCATCTGCTAGGGGAGACATGGACTCACATTGAAGTTTCCAAATGGTGAATATTGTGATGCACCCCAATTGAGAACCTCGATTATGCAATGTGTCGTCTGCCAAGTTAGGGATACAAAGAAACCAAACTCAAAAAGATATATAATCTATGTGAAGATGTTTCTATAGAAATTTGATAATAAAGAACCTTTCCAGAGAAGATATATAATCTGCATGGCGCTATTCATTAGCGCGCCGCGTGTATACTGTTCTGCAAATTCTTGATAGCTGTGGTCCGATGGGCATTTTATTTATAGATAATTGTTTTTTTTTTCCGGTTTAAAAGTCGAACTGCGCGACCAGGAGGCCTACTCTGGTAAAAGGTGTAGTTGGGAATTTCAATTTCGTTTATTGTCCTTTACATTATTACGTAAATAATGTTGAATTTTGGTTTGTGACAAGCTATGTCAATTACCAATAAAATAAATTTAAAAGATAATTTGTAAGTCCTATACTTCAACTTTTATAGATATGTTTCGTTCCGCGGCCCACTGCTGGTTGTGGTCGGAGACGGCCGAGTCGGCGGCCGGTTCGTTAATTGGGTGCTGGTTGTTATTGTTATTTTAACGGAATTCTGAGTTGGTCATTCGCGAAACCAATATATTTTATATTCTATAATTACAAACATGTGTATATAATATATGATCTTGAGCGCGTTACCATTTCTGACTATGGTTTTCTTGTTCCTGTTGTGATAAGCTTTGGTTGTGATTGTGATCATGTCATAATAAATTAATTTTCTACTAGTTATTGAATGTTGAATAAAGCCTGAGTTTAGTGCGCCTGTCATTTTCAGAATGAGGTCCCCAGAGGGTGAATTTAGTGATGTTATCCTTCATAGCGGGCTAGCATAACCAAATTCACCCTCTGGGGACCTCATTCTGCATGGCCTTCGTGTGCTATGGAAGACATAGACTCAGATTGAAGTTCCCAAATGGTGAATATTGTGATGTACACTCATTGGGAACCTCAATTATGCAATGTGTCGTCTGCCAATTTGGGGATATAGAGAAACTAAACTAAAAAAGAAATTGAATGTATGTAAAGAAGTTTCTATAGAAATTTGATTATAAAGAAACTTTCCAGAGAAGATGAGGCATAATCAGAGTGAGGTCCCCAGAGGTGAATTTAGTGATGCTAGGCCGCTATGTGGGATAACGTCACTAAATTCATCCTCTGGGGACCGCTTTCTGCAAATGACAGACACACTAGTGCCGATAACTGACACGTGGTACAACGAATTGCCATTAACTTGAATAACGAACTCGTCACAAGAGGATCTTGTACATCTAGAGACATATGTGGCGGATTGACGTTTGAGACACTTTCGTATACACTTCTTAAATCGTATTCAAAAGCAAAATTGGACATTGGCTGCCGACACATGGCATAGTAGGTGTGACAATTAATTATGGTGCAATTTTGGTGACAATTGGTCGTCATATTCCTGTGCCATAGTGAGACATGTCGCCCGCCGCACATTCACACAATGAGTCTTTTCCAAGCTCTATCAGCGTCGAGATCGACATCTCAATGATTTATCAAACCGAATGTCTTGTCGCTGTTGATCGTTACTCAACACGCAATGTTATATTTTTAATGCTAACACACAAGACAATTCTGGACGATCGGTCGTGCAATTTTATGTATCGTATAGAGAATACAATGTGGCTAAACGTAATGAGTAGAGATCAACCTTGGTGAAACTCAATGGGTTAATTGGTCAGTCGACTCACTGTGCGAATATACGGCGCGCGACACGACTCCCTATGGCATATAAATTATGTTGACCAATTGTCACCAAACTCTACCATCATTAATTGTCACACCTACTATGCCATCGCTACTGTGGTACGTGTGTCCGCAGCCATTGAGTTTCATTTATATTGATAACTATCAACTCACGGAGACGACTGTTTCTCATCTGTATTCAATATTCCGCGATTAAATGCATCAGGTTACCATTATTTTGTATGTGCGTGCATAAAAATGTTTTTTCCTTACACACTTCTCTTGTACTGTCTTGACAATAATATAGACACTTGCGTTTTGCTGCCGATGACAGATGACAGATGAATAAATATATATCAATGAATGAGAGTTTATTCCTTATTACGTCAAGCTCTATACCCGCGATGTTTATAGCGAAAATTACATATCAATATAGTCCTGTCTTGCGGGTATCTCATATATATTTTGAAGACCTCTGTTTGTTTGTCCGTCTGTCTGTATGTATGTCATTTATACAAATCTACGATTCTCGACCGATCGGGACGAAACTTGGTACGTGTGTGTAGTTTGACCAGGCGGTCGTCCTTGTCGTATTGGCGAGCCCGTGCGACGCCCGTGCAGCGCATGCGCAGACGAGATCTCGGAAACGGGTGGAGCTATCGACTTGAAATTTGGTATATGTGAATGTATCTTGCCCCGGATACGAATTTTATCGGGTCGCCGAGCCCGTGCGACGCCAGCTTCGCGCATGCACAGACCAGATCTCGGAAACGGGTGGAGCTATCGACTTGAAATTTGGTATGTGAATGTATCTTGCCCCGGATACGAAATTTATCGGGTCGCCGAGCCCGTGCGACGCCAACTTCGCGCATGCGCAGACCAGATCTCGAAAACGGGTAGAGCTATCGACTTGAAATTTGGTTTTTGAATAGCCCGGACAACGTCGGGCTCATCGGCTAGTCTCTTATATATTTTGAAGACCTCTGTCTGTCTGTCCGTATGTCATTTATACAAATCTACGATTCTCGACCGATCGGGACGAATCTTGGTACGTGTGTGTAGTTTGACCAGGCGGTCGACGTTGTCGTATTGGCGAGCCCGTGCGGCGCCCGCTTCGCGCATGCGCAGACGAGATCTCGGAAACGGGTGGAGCTAGCGACTTGAAATTTGCTATGTGAATGTATCTTTCCCCGGATACGAATTTTATCGGGTCGCCGAGCCCGTGCGACACCAGCTTCGCGCATGCGCAGACCAGATCTCGGAAACGGGTGGAGATATAGACTTGAAATTTGGTTTTTGAATAGCCCGGACAACGTCGGGCTCATCGGCTAGTCTATTATATATTTTGGAAGATCTGTGTGTGTGTGTGTGTGAGAGGGTGTGTGTGTGTGTGTGTGTGTGTGTGTGTGTGTGTGTGTGCGTGTGTGTATGTGTGTGGTGTGTGTGTGTTCGCGATGAACTCGAAAACGGCCGACCCGATTTCGATGAAACTTGGTATGTGGGGGTATTTTCGGCCCGGAAGTGGCATAGGCCTATTAATTTGCCCGTGCGACGTGACCTTGACCTTTAAATCGGGTCATTTTAAAAATGCGACGTGTTTTTGTGATTACGGTTACAAATGATTAGCAGCGAATAACTCCAACTAGAAAAATTAAAATATGTGGCACCCAACCTAGTTTTCATTTTTCTAATTGGAGTTATTCTCTGCTAATCATTTGTAACCGTAACCGCGAAAACTTTGTAACCCTTTTTTAACTAAGATGGGTGAAATATTTTCATTTTTCTAGTTGGAGTTATTCTCTGCTAATCATTTGTAATCGTAACCGCGAAAACACGTCGCATTTTTAAAACGACTTGCAAATGTAACTTTGTAGCCCTTTTTAAACAAGGATGGGTGAAATATTTTCATTTTTCAATTTGAAATTATTCTCTGCTAATCATTTGTAACCGTAACCGCAAAAAACACGTCGCATTTTTAAAACGACTTCCAAATGTAACCGTAACCGCTAAAACACGTCGCATTTTTAAAACGACTTCTAAATTTAACCTATGTAACCAGGTTACAAATGCATAACGTATATTTCCTGCACCAAAACTGGACATATCTTCTAGAACACGAGATACTAATTATGGGCCAGCAGTCGCAAAAGCCGTGGGTAAAATAGTCCTGTATTGAGGGTATATGTCCTTAACTGAATCCCGGCTTCTAGAAAACATGCGAGTAATATTTAGAATGTGACTATAAGTCCCCAAATTTAACCCATCCCCACTTGCCTATACATGTATAACTCTGTAATAGCGGCCCGCATGCAGACGCAGTCCTGTCTTGTTGGTATATATCCTTAACTGAATCCCGGCTACAAGAAAACGTGCGACAATAATTGTGAGCATATCACTGTAACTCCCCAAATGTAACCCCTACTCACCCTCCCAATATAACGCTATACTAGCGATTTCGGCCATGTTATGACACCGGAGGCGCAAAAACTAGGTATTAAAGTCCAATATTGTATACAGATGTCATCAACTATATACTTCCCGGGTACTAGAAAATGTGTGACTAATATTCAGAATGTGGTTATTACTATTTAACCTATCCCCACCTGCCAATATAACGCTGTAATAACGGCCCCGCAAACATAGTCCTGTCTTGTGGGTATATGTCCTCAACTACCTCCCGGGTACTAGAAAACGTGCGACTAATTTCCAGCACATGACTATAACTTCCCCACTTCCCCTCCCCACTCTGCCAATATGACGCTATATATATAGTAACAACTTAGGCCATGGTATGACCCCGCTAGCGCAAAACCGTGGGTAAAATAGCCGTGTCGTGTGGGTACATCTATATGTCATCGAATACATCCCGGCTACTAGAAAACGCGCGACTAATATTCAGCATGTGCCTATTACTCCCCAAATTTAACCCATCCCACCTGCCTATATACCGCTGTAATAACGGCCCCGGAGACGCAGTCCTGTCTTGTGGGTATATGTCCTTAATGATACGGGCGGCGTTGGTTGGCGGTGGGTATACATATGCTGTTAAAAATTTCACCTCCGTCAAAAACCGCCATAAACAGAAAAAATAGTAAAATATAGACAGACTTTGTTCTTATACCAATCAGAAATATGGCATAAACAGTATGTTATTGTCAGTTTGTTTTCCTTTGTTATGTAAAAACATTGTTTAAAGCAAAAAACGTTACGTTTCATGCTTTTGTTTAGATCCGGATATGGTAAACATAAAGAGCGTTATTTGTTACTTTTGTCCTGATATGGAAATAATAAAGAGCGGGTATATCACTTTTGTGTTATTAACCAATATAATTGCGCTGTGATATGTAAACAGAAGCACAACTTCCGTAACACGAGCAAGCTCTTGTTTACGTACACCATCGTACATCTTGACGACAATATACTATTTGCGCGCAGATTATGTTTGGCATATGAACAAAACTATATATATTTTAATATTCCTTCTGTTGATGGCGATTTGAACGAATATGAATATTTCTACTATAAAAGTGCGACTAATTCTGAGCATATCACTATAACTCCCCAAATTTAACTCCTACTCACCCTGCCAGTATAACGCTATAATAGCGATTTCGACCATGCTATGACGCCGAGGCGAAACAACTGTAGTACTATAGTCTAGTATTGCAACGAGATATCCTCAATTAGGTCCCGGGTGCGACTAATTTGCAGCATATGACTATAACTCCAAAAATTCCCCACCCCACCCTGACTATATAAAGTTCTAATACATTATGTGCGGTCGTGTGTGTAGCCGGTCTGTGTAGCCATACGCTCAGATTCAAACAGATACTGATGTGGGTATATAGTTTACTCCAACTGAGATAACTTCTGATAAATATAATTATTTAATAGGTGCAGTTCATTGCGCGCGCTCCGCGTGTACACTAATGTAAAGATTCTTGTTTCGCCTGGGCGCATGGGTGTTTTATTTATAGAATGGGAATTTTTGAGAGGATTAAAAGTCGAACTGCGACCGGAGGCCGAGTCCGATAAAAGGTGTAGTTGGGAATTTTAATTTCGTTTATTGTCATTAACATTATGTCAATAATGTTGATTTTTGGTATGTGATAAGCTATGCCGATTACAAGTAAAAGAAATGAAAAAGATAATCTGTATGTCTTATATTTCAACTTTTATAGACATTCTTCGTTCTGCAGCCCACTGGGGGTTGTGGTCGTAGACGGCCGAGTCGGCCACCGGTTCGTTAATTAGTTGCTGTTTTAATGTTATTTTAACGGAATTCTGAGTAGGTCATTCGCAAAACCAATATTTTTTATATTCTATAATTACAATCATGGGTATATAATATATTATCTTGAGCGCGTTACCATTTCTGACATTGGTTTTCTTGTATACCCATTACATTTGTACATCATATCTGAAATTTAATGTTTATTTCATTTAGAAAGGCAACTACAGAAAAACCATTTTCTATATTTGAGAAATTTCATGTCATACCTCTTAATCAAGGAATACTTGTGCTGATAATATAGTTCCGGGCCATGTTAATAACCAAGTTAAATATTGCCATGTCTTAACACTGTGGCCTAATTTCATTTGATCGCTCCCTCCTTTAATGGACCACACTGCATATCAACATTTGTTTTCATTGGGCTGGAATATGTGTGACTCCTTTATTATTCACTGTGCCATAAGGGGGTATGGTGTTATAAAACGAAGATGATGATATGTGAAATTCAAGATTTTTCGGTGGACAGATCCATAGAAATTCATTTTTGAAAATATCATGCCATTTATCCGACCTATATAAAACGTGCGTCTGTCCCTTGGCGACTTTCACGTTTCCTATCTCATTTCGTGGAGAAGCGGGAAAACATATTCTCAATGGCAGAGGAGTATGTTGACTTGTCTCGCATCAAATCTAGAAGTGCATACCTGTACCCGGAAAGTTGAGGGAGGAGATTAATATAATCCATCATGACCTGGGGTGTGGGATGGAAAAATCTCACCGAGGGGCCAGATATTTGGGCCGGACACGAGGCTTGCCGAGTGTCCGGACCAAATATCTGGCCCCGAGGGTGAGATTTTTCCATGCCCACATCTCAGGTCATGATGGATCATTTTTCTTCCAACCCAAAAGCCTCATTCCGATTTTTTGTTTTATATCAATCTTTGGCACATTCCAGTAGCTTCGTAACGGTATATATTGGGAGAAATCTGATGTGTGCTATATTCGTGATTAGCTGGGATGATTTCGGTATATATACCAAAAGTATGCACTGTAAAAACAAAGCGCGCCATCCGTGCGCGCAGGGTTAATACCTTATAGTGAAATCGACATGGTCTTGTGAAATGGACATGAATACGTTACACGGTTGCACCTGCATAGATTCCGAAAAACGCGCGTATTGATATGAAGTATAAACAACTAGACTAATCGTTTTTGTCATGGGAAATGTCCATATCGTACCATTATAAAAAGGAAATATGTGTATACATATGACAGACAAATGTTAGTTAGACGCGTTCGACAATTAATTGCAACCATGACAACTGCTCGAATGTGGAACTATTTCGTTCGTCATTTGTGAATCGGCTACTGTTTACGAGTTACGATGTGCATGCCAGTTTCGCTGTGTGGCCCTCCTGTTTGATGGAATGTGTTCGCACAATTAGTCGTTTATATTGCATGTTGTGCAACGTCTGCAAGTGAGGTCACGTTGAAGGTTCTTAGTGAGTAGCATGCTGGAGGCTTACCTCCATGTGTATTAGCGTCCACTAATTCGTCCGTATTTATTTACTTGAAACGTGAAGCGTAACTGGCTGGTCGCCATTGTTTTCGTTCACACAAAACATGCTGACGGAGTGTCGGTTAGTTCTGGCTCTTAATTAAATAGGTAAAGAAGTCACGTGGGTAGGGTGAGAAAGCTGGTCAGGTGTTGTGTGAGACAGGGAAATCTCACCCAGCTATCCCACACGGGCTGCCTGTGCTAAGATATGTAGGGGTGGTAGAAATAACATCTCCATACATATAAATATGAACACAGCTTGTCTACCAAGAGTTCTGGTTAAAACACAGACTCGACCGCTATACCGCTGTACTGAGTCTGGAATATTTATGGGGAACCCTATGGCCACAAACAAGTATTACGTCAGTTGCAACCAATCACAACTTAGTATCAACAAAGCGATGTATAGCCATTTGGGGAGTGTTGGAATCTATATACAGTCGCAGATTTCCACATCACTGAAAATAGTTTGAAACATCGGATAAGGGTGTGTTTACATTGCGGTAGATCTATACAGTTCAACACGCATACTAGTGTAAACGGTTTGATATAGGAATGCACACAGAAAGAAAACGGTATTAGTTCGTGTGAGCAAAAATCGTGTCCGTTATAAGTCACGGTCAGCACCGAGGCACGTGACAGGCAAATCTGATTTGATTAGTTGTTACTCGGGCTTGGCGAATGTGCACACTTAACCCTTTACCCACCAGAACGGCCCTGTGCCAATGCATTCTCTTATATATGCGAGTCGACCATAAGTCGCCTCGCATATATAAGAGAATGCATTGGCTTAACACATTAAAAATTATAAAATTGTTAAAGAATGTAAGAAAAAATGGTAAAAAGTGTTTAAAAAAGATTTTGTTTAGGCCAATGCATTCTCTTATATATGCGAGGCGACCTATGGTCGACTCGCATATATAAGAGAATGCATTGGCACATGGCATAACTGTAACCATCACAATGTGGTCAATGAGCCGGTTCCAATGATATCCATATTTGTATGGTTTTATTGAGACAGACCCAAGATAATTTAGGCTGTTGCAGCTTTATTTGGCCGTTTTTGGCCGGTTTGTTGGGTAAAGGGTTAATCTTTATTTGTCATTTCAATCCATGTATTTCACACTTTGCAAAGCGAGAACCCGTGTACTGTAGATGAGGTAGTCCTACATGTATTTCTATTTGTGTACATGTACACTGTTGTTTATTGTGTATTCATATGCTATTCGAATCGGGTTTACCCAGAACTGGTCTACCAACATCAGCAGCGCCTATTCATTGCACACGGGCGGTATACTAAAGTGTCTACGTGCTGAAATAGTACACCAACAACGATAGAAAATTTGACGTTACAATTTGCTAGCCGAGACATCTTAATTCAATTCTAATGCGTCGCTGTTATTCATGCGATCAAAGAAGATTATTTCATCAGGTTGCCATGTTCGTCAGCTATTGAATATTTACCACCAATTATATTCAGAGATAGCATTATTCTGCTGCGTCGTCGAAGAAAGAGGATAAGTTCTGCTAAATTTCCGGTGAATCGGATGCAAGTGTCAGGCCCGTCATGCGACAATGTGATAATCGCCACTTTTTGTTGTTTCTACGCATGCGCGCAATCATTCCCTGCAATCATCCACCCCTGCAAAAATGAGTATAAGTGGATTCCTCTTCCGATTTAACCGGTATCATCGAACAAAAATGTTAATTTTAAGAATTAGTCGGATATTACACGCCACAGTTATAATTTTCATACTTCCTACAGACTTGGGGATATTTAAGGAGACACGTGACCAATTGAAGATATTGCATAGTGAAAATCTTACTGCGATTGATTAGCCATGAATTTACTTTATACAGTAATTATAATTGTTTACAACTACGAATAGTTAAATATAGTTGTGTGTATTTATTGGAAGGTATAAATATGCATAGCAGCGAATATAATAAAAAACCTGGTTACACCAGGGTGCCGCCAAACCCCAAATGTCAGTGTAAATAATGCAGACGCGTGACTGATGAGCAGATTAACACAATCAGATATCGATAAATGTGATATTTTTTCGGTTATTGCGTTTGTTAAAATTGTTCACGGTGTCGATAAAATTAGTATTGCGGCTGTCTGGACTAGGGTGTGGGGTTTACCGAAAACATCACTATTTTCCAGGCCTAATATACATGTATACGAATTTCTACCAACTGAAACATACGAATCAGGCTTTCCCTTTTGCCCATCCTGACGGAAGGATCAGTTCCTCATAGTTCAACTTCAAAATGCATAATGCACTGGAATGCATTCATATTATTAAAGTGATGTGAAACTCTCTGATAACTTGATCGAATAATAATGGAGAGCAATCTTGCTCTAAGCAGGGGGGGGGGGGTGGAAAAAGGTTTTTCCCGGGCACGTATGCCGGGGTGGGTGGATAGGACCAACAACAATATTTTCCACAACTCAAATATATTTTTCCTGCAAGTCTTTTTGACTGTTTTAGGCAATGAGTTTGGCCTAAAACACATCTATAGGTCAATATTAACATAAATGACAAATTTCATGATGATCAGACAAACAGTATAGCCTGTAACCCATGCTAATGGATTGAATTTTGAAATCCAAGATGGCTACTGGCAGCCATGTTTTTTTTGACCGAATGACCCCAATATTTCTTGTTCCTATTTACATGTCAATGTTAACATCCATGACTAATAGTATGCACAGAAATTCATATACAGCTGTTTAGATTGAATTTCCTCCTGCAAATCTCTGTTTTAGTGTTAAAATGGGGTGGGTGTCCAAAAATGGTCGGAAAAAAACTGCCGAAAATGGAAAAAATATTGGACGCGGGGGTGGGTGGGTCCCAACAAGGGTCGAAAGTAAAAAATCAGCATACGTGCCTGCAAATTTTGTCCGACTCCCCCCTGCTCAAAGCAGTCATTTTTACAAATATTATATCTATATTGATAACCTCACCGTCATTCTTATATATTATTTAAACGCAATGTCTTTCGATGGCGAAATCATTTGTGTTAGTTTATCGCCGATTTTGTTGTGTTCCGAATAGAGATGTAAATATTTACAATTGAGCGTAGTTAAGACTTTTTTTTTCTATGGAGTGGCATGGTCGATTTCTTCGAAATTTTCGGGGATGTTACTGGAATGCTACGTTCCCCATGTTGACATAGCGTCTGAGTACTAACTTATCATTTTAACGAACCCGAACAAGTCCATAATATGTCTTTAAACTGTAGACATCTCTTCTTAACGACACCCTGTCTGATTTAACACCCTTAATTTCCTATTTCTTAGGAAATGGTGATAAAATATATTTGATTTTAGTCCAGAAACACAAATTTCAAAGCTCAGAGATATTATATGTCATTTTTTTAAATAAATTCGTCAGTCTAGAAACAATTCTGCCGGAAATATATACGGACATGAGCGGAGGATATAACGAGAGTTCGGGAGGTCATGCAAGGTCACGGATCGCGGTGGCTTTGGAAGATCGGAAATGATTTTCGGAATTAAAAACGACGAAAATTATCGCCGAAATCAAAATTGACAGTACCTTTCTATAGCTGGTATATGCGGATACAAAGGTATACGTATTCTCGATTCAGTAATCGTATTTTATTCATGATAAGTTATATTACCATGCCAATCACACCTACATGTATGTTCACTCCGAAACCGAAGAAATGGTAATTTAGGGCTGTTAAATGGGACAGGGTATTTTTAACTATATATAGGTACCGATGAAATTCAAACGGGGGTAATTCATGAGTCAGAAATAGGTGACATAGCGGAAACAAATATTTCTAAAAACATGGTTAAATTCAACTTGAGTTGCATTCTTATGAACATTACAAACAAAAAACAAAAAGCGGAAATTCTCATCTTGTACATTCACTGGTTTATTACTTAAAGTGGACGTTGCGAAAACACCATTTGACTTATTTTCCATCTTATTATACTCATAGAATGGCTCCAAGTTAAAAGCGAATCTACTGGGAATTCCCGCGATAAGGATAACGTCATACAGCATGCAGCTGTGCATTGCGCCAAGTGAGCCGAAACGGTCCAATTGGGTGCAGTTTATAATTAGCGGGTGACGTCACACCGAGAGGTCGCGCCTTTTTGTTGACATTGCGCTGTCAAATAATTGTTTAGCTGTCAGTTGATTTACATCTAGCTCGTTCTTTCTCTCTGACGAATTATCATTCGTTTGTTGTGATGCCACGGAGATGTGTAGTCTATGGCTGCGGCCAGGAAGGCAAAAATTTGTTCATGTGGCCTAAAAACCCGAAAATGGCTAAACTTTGGACGGTGTTTGTTTTACACAAGCGGGACCATTGGGAAGTTTCGGGAAGTTCGGTGATTTGTTCCGACCACTTTACGGATGATTCCTTTGTGAATATGATGAAGTACAGGGCAGGATACGCCAAAAAGTAAGTATGACCAAGTTTAATCCTCAGATTTAAGAATAATTATTTAGTAAAATTCGCGTTTTATTACTATATGAGTTCCAACTTCCATGAAGTGTCCAGGCCTGACTCCAGATAGTCTCTACTCTGGTAGTAATTGCGTAGGACATTTAGCTTTTACCCACAAGAATTAAATGCAGAATTAATTTAGAAATTAAATGTCCATGCACAGGTACATGTAGTCTTAGTATGTCTTAAAAAATCTTTTTTAATTTTGAAGCTACCGACTCATAGCAGCACTTTTAATTCAGATTGCTTGGCTTTGGCAATCTGCTACACTACAGTACAGCAACCCTTTGCTTCACTTTGACATTGCTGATTGCCGTAGCCAATTATGAGAGCTGCTGGTATATATTCACGGTACTTGTATGTATATGCATGTAAACATGCTAGATCTGGCAGATCATGCCATGAACCTCTACTTTGGCAGGGCTCGAAATACATTTCATTTTGCATGAATAAAATGCCGAATCATAAAGCACTGAAAATGGAAAAGTTTCGCGAGAATCATTACGAGAAACAATTCGGTGATTCTCGTCGAATGTTAAGGCCTGTTTGGCTAATGCCCATTTAATGGGAATTACCCAGAGTAGAGATTCATGGCATGATCTACTAGTGCTGAAGGGGTCACTCTCACCAAAAAAAGGGCACACAGGATTTGAAAATGTGCTGAAGGGTAGGCCTACACAGGGTTTGAAATGACGTTTAGTTTTCGTATCTGCCATGATTTATGTTAGAGAATAATTGTTAAAATGAACTGAAAACAAAAAACTAATGGGCACCAGATTTTCAGAAACACAGTTTAAGTAACGATGTTGGTGGCGATCACAAACCTGTGTACCCTTACGACATTTTCAAACCCTGTGTACCCTTCAGCACTTTTTTGGGTGAGAGTGACCCCTTCAGCTCTACTAGTAGTAAACAAACAGTAAACATGCCAAAAAATTATGCATAAGAATTAATTTACATATTACATTATGGCTGTAGTACCACGCCATCTCCCCTAAGGTAGATATTTCTCCATGATATGTTTTATACTAGTATTAGTAGCTCCCACCAATGAAATGGCAAGAAATATTTTTGGTTAAATCTTTAGTTATCACTGTCAGCCTTTCACCATATAAAACAAAATATTATTTGTTTCAGACTGCTGACTGACCATAACATAAAATTAAATAGCTGCCGACCCTAATTTTGTTATAATATAACAAAATTAGGGTCGGCAGCTATAAACCATGTTGTTGGATTACAGGTGGGGTAGATCATGCCATGAATCTCTACTAATGCTAACGCGCATGATCTACAGGTGGGGTAAATTAAATGATCTGGCAAGCTATCTATTTTTTTAATTCATGTATTCTAGGATGGGTGGTGTGTAGTTTATGAACACATAATGGCATGTGATTGTTATACGGTAGGATTATGGGTGGGCACAGTGGGGTGAAGGAATTGTCCAGCGCCTCTAGTGGAACTTCTGCCCATATTTTCAATTTGACTGGAATTACCGGTGGGGTGAATTATCAGACTAGAGCCTCTTTGGGAAGTTCTGCCAAAATTTTCAATTTATTACTATCTTTTTTTTTTGGTGTAAATTTATGGATTATAGAATGGGTAGTGTGTAATACATCCAGAATGGCATCATTGGCATGTGCTTGTTATAGCCATGTTGGATTACAGGTGGGGTGAAGGAACTGGCCAGCGCCTCTGGTGAAATTTCTGACCATATTTTCTTTTTTACTGGGATTATGGTGTGGGGGGGGGGGGGTGAATGATTAGGCAAGCGTCTCTGGGAAGTTCTGCCTAAATTTTACTGTTTTTATTTTTAAATTTATATACCGTATTCTATTATATGGTGTGTAACATACCTAATGGCACATGATTGTTATAGCCATGTTGGATTACGGGTGTGGGTGAAAGATCTGATCAGCGCCTCTAGTGAACATTCTTCCCGTATTTTTCTGGGATTACGGGTGGGGTAATTGGTCAGGCTAGCGCCTCTATGGGAAGTTCTACCCAAATTTTCAATTTAACTGGGTTTAAAAAAAATATATGTATTGTAGAATATGTGGTGTGTAATAAACACAGAATGGCACATGATTGTTATAGCCATGTAAAAGGCATGTTGGATTACCGGTGTGGGGTGAAGGATCTGGCTAGCACCTCTAGTAAACCTTGTGCCCATATTTCATCTTTACTGGTATTACGGGTGGGGTGAATGATCAGACTAGCACCTCTATGGGAAGTTCTGCCAAAATGATCAATTTAATGTTTTTTTTTTATTTATATATTCTATTATGTGGTGTGTAATAGACAGAATGGCACATGATTGTTATAGCCATGTTGGAATTACGGGTGTGGGGTGAAGGATCTGATCAGTGCCTCTAGTGAAAATTCTTCCCGTATTTTTCTGAGATTACGGGTGGGGTAATTGGTCAGGCTAGCGCCTCTGGGAAGTTCTGCCCAAATTTTCAATTTAACTGCGTTTTTTAAAAATATATGTATTGTAGAATGTGTGGTGTGTAATAAACACAGAATGGCACATGATTGTTATAGCCATGTAAAAGGCATGTTGGATTACGGGTGTAGGGCTAGCGCCTCTATGGGAAGTTCTGGCCAAATTTTCAATTTTACTGTCTGTTTTTAAATTAATGGATTCTAAAATGGGTGGTGTGTAATAAATACAGAATGGCGCATACGGGTTGGGTGAGGAATCTGGTCAATCTTACTCAAATGTTTTGTAATAATAGTAATTATTATTATGAATTTTAATCAATTAAATTATAATTTACTGAATATCCTCTCATACTATGCATACATATACATGAGTATCTACATGCTGGTTTGCTGTACAAGCCAGGAAAAAAAACTTACAAGCTAGAACGACATTATTTTGATATATGAACTTAGAATAGATATGATACACTCAGCTTTCAGTGAATAATTATCTAATTTTTTTACTTTATTTTCTATGTTTTGCATGATGTTTGCTGTATGTTTTGTCATTCTGTTTACTGATTGTTTGATATCAAAGGACTTTCACTATGCACCCATTGATCTTAACCGTTGAATGAAGTATGCCAGCTGGCTTTGTAACATAACTTCATAACGGACGGCTTACCCACATAAATGCAACTACATGTACATTGTTATACTCAATGTTTGCACATTTGGTCAACAGTAAACATGATATGGACTGATAAAGTTCATGGAATGTCTACAAATTTTGTGACTTTTACCTGTATGTGTGTTGCATGGCCGTGTAGATCATTAGCCAGGTATCACAAATGTGGTGTGACCTGGGGGTTCCAGCTGGGTGAATGTCATTTGATATTAAACTTGTTTCTTTAGTTTTATTTTTGCAGTTACCAGCTGGCCTGGTATTTGACTGCCTTGTTTGAGGTTGCCCGGAAGATACAATAATGAATAGAGAAAGGTCATCTTCATGTCAAATGATGGTTTGACTCTGTCATGTGATTGCCAACATGTCAGGTTAGTATACATCCTACTTACATGTAAGTATCACATATGTCTATGTTTGTGAGTATACCCATTCATAGTACATTAAGTACCTAAAACATCCAGATACACACGAAGGTATCGGTGGTACATGTACATGTAATTCTTAGTCACAACTAATTTTGTTACTGTGCTATTCAGGCTTCAACTGAAAGAAGATGCCTTTCCATCTAGACAGGGAGGTGTCATTGAAACGGAAGCTGGTTACTTATCGCCGATTCCAAAAACACCGGTTAGATCGGTGATCCACAAGAAGAGTGTCAGAAGCCTCCTGAAGTCATACCATGATGAGCAGTCTGGGCAAGGTTGTGGTCCGTGTACCAGTAGTACCTCGACCAACCTGTCAATGACAAGTATGTATTTCCAGTTTTGTGTGAGATCCTTGTTCAGTTATGTGCCTACACTCTCCTATGCCTATACAATATGTGAAGTACCATTAGGCCTGATATTAATTTCTGCTAATCCTACTAAGAGATCGATGACACCCACACTGATAATTTACACTGACATGTCATCATCTAGCCTACACATATATCATGCCAGTTTATACATACAGTACATATTTTATATTTTTGGATCACCCCCTTACAGAATCAAGCTAATAATATAAATTTACCTTGATTCTGTAAGCTAGGAGTGATCCGTAAATATAAAACTATGAATCCTTGCCTATCCATGACTACTTTTCACTGGTTCAAGGAATATCAAATAACTGATATTTATCAAGTGATATACATGTATGTGTCTGGTGTAAAAAAAAGTTCACTATATAAGCTATCCTGACAAGGTCCCATTAGCAGAATAACATCAGGCTTTTGAGAAACAAGCTAAAATTATATTATTAATTAATTATATGTACATGTATATGTTTGTGCAAAGTGTTACCTATCAGAACAGTGCCTTCTAGTGTTTTTTTTCTGGTCAATTATCATTATCATCTTTCGATAATTGAAATTACAATAATAGAACAAGTATTTATACATATATGATTTACTTAACAGAAACATAGTGAGGCCAAGATAAAACTAACACCAGGTTTTCTTTCAATAGCCCAACTTTAAAAATAGTCATTTATCCAATTTGAATTGCTCATACAATCAATATTAGTAGACGGAAAAATAAAATGTGAAGCTGTCGCAGAGGTCCCTGGCACAAAAGACCCCAACCACGAGGTTGTGGTCTATTGAGGCAGGGACATGTGAACTGCCGTACTACATGTGGTATGTTAAAATACCTTTCCAAATTTAGAACAACATATTTTCAGAAATCCAGACTTTTAGTTGGCAGCCAAGAAGAAAGCGCCAAACTTCTACCAAACTGAAGATGGTAAAAGGCTCTGCAGTGAGAGTGGTGCTAAAAAAAAAGCGTATTCGACACAAATCAAAGGGAACACAGATCCAGACACAAACTCAAAGTAAAGGGACTCAGGTTGAGTTTTCAAGGAAAAGAAAAAGAGTGGATGATCACCCAACAGGTAAACTGTGAACAAGTCATCCGTGCATATATTGTATTTCAGCCATGATATTGGGTCATTGAATTAAATTTGGTATAGAGGTAAGCCATCATATAATATAATAAGGAGTTGGGTATTTCTTAATAAAAATGTCATTGGTGAATATTTCATTTTGATAAGAGGGACGAGTGCATATGTTAGCACCCATGAATTTAAAATGCAGATGGCTATGAGAGCAATGGGAAGAAATGAATACATATCTCATTCTCGAGCTTCATGTATAGGTTCTGGGTTTTAATAAATAATAGTTGAGTTTGGGTGACCATTTATTATCCCCTTTTTCAGGGTGGGGGACGTGATTGCTGACCTTTTATTTTCAATGAAATCAGATGAAATGGGATAAAAAATAAATTTCTGATGTGGACAATGGATAAATATGTGTTCTCATATATTCTAGGATCTAAGACTTTTTGTGTTAGTGACGGCACTACCACTGAAGATGTTGTACCCTGTCCAACAACAAATGATCAAGATTATGTACCAATCCCTGACAGTGACACAGATGATGAACATGAGGACAGAGGGATTAGATTTGATGAAATGAGGTAGTTTTCTTATTCAATTTTGTTACCAGAAATGAGAATTTACTAAAAATTGGAAATTCCATGCAGACACAACAGTTGAAATGTTCACCCTAAAAATAAGAACTTTTTCTAAAAGTTTGATTTTACAATTAGTGTTTTTGACAGAAAGTTGACAATTTTACTACTTTTGATCACAGTTTGGACTGTAACTGCCATCAGATGCAAGATTTCAAACCTTAGGGGTATAAGGTTGGAAATTGGGAGGTGTGTGTGACAATAGAGTACATGCCATATGATAACTATTGTTCTTGAAATTACAATGGCAATTTCAGATGAAAGATAGATATAGATAAATTATTTGAAGTCTGACTAATTTTTGATATAGGAGTAGTTCTGTTCATCCATCTGTCAAAGGATTTCAAATACTTATGCTACAGTAATCAACGTAAGTAATCAACCTCTTAACCAAGGCAGAATTATGGGTAACTTTTGAGGATTTAGTCGGAAATATGGCTTGTTGCTATTCATCGGGAAACTCTCGCTGAGAGCTTTCCAATGAATGGCAACAAGCCATATTTCCGAAGTATCTGAAATGAGTTCGCAAACTAGACTTGGCTGGACATTTTCACTAGAGTTACTAGGCCCGGCTTTTCAATTCAAATTTAAATCCCGAACTCAAACTAATATTAACTAAACTCAAACTGATATTAACTGATTTCCATTATTTTCTAGCATATTTTGAAATTTACCATTCCCAACTTTGCCTGCTTGGCAACTGGTTGTTTAATTAGTCGTACGGTATATTATTTTCAGTGACGAAGAAGATCTTCCATACCAAAAGCAGACCAAATTTATTATTTTTCAGTCAGCTCTTTTAGAGCTGTTTGAAACATGTAGAATTTGCAAAGGATTGAATGAGGTATATATAGCATATTTTAAAGAGATAATATCTGGTCTGGGTGAAACACCGATCGATCTATATTAGCCTGAGTGGGCTAAAATAGACCGATTGGTCTTTCACTGACAGGCATCTGGATAAGGGGGAGACATTCTAAATTGTTCTAAAATTTTTGTTCAACCAATACTTTGAAACAATTAATTCTGATCTATTTTGAAACTAATGAAATTCTCGGAATAATTATTTACTTAGAATATTCAATATAAACATGTACAAATCTTCAAACAAACAAAAATTCAAACAAATAACAATTTAAATATTCAAGAAATTTAGAGTTCCTTCTCTTACAACAGTGATCACTGTGACAGGAAGACTGGTCAGACAATATATTGTACATGTTGATCGATAGGTAGTTCACTCTGAACTGATTATGGACTTACTTTAGTGAATAATAAATACAGTAAAGAAACAATATCTCCAGTGGAAGAATGTACCGGTATCAATCAACTAAAGAGTATCAAAACTTTAACAACATCTCCTGTAACATTTCAGAGAACCCAACATATATTCACTGTATGTAATTATTTATTGCAATAATGCATTTTTACAGCCTATTTTGATATCAAATTTATGAAAATAACTTATTTTGACATGATTCTTTGTTATTCCATTCTGATCACACCAGAAAACCGTCTGATTTCCATATGATATCTAATGCAGTGTACAAATGAGTTTTGGTTTGGTTCATTTTGGTGAAAAAAAAAAAATTCTTGAAAACCAGGAAGTGCCAAATTTCACAAAGAAATTCCTAACAGATTTTGGGAAATTACATTTTGAAATACCAGGACATTTTGGCAAAACGTGTGTCTGACTCTTAATCGAGATCGATAAATGATCGAACGTTGTGTGAGTAATTTATGTGTGATAATTTAACATGTTTTTGGACGAAGTTGAAAATGTCGACGTCGTCCATACTTTGTTGCGCTGTGCAGCTAAAATTATGAATTTATAATCGGAAATTAAGAGAATTACCAACGTAAATGGACTAGTTCTTGGTTTGAGCAAGAACCAGTTACTGCAAATTTCCTACGGAAATCATGTCTAATCATATTTTTATACTATAAATAAGCACGATTGCTGCACACGACAATAATGTATATGTCACCATGTTATCATGCACACCGTGAGTGTTGAAATACAAAATTAATCACTCTGAAATACCACAGCGATGATGGTGAGCTCTTTAAATTCCTCATGCAATATTATGATGGGCATTCGAATTAATAGAGGATCTACAACGAGTCCCCAATTTATAGCGGAATTTACAACACGAGTCCAGTAAATTAGGTCTGGATCGAGCCTTTGGCGAGGTCCAGACCTAATTTGCTGGACGAGTTTTGTAATTTCCGCTATAAACTGGGGACGAGTTGAAGATTCTATTTATTACATGATCCAAAACATCGACAAAACTTACTTAAATCAACAAATGGGACGCGAAACTAACATCGGCTTCTATAAGGCATGCGATGACGTTTCACGTATCTATTCAATGTCTGCCCGCGTAAAGAAATAGTCCCAGATAAATAAAGACTCTTTGGAACTTTTAATAGCGTATATTTAATGACATAACTTTTCAAACTCTTTATGCATGATAGTTTGTTGGAAAAATATTGGAAGCCATAGTATTTTGAGACGTAGCGTACGGAGAGTTAACAGACTACAAACCGGAAATTAAAGGTCACCTGGCACTATTTCCTGTTATTAAACGAACGTTTAATATCACAATTTATGGAATGGGTTTATTTAATGGAATAAGGGTAGCATCATGTAATATAAAATGTTTTATGGCATACCATATCAGTATATATATAAATATACACTGTAAAATCTGAGACCGTTTCCAAAATTTTGCTGTAAATAAACAATGTGACAAACCAGACACGAACATTGTGTGAGAATTGGCACCAATTTCAACGTAACATAATAAATAATGCATGTTTTTTTCTGACTCCAGGAGGAATAGTCCATTCGCCTGCGGCTCGTGGACTATTCCTCCACCCGTACCACGATTTTGGCATAGTCAAATCCAAGCCATGACTTAGCTATATAACAATATTTAATTATATTTAATAGTTGTAACTACGTCTACATGTATGTCCATCTATGCGGTGTTTACCACATACTTCATACTATTAACCCTTCCATGACGGAGTTTCCTGAAATTCTGAGAAAACCCTGTGACAATGCATTATCTTATAAGAGAATGCACTGGCACAGGGTCTTTAATGCTGCACCGGCGCAACTCCCGCCGTGAAAGGGTTAATGATTGTAACTGCATGTATGTCAATTCTTTATGCGATGTTTAATTTACAAAATACTTATTGCTGTCTGTAACGGCACACCACAGGGGGGTGTAGGGATTGTTATTGTCACACAATTTGATCTCCATACCATGTATATTGGACAGGATAAATAAACTATTCTGTATTATAAACGTAAACTTTGGTTGTGTGTTTGCAGCTGAACATTCTGTTGGTAATCATGGTTGCGTGAAGTGTGTTACCTGTGACGACGGAGTGTCACACCGTACTGACTCGATATCAACTGGGCTCAGACCAATGCCCAAACCAACACTGAAAGCAGTGCCGATGTAATCGTTACCGGGGTCGCTCGTAACCACGGTGACGGAAGCTCCAATTTCAGTGGCAGGAATATCGAGCCCCACCGACACAGCTTTTGATTTTCCAGGAATAGAATCTAAACTCTTCCAATACCCGATGTTAATGTCTGCGCCAACGGAAATGTCTGATTTGATACCAACGCAACCGCCAACGAAGCAAATCCCTTTCTTTGAGTGGACGTCAATTGCGATTCCGACTTCCCCGGCCACCGTAACTCCGACAGCCGCGGATGCACTGTACGACAACGACACGGTTGACCACTTCCGGTTGTTGAAGCAATTGCTGAAAGTCTGAATTAAAGCTAAATATGGTTTCAGTTTGTTGTATAAGTCGGTACACAGTGCAGCTTGTATGACCTTCAACCCTGTCATGCCGGCCATCGCAGATTGAATTGTCGAGCATCCACCATTCAGCGAAGTGCAAGATGGGGTTTTCAGACAATTGATAACCCTCCCAACTCCCCTCCCGTATGCCTTTTTCTGACACTGAGTTCCTGTGTCAATGGTGTCTCCGGAACAGCGTGCCCAGCATACAGGACCTACACCGTAATGTCCGGCTTTGCATTTGGGGTAACAAAGCAAGAGGTTTTGATCTTCGTTTTGTGCACATACCATTCCTTTCCCTACTCCACGTCCGTGTGACTTCTTAATGTAAATATGTACATCCTTGCGACAAGTACATCCGTCGTTTTTATACCCAGACCTACAGTTCCCACCGCACTTCCTTCTCTTCCCGCAGATGTTATACCAAGGACCGTCACATAGACCGCATTTATCATACCATGGACAGCTCTTAACATCCCTGTTGTATATGTGGACATCTCTACGGCAAGTGAGTCCATCATTGGTGTAGCCGGGGTCACATGGTTTCCAGCATACTGGCCCAACACCATCATAACCTGGCTTGCATTTCGGGTAACATATGAGCCCGCTCTTCTCTTCTCCGTTTCGGCAATAGCGGAGCGCCTTGCCTACCCCCCTTCCGTAAGTGTTCTTTGTGCAAACAATTCCGATATCTGTGGTCCCTGAGGGACAATTTGCCCAACATACAGGTCCAGCCCCGCCGTACCCACCTTTGCAGGACTTATAGCACAACAAACCATCCAAATCTGGATGGCTGTCGTAACATAGTTTGTTTTTCGATTCCGTAAACGCCCCTGAAATGTGAAGTATATCCCTTCTTAAAGGTCCACTAATTTGCTAACCTCCAGATCACATTATATAAAATATATGCCATATTATATATCATTTGAAAGAGGAAGCCCCAACAACATTGTATTTTCAACTTATTCGATGTAATAAACTGTTAACATGTTGTTTTTGATGAGTCACGGACGTAAATTCTATGCTCAAGTTTCTGCACAAAGTATATTATTGTCAATAGAAGGCGAATAACTCTATAAACTTAGATATACAGTTATTTCCCTTCCATTGAAAATAAAACTATAGTTTGAATTATGTTGCATTTTGCTAGTCATAACGGGGGAAATGATTTTATGATTTCGGCTATTTTCTATTACTTCTATTTTGAGACACAGACGTTCCAAATGATGATTAATTATAGTATTTTAATCATATTTTATGGCATAGATTGTTATTAGAACCGTATATCTAGGCATGCACTATAAAAAAAAAAATCGGTGACTCGAAAATTAAGTGGGCATTTAAACCTGTCTGTAATAAAAAATACTCACTGATGAGTACCTATTATGAGATATTCAGACAATTAGTTCAATAAACTTATTATCTGAACAGTTTCCACCATTGAATATAAATCCTTTTACACTTTTAAAGTTTTTTCGTCTGCCTGTCATCTGCTTTTATTATCAGAACACCCCTCTAAATATATAATAGGCCGTCCCAATGTATACCTTTATAACTGAAATGGAGAATGCATTCAATATATAATGGGTTATAGTGACTCATAATCTACCAAGCTTCGAAAGCAAAAAAGAGACTCTGCCATCAAATATTTTATTCACCGCCAAGCCTTGAAATAGTGTGCCTGTCATTTGCAGAATGAGGTTCCCAGAGGGTGAATTTAGTGATGCTACCCCGCATAGTGGGTTAGCATCACCAAATTCACCCTCTGTGAACCTCATTCTGCTGAGGTGTAAGCAGAATGAGGTCCCCAGAGGGTGAATTTGGTGATGCTAGTCCGCTATGCGGGGTAGCATCACTAAATTCGCCCTCTGGGGACCTCATTCTGCAAATGACAGGCACACTATTGTAAATAGAACAATGTCTGACAAAAGTCAAGTGATGGCGGGGCCTATTCCACATGGAACTTAATACTGAATTTAAAGGCCCACTTAATTTTCGAACCATCAGATCACATTATATAAAATATATACCATAGATATGCCATTTTAAAGAGGAAGCTCCAAAACATTGTATTTTCAACTTATTCGGTGTAATAAACCGTGAACATGTTGTTTTTGTTGAGTTACCGACGTCAGTTCTATGCTCAAGTTTCTGCACAGTCTGTTATTTCCAATGGACGGGGAATAACTCTATATATTTAGATATAGTTATTTCCCTTCCATTGAAAATAAAACTATAGTTTGAATTCTGGGAGCCATAACGGGGGAAATGATTTTATGATTTCAGCTATTTTCTATTACTCTATGGGAACCTTCAGAGACGTTCCAAATGGTGATGCATTATAGTAATTTAATCATATTTTATGGCATAGATTGTTTTTAAAACCATATATCAAGGCACTATAAAAAAAAAATTCTGTGACTCGAAAATTAAGTGGGCCTTTAATACCGAATTTAACATGGAACATAAAAGTCAATATTTAATAAAAAAAAAAAAAAAAAATTCTTGCTACCCCGTTGCTTGTGCAATTGTTAATAGCCAATTGGAATTATTTGAAAGAAATTGTGAAGTATAACGTTTTAACCCTGTCTATACTACATGTAAATACTCATTGACGAGTGGTTATCCCTTACGAAATGTTCAGATAATAACTTCAACAAACGACGAGGACCATGGATTTACTGGGGTTATTGAAATGCCCCAAAAATACCTCGACTTCTTCTCCGCCCACTAATAGACCTTTGGGCTGTTCAACATTCCTGACGGGCAGTTAATAAACCATAATGCCCTAAAAATTCATGTTATTGTTATATTATATGATGTGGTATATTATATGAAATTAATTTTTTAACAGTTCGAAAATCTGAGACACAATTCCTGAAAAAAAATACAAACAAGTTAGGTGAACCAACAAAAAATCTTATAAAACATGGCATATGGTCTGGTTCAAATGGATTCATTTGAAGTTCGAGGTTTTGAGTCCCCACACCCGGTATATCGCCATCTAGATCATGCCATGAATCGCTACTCCAGCTATATATACGGGCGTAGTTGGACTATAGAGATGCATGGAATGGTCAGACCGCCATCCAGATATTTATTTATTCATTTATTTATTTATTGGCGTTTAACGTCGCTTTCGGCAATCAGTGCTATATCACGACATTGCCAATTTTATTGTGCAATGTGGTCAATCCAGCAGTGATTTCATTGACTGGAAGAATGACATATTGTGCACGGCGAAACCACCGACATCCGGCGAGTAATTGGCAACTCCCCCGATAGCGATATGGGATACAAAGCGATGACTCCACCGGGAATTGAACCCATATCGCCAGCGCTGGAGAGCGAGTCGGTCTGGAACAGAGCCCCTTGCCGACTGAGCTACCGAGGCCCCATCCAGATATAATTGTATTATATACATGTACTTACATAATGAAACTAGCACTACCAGCACGGGATAAGATATAGCATTATATACATGCACTTACATAATGAAACTAGCACTACCAGCACGGGATAAGATCGCATTGTCCTGTAAATAGAGTGATGTGAGAATATTGAATACGCAAATGTCAATAATATTAAAGCCCATTTTGTTTACAAAACACTGTATGGGTACAAAGGGCATTTGAACCGCCAAATTAATTGTACGAAATTCGGAAGAAGGCATGATATAAATCGACAAATTGTTGTGTAATTGTGTTCATGGGCCAACGGCTTTAATTCAATCTGAATTGACCGGAGCCGGAAACGGCGATAAGTTGATGCCGGAAACTAGCCTAAACTCTCCGATCGAGAACAACCAACGAGATCACGAGGAAGTCAGAACAAATATAGATCCAAGAACAAAAATTCATCGTATTTGCTAAGAATAATCTTCATTATCTTGTTGTCGTACATATTTACGTACATGCTTTATAAACTGTGAAACACTTTCTCCAATTACAGCCACTTCATCGATGTTTGCAAAGTAAGGCACAAGAATGGAATAAACGCTCTTTATTTTCACCATATCAGGACTAGACTGGCACGTAACGCTCTTTGTTATTCCTTGTTCTCTGGTTCCCATTTCGTTCTATTACTTGAATACGTCTCCGTGTGTCATATATAGTCAGCATGAAAACGGTTTACAAAATACACATAATAATATCCTCCTTTGAATGTGTACCGGTATCGAAATAGGTCGATAAATACTTGAACTACCTTTCTACAAGGAGTATATGTCACAGAAAGACGTATTTTGAAGTAATATAAAAATAAAACGTCGAACACGGTGTGTGGGTCCCAAACAAACAACAGACATGTCAAGCTTCATGTAGAGTTCAGTCCCCTGCACAGGACCTACAGAACTGTGTTTAGCAGCTGGCAGCCATGTTTACGGACTGGAACAGAAAAGAGCGTTCCGAGTTAGTCTATTCCTGATATGGTAGAAAAAAGAGCATTTTTTTTAACTTGTGTGCGAAAAATTGAAAACAGCTGGAAATAGACTGTGACCGTGGCGTATTAATAGGCTCGTGAGTCATATCTAATTAAGTTCTGGTATAGAACGGGGGGGGGGGGTCGGAAAAAATGTTCAGGCACGTATGCTGATTTTTTTTCCTTTCTGCTCTTGTTGGGACCCACCCCCTTCCAATTTTGTTTTCCTTTTCGGCAGTTTTTTCCCGACCATTTTTGGACACCCACCCTTTTAACACTAAAACAGAGATTTGCGGGGGGCTGTATATGAATTTTTGTGCATACTATTTGGCATGGATGTTAAAGATGCGGGCGGCGTTGGGGTGGGTATGCTGTTAAAATATTCACATCTTTCAAAAACCGCCATAAACAGAAAGAATAGTAAAATATAGAGAGATTTTGTTCTTATACCAATCAGAAATATGGCATAAACAGTATGTTATTGTCAATTTTGTTCTTGTTATGTAAACAAAAGCAAAAAACGTTACGTTTCCTGTCTTTTGTTTAGATCCGGATATGGTAAACATAAAGAGGGTTATTTGTTACTGTTTTCCTGATATGGAAATAATAAAGAGCGTTTATATAATTTGTGTGATTAACCAATAGAATTGCGCTGTGTTATGTAAACAGACTTCTGTAACACGAGCAGACTCTTGTTTACGTACACCATCGTACGTCTTGACGACAATACTATTTACGCTCTGATTATGTTTGGCATATGAACAAAACTATATATATTTTAATATTCCTTCTGTTGATGGCGATTGACATGCAAATAGCAACGCGTCATTTTGGGGTCATTCAGCCAAAAAAAACATGGCTGTCAGGGGTCATTTTTTATTTCAAAATGCAATGGGCTACAGACTATACTGTTTGTCTGATCATCGTGAATTTTTTTCATTTCTGTTAATATTGACATTCTAAGGTGTTTTAAGCCAAACTCATTGCAAAACAGCCAAAGAGACTTGCAGGAAAAAGGAGAAAAAAATTTGAGTGCGGAAAAAAAAATTTGTTGGTCTCACGACCACTCACCCACCCCGGCAAACGTGCCCGGAAAAAAATGCCCCTCCCCCGGTATGGAACATGTATATATATGGTGGTTTTATGGTGTCAAATTTGACAGGGTATATATCTTTAATGTCTATTCCTATAGCGTCTTGAACAAGGTAATCTACCAGCATCCGCAAGGACATCGGATAAAACAATATATACGTGAAATACCCGTTCTTGATATGGCACGTAAAAACCACTCCTATTCGAGTAAAAGAAGCTAGAAAAATTGGGCCCCGTGTTTGTATTCGCCATCGGATAGCAGATACCGATTGTGATGATAAGCGCGGTTCCCATCCGATAGTATAAGCGTTTAAACCCCTTCATGGCGGGAGCTACGCTGGTGCAGTATTAATGATCACACACCAGTGCATTATCTTATATATTTGAGTCTGCCAAGGTCTCCTATATATATGCGATGATCCGTGTGGGAGACCCGCATATATAAGAGAATGCATAGGGATTTCTCAAAATTTCAGGATGCTCCAGTCATGGAAGGGTTGCAATAACAGGTCACATCTTTAACACTTTACTGTATGTATAATATGTGTAGTTCCCTGATGAACTGTTATCAGGTATATGTCGTTTATTGAACTTATTATCTGAACATCTCCAACCAACTGAATTAATACGAATCATTCTATACACGTGTAAACATAAGTTCGTCTATCTCTCGCCTGCTCGATATCCTGGACATTTCTCCAAATGAATGATAGACCATTCCAATATGTATGTCTATAGCTGAATGTTTTTAAGTAAAGAAAGAGTGTTACTTACTCACCTGGACCGACCAAGTCACAGTCGACTACTGCAGCGTCGAAAGACTCCCTGATGTGAAATTATTTTTGGCTGATTTTTACTTTGGCCTTTATATACAAACGGCGTCTACGATATAGCTCCGGGTAATTAATCTCACAATTAATGACAAAGCTAGAAATTCTCGGTAAAAAATGTAAGCATTTCTAAGAAACGTGTCCGGCCCGGATAAACAAATCCGGTACGCTAAGGTGGCCCTCGACTGACTACTTTTTCAACCCACACAAAATCTCACAGCTGAAAACTGATGTTGAACATTATTACCCCCCCCCCGTATGGTATACACTATGACCAGTGTGTCCGTCCGTATATCAGTCGTTACGTTGACGCAACTTTGTTCGATCTTGTATTTCTTCGCATTTCAATCATTTTGTTAAATTAGCCCATATATTTGGGAACCTGTTTACATGCGATTATGAGGTCCGTCCTACCTTTTCTGGTACAGTTATTCAACAAATAAAATTAAAAAAATTAAAGAAGTGCAACGAGAGTTTGTACGGATAAATAAAATGTGCTGTTTGCTAGGTTCAAGAAGGTCCGTAATTCTGGTGAAAATAAATCACACCGCCTCAAGTTAAGTGAGGTTTTCATCGGTCTTCGGTAACCCTATATATAACTCACGATATGAATACTGTAATCTTTAATTGCGTGCATCGGTTCATTAAAGAAACAAAACGTTTCAATCTCGACGTCAGAGATGTGTAGAGCTAACATAAGAACGTGAAAGCGAATTAACCATAATTGATGATATTTCGACCTTGACGTTAAATATTTATCGAACCCAGTAAATCTGTCGACACCCCCCTCTCTCTCTCTCTCTCTCTCTCTCTTTCTCCATCCTTCATTCTGCTTGCTTAATTTCAGTACCTCTATCGCGTGTTTGTTGTATCAATCTTCTTTCTCTCATACATAACATGTGAAACAACCCATCATTCCTTTCTACTGTTTGTTGTCATTACTTGTACATAGCTATATTGTTATAACATATTTCCTTGCTCTTGTCAGCGTTTAATTTGTATATATTCAGTGTTTTGACAATGGGGAGAGGATGTTACTGTAAGTGACAGCACTTGTCATCCCATACCTTTTGCCTGTGTGTATGTTAATACTATATGCATGGAGCAAATAAAATATGTTTAAACTATCGGTCTTCGCATTAACCCTTTCAGTACCAGGGCCGATCTCACCGGCCCTAATTTACGGTCTGTAAAATCGGCCCTAAAAAATTAAAAAATATATATTATTATTTTCTTTTTTTTAAAGATTTTTTTGGGTTAAATTTGTTTTGGGTATGCTTAAGCATGCTATAGCGAATTTAAAAACAAACTGGATAAAACCTTAGGGGCATGTTATAACTCAAAACTATCACCAAGTATTCATAGTAATAATTTTGATGCCCATCAAAAACGTAAGATTCCCTGGCAATAAACCTACAAAATAAGTCTGGTACTGAAAGAGTTGAAGAATATAAGAAAAGATTATTAAAATTGTAAAAAATTGTAAAACATAATAACAAATGATGAAAAATTGTTAGGCCAATGCATTCTCTTATATATGCGAGGCGACCTATGGTCAACTCGCATATATAAGAGAATGCATTGGCACAGGGTATATGGTTTGATAAAATAAATCGGACCTGGCACTGAAAGGGTTAATTTACACCAATAAGAATTAAGTAGGCGACTTATGGCTCTAGCGTCAGACGATGTCAAACATGGCGTGCTAGAGCAAAGTAACGGTTGGTGGAAACTGCCAGTTCAAGGACAATTCATATACCCCGATGTTCCACGTGCTCAAGGGCGTGGCGACCCCCCCCCCCCCCCCCCTCCCAACATTCGTCAAAAATGTTCAACAGCTGGTTGGGAATTTTACACCACATACGGGTTGAAATAGTTATTGTTTGATTTTCCAACCAGTAATTAGTGGGGAATATATTGTTTTTACACTAACATCAGCACATTTTTCTACTTTTTGGTCCAAAGCTTGGTCTGAAATGGCCAACAATTGGAAATGTTCCAACCTTGGGGGGGGGGGGGGGTTCAGGTTAGAAATTTCCAACATTTGAAATGTTTGATATACCAATAGGAGAGTTCCAGCATAAGGGAGCTGTAAATGGTGTTTTGTGTTTGGGGGGGGGGGGTGTGCAGGTGGAAGTGTCAAGGTGGACAGCTGTGGTTTGCGAATCATCTTTATTGGTTTCCGTTTCTCAGAAATTTAGTATAAAAAAAATGTCATGACTCAATACGGAAACGCCATCTCTACATATAAACGCTCTTTATTAGTTCCATATCAGGAATTCGCCAACAAAGAACGCTCTTTATGTTTACCATCATAATATAAACAAACACCAGAAAAGTAATTTTTTTATGCTTTTGTTTACATAACAATGGTCAAACATTTGACAATAACATACTGTTTATGCGATATTTCTTATTTGTATACGGACAAAGTCTGTCTTCATTTTGATGTTCTTTCTGTTTGTGGCGGTTTTTGACGGATGGAAATATTTTCACAGGATACCCACCGCCAAGGCCAACCGTACCTTTAAGGTGGCACAGTGGTGACCAATTGCGACACTCGGAGGTGGAATAAAAGTACATGTAAAGGCACGAAATGCCTGTTATGTGGCGAAAATGTCTGCGATGAATACCATTTTGTTATTTTGTTTACAGAACTTAACGATCTGCGAGAAATCTATAACCCAAGTGTTACTGGGGAAATCCTAACAAACATAAATTCAACAGATTGTTGTCACTGCTAAATATAGGTATATTGAAAAGAGTGAGCATTTTCTTAAAATTAGCGTTTAAAAAAGTTACCATGACGCCAGTATTATCATATATTTATATTATATTATATTATATTATATTATATTATATAATATAATATAATATTATATTATATTATATTATATTATATTATATTATATTATATTACTTATATACCATCTAAGAAAACATTCCTGAATGTATTAGCATTATTTGCCTATTTTAGTAATGACATATAATATGACGGAGGAATTTATTCATGTACATACATGTTATGTATATATTGTTTGTACATACGTTGTAGTATGTTGCAACTTCGATGTTGACTTTGCAAATAAACAATTCAATTAAAAAAAAGTTAGTTCTGGTCTTCAAAGCTGGAAATGGTTTGATGCCAACAAATAGCATTTACCGTAAATTAGACATGTGGCCTATCCTTTCGTTACTACGTACTCATTGATAGGTAGTTTCCTCAGGAAATGTTCAGATAATGAATTCAACAAATGCCCATCGTTTTTTTTAAACTTACTGTTCAAAACATATTTCCCTCCAATAATAGAAATCCTTCTGAACTAATAGTGTCTTTTCGTCTATCTGCTTAAATTTCATGAACACCCCTCCGAACGAATAACCTGATCATTTCTTAATATTTTTTGGACATTTTTGAAAAAATTTGGTCAAATTGAAAAACCAACTATTAGATGTTCGATAAAACTTAAACGAAACAAAAATATTAAGAAATACGCACAAAATAATTGAAAAATTTCAAGTTGGATCAAGATAATGGCAAAGTGCGCATATGAGAAAGGAAAACATTGAAATAAATCTAGCCGACAACGCGTACATATGTATATCAACATATTTTGTTTTTGTAAATGAGCACTGATTCGCCTACATTTCTTATTTTGAAACCACAATGGAGTAAAGTATATATTGCCACTTGATTAAGAATGTACACCACTCAAACAGCTATTCATCATTGCATTGAGAAGTAAGCATGTGTGTCTTTTTATAATTTTTTATTCGTAAACAGGCGAGAAACTGCTGATTATCTAGATCTTTTAACCATTGGAGAGGTGATTGCTGGCTATAACATTGAAATGTATGGCCAAATGAAGAAAAAAATGGGCCATTTTCCAAACAAATTGGACATTAGCCAATTTGACCGCCGATAGTGTGAACACTGTTAACAAACTAAAAATATTACAATGAGTGGTGAGTGTTCAGATACCGATTTATCTCAGAAATACAGTACCCCTAACTCATAGCTATCAGGCACCGACATTATATACAACGTACAAACGGTGCCTTGTTTCTACTATGAATATTAGAAAAGACTTGCATAATGTGTCTTGTTTCTGTCATGAATATCACAGAAGACTTACTGTACATGTAGATATTACAGTGTAGGAACCAATTCTGGTTGTAGACGCACTGGTCCAGGTGCTACCACGACCGAGTAACTTTATAACCATGTAGTGACTATGTTGTGACTATGTTGTGACTCCAGTAGCATTCTTTAACGCGCACACACCGAGGCGTGTACACGGTTCAGCCCGATGGCGCCCGAGCGGACAGCGTACTGCACACACGACAACATCTACCTGAACAAATATTTTAATTGGGGAAGTCGGCATTTTGCATTCGGATCTATTCAGTGGTCTCGAATGAGACTGTTCAGCCTGGCAAACTCGGTATCTGACCGAGTTCTGATTTTTGTCAGAATAGCCTAACCAGGTTTAGATCCCCGGTCCGGTAGCACGATAGACCTGTACGTTACATCTCGGTTACCGACTTCCCTGACGGTGCCTTGTTTCTTTCATGAACATTACAGAAGATCCTTCGTCCAACAAACAACCACTGTGCGGAGCGGCCTTGATACACGCTGGGTCAAAATATCCATATGTAGTTTGGTGACGATCAAACAGGACGTTGCTATGGGGATCAAACTGGGGTGAGACCATAACATTTCCAACTATATAGCATTTGGTCTAATAAAATTTCCAACTATATATAGGATTTGGTTTTGAGTAATGCAAAATTCCAATATTAGCTTAATGGCTTAATAACTTGGGTTTCTATATGTTCTTTTTAAAAGTATGGGCTGTGTAAATAAAGACACTAGTAACAAGAATGGCATAGCATTGATCCATGTTTAATGTATTGAGTATACTGTGCATGCAGTACATTATACAGGATATTAATCAGAATATGGTTGAGGAACGAATACGAGTTACATGTATTCAAATTCCAATGAGTCACAAATTATAACTCATACAATGGTAACAAGTATGCATGCTGAATTATTGTTATATTGTTAAAGCTGTCATTTACTAATAGACTAGTGACCATGAATCTATGGTTAGTGAAACATACCAGTCTGAACTTGAAGGAAATGATTTGCTTTCAATTTCATATATGTGTTCAGGTAATGAGCATTACTGGAATTTATTTACTCAAATAACTGTATTAACTTGTAATATTGACATTACATTGCAAGACAAATTTAAATAAACTGATTAATATACTGATATGAGAGGAACTAAATGTATAAATATAAGTACAACTGTTGGAATTTGAGTCACAAAATTTCCAACTATTGAAAATTATGGTCCTCATTTGGGGTGAGACACCCTACACCCTTGTCGCTACGTCCATACAAACGGGTGAGGGATGTCGTCTGTAGGTTGTGGCAAAGAATTAAAAAATCGTTCCAATTCGATAGCTTCTATCTAGAGATGACTCAAAACATGCCTGTAAATTTCCAAAACAATTTTCCAATAAATGCGGGCTGCAGTGTGTGCTGGATGATTCACATTTGAAATCCAAGATGGCTGTTGACGGCCATGTTTTTTAACGAATTACAAGAAAAAAGGCGGCTCCCATCTATAGGTCATCCCGAAGATCCATATGAAGTTTAGTGACCATCGGATGAGAGATGTGACCTGGAAGGTGTGCTAACGGTTTAGTCATGTAAAGTGTAAACTCCAAGATGGCCGCTGGCAGCCGTGTTTTAACATAATTTGGAAACAAAGAGGTAACTCCAAGGATCCTTATACAGTTTGGTGAAGATCGGATGGGGGTAGAGTGAGTGGTTCGGGGGGCTAGCCCGGGATTGTCGAAAGGGCCGAGAGGGGATGGGGGGTGTGGCCTGTCTCTATATATAGGAACTATATTTGGTTAACAAACTGGGCAGGAGATATCATTACTTTTAGAATAATACAACATTTTTATTGAAATTCTTTTCAAACACTTTTATTGCGTCGCCAAATTAATTAGTTAGTTTATGACAACTTTGTTTTTACCGAAACTGATAATTTTAAAATCACTTTACTTGTTCAGTTTGTATAACTTGAGAAACCGTTCTATCTGGCATAATATCATAGGGGGTTGAGAATGATTGAGATACTAAAGGCCCACTTAATTTTCGAGTCACTGATTATTTTTGTTATAGATCCTTGAAATACGGTTTTAATAACAATATATGTCATAAAATATGATTAAAATACTATAATTCATTGCCAGTTTGAACGTCTTTGTCTCAGAAAGTGCTCATAGAGTAATATAAAACAGCTAAAATCATAAAATACTTTTTCCCCGTTATGGCTCCCAGAATGCAACATAATTCAAACTGTAGTTTATTTTCAATGGAAGGGGAATAACTCTATATCTAAATATATAGAGTTATTCCCCTTCCATTGAAAATAATCGACTTTGTGCATAAACTTTAGCACATAGCAAACGTCGATATCTCAACACAAACCGTGAACAATAAGTTCACAATTTATTACATCGAATAAGTTGAAAATACAATGTTTTGGAGCATCCTCTTGCAAATGCTATATAAAATGGCATATATATTATATTATATAAAATGGCATATATTTTATATAATGTAATCTGGGTTCGAAAATTAAGTGGGCCTTTAAAGCGTTGATTTTAATTATGGCGCTTTCCAATAAAGTTAGTATGTGAAATTTGTATTCACCACTGATCATGTGCTCCGGAAAGAGTCTGAGCATCCTTAAACATGAACAGACACTCGTAATTCGACCGTAGTAAGGCAATGTGTCACCATGACAGGAGTACACACACCTTGATGTCAAGTTGATGACTTAGTTCTGGGATATATAAATATAGTGGAAGATTACTAGTAAACAACATGTGGGTTAAGTCAAAATGCACAAAAGATTGATGAGCTTTATAAAATAACGTATAGGGGGTGCTCCATATGCCGGACCGTTATACAACAAATAACAAGAAATGAATGGGAACTGTAAACGTTCAGTTTTAAGCCAACCTGTCACGGTTGAGATTATCAAAACAGGTCGATAAATACGCGGAGGTGCTTTATGAGCCGGACTGTCAAAAGGCAATTAGGGAGGTTTTGCATCTCACCGATAGAGTTGTGACTACGTTTTGAAAATGTACGCTGTGTGATAAGAGCGAAATAGGGAACGAATATCACTACATACTGGATTGTAACAAATTGAACTCACTCCGAAGACGATGTTTACCCTTACACTTGACAGAACAAAACAATATCCATAATTTCAGAAATATAATGAACCCAAAAAGCATTGTATGCTTCTATAAACTATGCGGATTCATCAAAACTCTTCGAAACTATTTTGGAACCCCGCCATCCCATTCGCACATTATAGAATTATAGAATACGTTATCATGAGACTCTTTTTATTATTTTTGGTCGACTTTGATTATTACACCAATAACATATCATATACTGTGTATTATAAACCTGTCTCTTGTGTCACACAATGTGATTTGAGTGAATAAAACATTGAACGAAGTTGTAAAATTCTCGTAAGGCAAAACAATCGTTTCACTAACATAACGACAACGATTAGTATTATATTAGTGAATACGGCAGTAGATACTCGTGTACGGTGAGATTGTTTGCTCTTATTGGAGGATCCTGAAAAGTCATGTGCCACTGACTGCGTTTTCTTTTATCTCAGAATAAATTATATTTGACTGCACACTGTGACCACTACTGTTGAACAGGCCTTCTGTATATTTTTTGTGGAAACTATATTGAATGGGGCAGACTCCATTGTTTTTAATATAAACATGAGCCATTCTAATATGCAATCCTCTGACGATTCAAGGTCCCTCAGTTTGCAATAATATATGTATCTCTTAAACAGAATGATAAATATACTTTTAATGCTTTCTTCGATGTATCTGTTTTGCTAGCTCATTATATGAATGCCCTGATTCCCATCCCCATATAAATATGACAATTGAGAAGATATAATTGTTCAAGTGACTTAATTCGGTCACCGTTTGTCGAGATTGCGAACTTTGAACGCCAAACACTCCTTATAACGATATTGCGATGGCCTGGGAGATAACTATATAACTTTGGTGGATATCGGCGAATAGAACAATCATATCAATGCTACTGTATCTCCTCTCGGCATCCATGACCCAAACAACACCATATGTGATTTAATTCATCGTATCATTAGAGCAGAACTTGCATGCATTTGGTTGAAATTAGTGCTAAATATATTTATATCAGCTTTGGTACAACTCCCCTGCGCATGAATGACTTGAACGGCGCCACTTTTGACATATATAAACCACGTCCATTAGATTCATGCATGCATGATATAATGAAGATGATTATAACTATATATAAGTTTGGTGGTAATCGGCAACTAAACCAATTTGTTTCTTAGTCATTATACCCCCCCCCCCCCCACCCCCCATCATCTCTCACCCAAACTGCACCATTTTCGCGTCTTTAAATCACACGATTATATTCCTCGTATCATGGAGAAGAAGAATATACCAATTTGGTGGAAATCTGCGCTAAAAAAAGTTTTTTTTTTAAACTATTCACAAATGTATCAAGGAACCAAACAAATTGATTCTTCGTCTCATTTGAGAAGAACGTGTATTAATTTGTTGGTAATTGGCACTAAACATATTTTTATCAGTTTTGGTGACCCTCCCGTCCCTATTTCGGACTCAAGCGGCGCAACGTTTGACATCATTAAACCACACACTTGGACTCATTATGGAGATGAATATATATAAAATTGGTGAAAATTGGCGAGTATACAAATTCGTATCAAATTTAGGGCCCTGATATCTCTCAATCAAACGGCACCAATTTGGCGTATTTAAACCACAGGATTAGATTCCTCGATCGTATCACGGAATATGTATCAATCTGGTGGGAAATCGGCGCTAAACATATTGTTTATCAATTATTTTGTCTCTCTCACCATATATGCACCCCTGACTCGAATGCCCCACTTTTTCATCTATGAACCACCCAATTAGACGCCTGTTATCATAGAGATGATTATTTATATGTTTGGTACTAATCGGCGACTAAACATTTTTTTATCAAATTTAATGCCCACCCCACCCCCACAACACATCTCACACAAACATCACCAATATGGGGTCTTCAAATCACACAGCTTTAACCACGCCATTAGACTCCTCGTACCATGCTTTAACCACGCCATTAGACTCCTCGTACCATGCTTTAACCACGCCATTAGACTCCTCGTACCATGCTTTAACCACGCCATTAGACTCCTCGTACCATGCTTTAACCACGCCATTAGACTCCTCGTACCATGCTTTAACCACGCCATTAGACTCCTCGTACCATGCTTTAACCACGCCATTAGACTCCTCGTACCATGCTTTAACCACGCCATTAGACTCCTCGTACCATGGCAATGATTTTGTATGTTTGGTGGCAATCGCCGACTAAACCAATTCTTATCAAATGTAGTGCCCACCACCCCCAATCTCTCATCCAAATGACACCAATTTCGCGTCTTTAAATCACACAATTAGATTCAGAAGAATGTGTATCAATTTGGTGGAGATCGGCGCTGAAATTATTTATATCAATTTTGGTGCCCCTCTCCCCTTCCGTGCAGCCCTGAATCGAATGGCGCCACTGTTGACATATTTAAACCACATAATTAGATTCCTCATATCATGGGGATGATTATATATAAGTTTTGTGGCAATCGGCGACAAAAAAAAATTGGCACTCCCCCTTTTCTGCCCCTGACTACAACGGCGTCACTTTAGAAAATTCTAACCCACCATTATCTTTCTCGTAAAAAGTTACCCCTGTTAGACCCCTTAGGTGCCATATAGATGGTCCCATGTGAATGTATATAGAACACAGACAGACAGAAGCAAGGAATGGTTGTCCATGCAGTGAGTTTCCGCTTCGCACGATCTAGCATGCATAATAAGTACAGCGCGAACGATATTCTTTTTATCAATCGGCCAATTGGGGATATATAATTGTACAAAGCCTGATAAACGATGGCTGCATGATACAACAAAACAAATTGACCGAGTGTCGGTATTTTTAATGAATGTTTCGGCACACACCACATAATGTGATACTCTATCCGTCGCACCGTTAGGAAATTACGGCTATACGGTTAGAAAGTACGCATAATTTGATTACGTAGTACCCTAACCATCGCCCTAAACGTCGCCCTGCATTGGCAATTTTTGCTATAAAATAATTTTTGAGATTTTTTTTCTGGAATTACAACACTTTACCTAGTTTTAAAAAATCATTATATATACATTTTTTTTTAAATAAACCAACTTTCGAATGGAATATATTCCATGCCTACCCGCCAGATAAATATGATATTGTTTTCAATACCGCACAAAGTCACGCCCAGAAATATTTGCAACTCTGTAACTTTTGCTGCGGAGATTTGCATGGAAATGCCCATTAGAAATTGGTCACTTCATCCTTAACAAGAACTACATAGGACTGCACGTAAACGTTCAGCGTTACCTATAACATGTCGCTTTGATATACAGCGAGAAAGTCACACCTGTCTGCCCAACCACTCCATAGTTCGTTAAAAGGACACGACTCGTTTGGCTGCCAAATGAAACTTGGAGTTTGACACCGAAGACAGACAAGATGTACGAGATGAAATTCTGGCACAATTGGTGAAGAATATCATTGCATCGTACACTGTCAATCACGATATATTCCTATTTTTTAGAAACTATCCTAGCGTTGAGAGCTTCGCAAAAATTACTCAATTCCGATACTAAAATGGTATTGGGAAGATTAACGAATATTATAAGGTCGAGTAGAGTAAACGAAAGTCAATATTATAGTACATTCAAATCGACGGACCCCCTTAGAAAACACTCGACTACCAACTGTTGGACACAACTCAATATTACATATAAGTTACCACATGCACTCCTGTGATGGTGGTGTGAGGTGTCGCATGCAGTGTACTCGATATTATGTTGCTTTTGCAGCTGTGTTGATTCGCTGGGTTCTAAAGGCACATCATCCTGACCTGAGCCGGCTGCCCATGTGACCGGATGTCGTGAATGCTGTGGTGATTCGCTGGGTTCAAAAGGCACACCATCCTGGCCTGAGCCGGCTGTCCATGTGACCGGATGTCGTGAATGCTGTTGTGGCGCTGCACACTTCCCCAGGTAGTGACTGTGTTAATTGATCTCATAATATCATTATAAATATGATCTATTTGAGAATAAACATTTGAATTTGGATAGAATTGAACATTATCCGAACAAGGTCCAATTGGAACCTCCAAATTATGTCGACGTAATCTAGGGAGTAAGACATGTCAATAAATGAATGACATCCCGTATACAGACTTTAGATGCTCTGAAAAAGACATTCCGAAGTCAGCAGTTTACCAGTAGTTTTGTGTGAAGTGTGATGAACTCTCTTTGTCAGATCAGGAACGCTCTTTATTATTTCATACTACCAGAAAGCCGGTTTGTTCACAAAGTGTGTTCATACTCGAATCCCCGAATATCCAACATAGTACCATTATCTCTTAAATATTGCACAGAACTGCCAAATTCAAGTTGTGGATACATAATAGCTGCTGTGCAAATAATCCGTGAAATGTCCGTTAACCCTTTACCCAACAAACCGGCCAAAACCGGCCAAATAAAGCTTCAAGAGCCTAAAATATCTTCGGTCTGTCTCAATAGAACCATACAAATATGGATATCATTGGAACCGGCTCCTTGACCACATTGTGATGGTTACAGTTATGCCCTGTGCCAATGCATTCTCTTATATATGCGAGTCGACCATAGGTCGCCTCGCATATATAAGAGAATGCATTGGCCTAAAAAAAATCTTTTTTTACCATTTTTTCTTACATTCTTTAACAATTTTATAATTTTTAATGTGTTAAGCCAATGCATTCTCTTATATATGCGAGGCGACCTATGGTCGACTCGCATATATAAGAGAATGCATTGGCACAGGGCCCTTCTGTTGGGTAAAGGGTTAATAAAACGACAGCTTATCTGGAGAAGGGCTCCAATAAATATACAAGTCAATAAATATACAAGTCAATAAATATACAAGTCAAGCACATTTACTCGTAGTAATCCAAAAACAAATGAAGAAAAGTTATCAAAACATAATTTTAATACATTCACAATGATTTGTCAAGCCGTACTACAACAAAGAATTCACATCAATTTGATACAATACAAGTATAAAAGTTCTTATTTCCTCTGATATTTCAGAAACCTCATAATTGTTCTACCCATACAGACCCATATGGAAATTATGGATTGTCATTTCCCCTTTGTCGCCTCTTCGTGCATACCTGATTATTGGCGCGGTTTTCCGGTGGTTAACTCATAATGTGTTCCGAAAGGGTCATGCGTTCGAATCGCGCGCTCAAGCTTCAAAACAGAGTGCAGTCCCCTGATTTATTTTTTCTTAATTAAATCTAACATTTTTTATTGGAGTATTTTGTCAGTTACAATTCATTCTGGCTTGATTTAGACAACTTTCAAATGAATATGGACAGTTCAGTTTCTCAGAATAATGCAGAATGAATTGTAACCTTCAAAAGTCTCAAATATATACATGTGACATTTCGTCACATTACGTGTTGGTGCGGGCAGCGGTAAGTTCTGCTTAGGGGACTGAACTCTGCATGGAACTTGTCCCGCGCTCTGTCATTGAAAGTCAAAAGGCGTTTGACGTGCACGCATGGCATCTCTCTATAGCCATGACATTTACACTCATCAAAGTTGTATTGTGTTGGCCCGAGGATGGGCTCTGTTCAAAGTCCAAATTTCTTAACTACGTTGTTTCATTGTTTAATGTTTATATAATTCATTCGGCTATATAATATATTTGACTTTGATGTTAGTTGTTTGGTTTTCTTATTATGTTTGCTCCTTTCGTTAGATTATGCCTGTTTGCTATGTTCACCATTCACTGCACTAGATTTGGAATTTAATTTCATGTAAATCTCCCATATTTTCCATTAAATGTCTAGATTTACAGCATATACTGATGACGTAAATTTCCATACATTTGAAATATACATGAGATTTACGTACACGAATTCTTCCACAATTATTCATGTCGCACAATCTTTGAGGTTAACCCTTTCAGTGCCAAGTCCGATTTTTGTATCAACCCATATTTCCTTGATCATTTTTCAAATTTCTTGATTATAATAATGTGATACATTTCACATTATTATAATCAATAAATTTGAAAAATGATCAAGGAAATATGGGTTGATACAAAAATCGGACTAGGCACTGAAAGGGTTAATGTAAGATATTGATCTGGAGATAGAAGGAAATATGTGACGTTGGCACAATAAAATCATAACAATGTCCAAAAATATGACAACAGCGAAGTGGATATTGCCTCGAAAATAGAAATAGAAAATATAAATTATACACATATATATACAAATTGCATGAATATGTTTACATTTGTTCACCCTCGCTTCAAATTAACTATTGCCAGAGTATAGTGAATTCGTGGTGGTCGGCTCTGAATTGTGTGTGAATGGAATCCTTTTCATACACATCCGATTCAGATGTTATGACATCACTCTCCAAATTGCGGATAAAATTCTCTGTGACCGGAGTCTTTGCAACTCGCCAATCGTTGAAGTCATACAAGCGTTGTGTTAATTCAACGGGATGTATATGTGACCCGCCATATCAAATCCAGTCGTAAGTCGGGATTTGTTTTTACCCTGTGCCAATGCATTCTCTTATATATGCGAGTCGACCATGGGTCGCCTCGCATATATAAGAGAATGCATTGGCCTAACAATTTTTTATCATGTTTTTTAAATAAATGTTTCATACAATTTTTAGGACATAAAATAAAAAACATCCATTACCCTGCAGGGAGCCCCACACATATATAGAAGCATATAGAAGAGTGTCGTCTGCTCATGTTTGTCTGGGCTCTGTATGGGTGAAATTATAAAATTGTTAAAGAATACAAGAACAAATTATTAAAATTGTAAAAAATTGTTAGGCCAATGAATTCTCTTATATATGCGAGGCGACCTATGGTCGACTCGCATATATAAGAGAATGCATTGGCACAGGGTAAAACAAAATCCCGACTTACGACTGGATTTGATATGGCGGGTCACATATTCAATTAATCTGAGCGCGGCCGATAGAGACCTGAGTTATGTGACACGTGCCCCGGTCAGATTGATTTTACTCCTTGAGTTGCCAGAATAGCAACCAGATGTAGGCGAATAAATTATATTTGAGGCGAATCAAACGAAGAATACAGAATGTGCGTATTTAAGAAAAACAGCGTCATAAATGTCACGTATATTTAATACATTGAAAATACGTGAACTCTCCATATTTGTAAACCTCACTTTTCGTCCACTGATTAACTAGCTTGTGTTTTTCATTTAAGAATTAGATGTTGATTTGCTTACATTCTATGGAGTATGGATGCCAATTTGTCTGATATTTAGTGTGGGACGTGAAATACTCCATGGAATGCAACAAAATCAACATCAATTTCTTATAATTACAATCAACTTGCAGATTAAAAGAGCACATAGCGCCAATTTTGAACGATATATCTTGTTATAAATTTGGTATCACATTTTTGCATTGAACGACCTATTATCGACCTCGGCTGATATCACTCCAAACTCGGCGGATAACCCACTAAATTCGGCTGACGTCACCCAGGGAAGCGGATTATTTTCATCCAACATAACAGCCATTCGGCGATGCAGTCACAGTGCTAGGCCGATATAACGACAATTTTATAATTGACTTGAAGATTCATGTTGTGTTTCATGTCATTTCGAACTGAAATTTACTCCGTAATTTAAATAACAATCGTGAATGTCTACTCGGACATACAACGTGCGTGGTCATACACAAAATTTACTTACAACTCTTCAACATCGTATTTAAGATGTAAATTTAATTATTTCGTTTATATTTTATCTGTTGTCCATTCAACTGAACTTGAAATGGTTAGTGATAGTATTACCATAATACCAATGATCTAATTAAAACGAGGTTATTACTTGGTTACTTGGATATCGGCCGAGACATATCAGCCCTCGGTAACTTCACATCAGCCCTCGGTAACTTCATATCAGCCCCTCTCGGTAACTTCATATCGTGCTCGGTAACTTCATTTCAGCCCTCGGTAACTTCATATCAGCCATCGGTAACTTCATATCATCCATCGGTAACTTCATATCAGCCCTCGGTAACTTCATATAGGCCCTCGGTAACTTCATATCGTGCTCGGTAACTCATATCAGCCATCCGTAACTTCATATCAGCCATCGGTAACTTCATATCATCCATCGGTAACTTCATATCAGCCCTCGGTAACTTCATATAGGCCCTCGGTAACTTCATATCAGCCCTGGTAACTTCATGTCAGCCTTCGACCTACGGCCGATATCCAACTAAATTAATAACCTCTCAGTATCGCGTTGCAAGTTGCACGTGTCGTCCAAGTTGCAAGCAATACTTAATTTTAATAATTACTTATGTGTCAAACTGCTATTGCCACTATGTTGAAAGGATATTTTATAATAGAAATCTTTTAATTCATATACCTGTTAATTCACACACCTGCACTTTCGCTGAATTGGTCATTTTCGCATTGTCTCGTACAAAAAGACACACAGGACCTCTCAACTATGCAAAAGGTCACACAGCTTCTCGAAGTCGAATCAAGGTACGGAACTTCGGTGCCAGCCAAACTCAAAGGAAACGGTATGCCCATTCAAATTACGTTGAAATTCCTCTCCGATCAAAAACAAATAATTATTATAATGATAATAAGCAGACGACTGATCTAAATTCGCATTTTTTGTGAGATATTGAAAGGCTGTGTGACTTTTTGCATTTTTTTGTGAGACATTGAAAGACTGGGTGACTTTTTGCATTTTTTTGCACGTTTGATATATCATGGGTGTCTGTTTGCACCATACCATGCGACAATGACCAATTCAGCTGCACGTTCTGTATATAATATACATGTATGCTAATCTTGATAAAATGTTGATACATGTATGTCGCTTTATGTTCCGGAACTCCGCCGTTTTATCACATCTAGAGTTAGATTATAAATAAAATTTAAATCCATTTAACCAGAAATCAGCTCGACCAAACTACATGTATATGCTACAATTGGGTGGGTTATTCCTGAGGCGACTTGACCCGTTTCTCCCATCATTTGTCAGTAGAAGTCGTTGAAGGCGTCGGTGTTTTTGTCGCCGCGCTGCTGAATCTCGCCTTGGTGGCCGTACGCCCGATCTTCTTAACCTGTCGACACAGACCACCACTCAGAATCAAGACGATCTGTTTTCTGAACTTTCTCGACGTAAGACAGTACAGGTAGAAGTTGATTGCGTAGTTCAAGTGGTAAATCATCAGGATCAACCTAAACATGGATTAAACAAGTGTGGTATATGAGAAGGATCAACATAAACGTGACTAAAACAAGTGATAGATCATCAGGATCAACCTAAACGTGAATTAAACAAGTGGCAGACGAGAAAGGTGAGCCTAAATTCGTGAATTGCACACGTGACAGATGAGAGGGATCAACCTAAACGTGAATTAAACGAGTGATGTAAACGAGTGGTAGATGAGAATGATATATATAAACGTGAATTAAACGAGTGGTAGATGAGAATGATATATATAAACGTGAATTAAACGAGCGGTAGATGAGAGGGATCAACTTAAATGTGGATCAAATGAGTTGTCGATGGGAAGGATCAACCTAAACATGGATTTAACAAGTGGCAGATGTGAAAGGTGAGCCTATATGCGCGAATGACACACGTGGCAGATGAGAAGGGTGTACCTAAACGTGAATTAAACGAGTGGTAGATGAGTAGGATGTACCTAAACGTGAATTAAACGAGTGGCAGATGAGAAGGATGTACCTAAACATGAATTAAACGAGTGGTAGATGAGAAGGATATAAATAAACGTTAATTAAACGAGTGGTAGATGAGAAGGATATACCTAAACATGAATTAAACGAGTGGTAGATGAGAAGGATATAAATAAACGTTAATTAAACGAGTGGTAGATGAGAAGGATATACCTAAACATGAATTAAACGAGTGGCAGATGAGAAGGATATAAATAAACGTGAATTAAACGAGTGGTAGATGAGAAGGATGTACCCAAACATGAATTAAACGAGTGGCAGATGAGAAGGATGTACCTAAACATGAATTAAACGAGTGGCAGATGAGAAGGATATAAATAAACGTGAATTAAACGAGTGGTAGATGAGAAGGATCAACATAAACATGAATTAAACGAGTGGTAGATGAGAAGGATGTACCTAAACATGAATTTAACGAGTGGTAGATGAGAAGGGTGTACCTAAACATGAATTAAACGAGTGGTAGATGAGAAGGATGTACCTAAACATGAATTAAACGAGTGGTAGATGAGAAGGGTGTACCTAAACATGAATTAAACGAGTGGTAGATGAGAAGGATGTACCTAAACATGAATTAAACGAGTGGTAGATGAGAAGGGTGTACCTAAACATGAATTAAACGAGTGGTAGATGAGAAGGGTGTACCTAAACATGAATTAAACGAGTGGTAGATGAGAAGGGTGTACCTAAACATGAATTAAACGAGTGGTAGATGAGAAGGATGTACCTAAACATGAATTAAACGAGTGGTAGATGAGAAGGATGTACCTAAACGTGAATTAAACGAGTGGTAGATGAGAAGGATGTACATAAACATGAATTAAACGATTGGTAGATGAGAAGGATGTACCTAAACATGAATTAAACGAGTGGTAGATGAGAAGGATGTATATACCTAAACATGAATTAAACGAGTGGTAGATGAGAAGGATATAAATAAACGTGAATAAAACGAGTGGTAGATGAGAAGGATATAAATAAACGTGAATTAAACGAGCGGTGGATGAGAAGGATATAAATAAACGTGAATTAAACGAGCGGTGGATGAGAAGGATATAAATAAACGTGAATTAAACGAGCGGTGGATGAGAAGGATATAAATAAACGTGAATTAAACGAGCGGTGGATGAGAAGGATGTACCTAAACGTGAATGGTGCGTGAAATTAGACGAGTGTTATATGAGAAGGATGTACCCACAGGTGACTAAAACAGGTGGTAAATCAGCAGGATCAATATAAATAAGTGTGATATATGAGAATGATCAAACTGAACGTGACTAAACAAGTGGTAAATTTGAAGGATCAACATACGTGTGTATCAAACAAGTGACAGATGAGACCTAAACGTGAATTTACACGTAATAGATAAGCATGACCATGATCAAACTAAACGTGAATTAATCAAGTCGTAGATGGGAAGGATCAAAATAAACGTGAATTAACAGGTGGTAGATGAGGATGATCAACATGAACGTGACTAAAACATGTCGTATATGAGCAGGATCAAGCTAAACGTGACTAAAACAAGTGGTAAATTAGCAGGATCAACATATGTGTGTAGTAAATAAGTGGCAGATGAGACCTAAACGTAAATTAATCAAGTCGTAGATGAGAATGATCAACCAGAACGTGGCTAAAACAAGTCGTAAATCAGCAGGATCAACCTAAACGTGATTTAAACATGACGTATATGAGAAGGATCAACTAAACATGGATTAAACAAGTGGTAGACGAGTAGGACCTAAATGCTTTGTTCTATTGAAAACAATAGTGAAAAGCAAATGTGAGATATATACTGAACATATATCATTTTGGTATTGGACAATTAACAAACCTGTTCTTGGTTTCCACAACATCGATATCATATGAGATAAATACATAGAACAGTCAATATCAAACAAAATAAAGTGTTTAACCCCTTCAGTGCCAGGTCCGATTTTTGTATCAACCCATATACCCTGTGCCAATGCATTATCGTATATATGCGAGTCGACCATATGTCGCCTCGCATATATAAGAGAATGCATTGGCCTAACATTTTTTCATCATTTGTTATTATTTTTTACACTTTTTTACAATTTTAATAATTTTTTCTTATATTCTTTAACAAACTTATTTTGTAGGTTTAGTGCCAGGGAATCTTACGTTTTTCATGGGCATCAAAACTATTTCTACGAATACTTGGTGATATTTTGAGTTATAAATGCCCCTAAGGTTTTATCCAGTTTTTTTGTTGTTTTTTTTTACGGCCGATTTTACAGGTCGTAAATTAGGGCCGATGAGATCGGCCCCTGGCACTGAAAGGGTTAATATAGCATTTATCGTTCCGAACATGTTATTTTTACGCTAAAATCTAAATAACAAGTTAAAGGCCAACTTAATATTCGAGTCACCGAATAATTTTGTTATAGTGCCTTGATAAACGGTTTTAATAACAATATATGCCATAAAATATGATTAAAATACTATAATAATTCATCACCATTTGGAGCGCCTGTGTCTCAGAAGGTTCACATAATAAAGCATCATTGGTGAGTATAGTTATCCGATAGGAAATGTTCAGATAATAAGATTAACCCGGTGTATACTAAAGCATTATTAATGAGTAGTTATCCCTTATAAAATGTTCACATAATAAGTTCAACAAACGACCATAGGTTGCTTGTTGAACTTATTATTTAACATTTTCCTCAAAGAATAGGACTCCGTCTGGATTTGTATTGATCGGTCGTCTGCTTTTATCACATTAACATCCCTCGAAGTGAATAATAGACCATTCAAATATACACTTGTTATAACTGAATGGGAGAACCAATTTATTATAGAAAGGGTTAAACAATTGAACCTACCTCTCATCGCTCTTATTATAACTCTACCCTTCGATTCTAGTTATATCTCCCCCAAAGGAAAACATGAACAATAACTTTATACAAATGTGTCATGTACATATGTGTTGGTTAAATTGTGTACCAGTATTTATCGGTATACCCGTTTTAATTTACTGTCCAAATGCCTTGTTATTGATTTCAATGAAATATATGGCAATACTTACCGTTCTGTAAAACATTAAAAAAAACACTTGGTGGGGCTTAACTTGTAAATTCCACGACACATGCCAAAATATGGCCATCGGCATTTGTAGAACGAGGAAAGCGACCGAAACCATGGGAATGCGATTATGAGGTTGGTCCGACCCATTCTCAGTGAGAGCTTTCCGGTGAATGGCAACAAGCCATATTTCCGATTAAATCCTGAAACGTTACCCATAATTCTGCTGTCGTTAAGGAGTCGATTATTTAGGGCAGTACTGTACCGTATAAGAGTATCTTCGCATATTAGCTTGCCGCTTTAACAGCATTGAAAATCGTGTTGTATTCATTCGGAATGATGGCTATGCACCACTTAGAAAATTAATCCATTATTAGTTAGAAGTTCGGATGTTATTGTTCTGTTCCAAACGACAAGTAAAATGTATTCCGAGTGGTGCAAAGTTCCATAAAGTTTCGCGCGCAACACGATTTTTTATTTTAACTATTTATTTACTTAAGTGCAGACGCACGTTTTGCATGAATCCAGCCAAAAATTTCCAGAGATTTTCAACAAAAAGTTTCTCTGGATCTATCTGGCGAACACTATGGAGTGCTGACGAAAACTTGCAGTTTGTTGACTATAAAACATGATATTGCCACTGGGCGGAGCTATGTTACAATGAGAATGTACTATTGTAAACTGTCGATCGATTTCTGTAATTTGTTATGCAGGGGTTGTGATGACTGTACAATACAATGACGTTGTCGGATATTCATTACAATGCGCCAAACATGGCAATTTAGTTCATTTTCAGTCTCGGAGGATGGTATGGAATCGGTCACATGTAATGTATAGATATATTGTTGAAATGTATTTGTTGATTTCAGCCTTTGAGTATGTGATCCGAACCTTGTTTCGAAATTTCCTTAGATTATTGATTAGAGAATGGTCAACCCCAGCCCAAAATGCGAATTTTGAGGGCGCATAACGTCGTCATTTACCAATAGATTTTTTTAATTATTTAAAGTGATATGAAACACTCCGGTTGGGTGATCAAATAGAAATGGAGAATAATCTTGCTCAAAGTAGTTATTTTTATGAATATTAGCCCAAATTTACAATACACACAGTCTGTCTAATATATTTATTAAATGCAATGAGTATCGATGACGAAATCATTTGCGTTAGTTTATCACCGATTGTTGCGTCCCGAATCGAGACGTAAATATTTACAATTGAACGTAGTTCAGGCGGTGTTTTCTATGGAGTTGATGATCGATTTCTTTGAGATTTTGGGCGTATTAGGTTAATGCTACATTGCCCCAAGTTAGCATAGCGCCTGAGTACTAATTTATAGGTTTCACGCACCCGAACAAGTCTATAATATGTCTTTAAATCTCCGCGTGGAAAACGAAGGCAAAATTTTGATACCTGTGGTCATTATGGCATATCGTGCATACAGTCCAATTTCCGAGATCTTAAAGAACATTTTGTTTTTCAGACAAAGGGAGATAACTCCGGGGAAAGAGCGCGGACAAGATTCGTAATGTGAATGTTAACTCATTAGCCCCAACATGCTCTTCCTCATACTTTCCGAAATCTAGTGGTTGAAAAATTGCTCCTTATAACAATAAAAATTTTAAATAATCAACAAAGTGCGATAAATCTGTAAATAACATCGGGACGAAACTGCAATATATCTTTATTTTCTGCAGCCCTTTATGTAGATATCTATATTTCGTTTTATGTTCCTACTATCATTCTTTCCAATTAAATGGAAACCTTCCCCCAATTGAATAACAACATACTTCCTTTGTTACACCATGGAGGTATACTTATAGCAAAAACATACCGTTCTGTGAAGAATTTGAGGATTTCTTGGCGGTTGCTAACTGTGAAATCCCACGGCACATGCCAAAAGATGGCCATGGGCATTTGCAGAATGAGGAATGCGAAGGAAACACCCAACAGCATAGCGGTTAATTCTCTTTGCTGTCTATCCATCTCTCGGCCTTCTACGTCATTGAGTGTTGTCATGGTTTTCTTCTTCTTGTGCGCTCTCGTCAGACCAATGATTATCAGGATGTTTGCTGCGAAGATGAAACCAAGCGGCACATATGACGTCATTGTGTCATCTATATAAGACCACACATTCAGCCATTCACCGTGATCGATTTTGTTGGTAAAGCAGTAGTCGAGGCCCGTCTGACGGTGAACATCTGACACCATGGTAACGAAATGATGCGTGTTTAGTCCCATTATCACAATAAGGAACAAGCAACAGGCGGCAACGAAATTCCTTTTCGTACAAATAATTTTCACCTGAAAAAAATAGTACTATAGTATTTTTGATTTGTATATGGAATCAGTTACAACGTAAACATATACATTATGTACAATAAATTCTTTTGTTACGCCATTGTGAAATTCAACTACCATTTCCGAAACATTGCAACATCATCGGTTGTAGAATATCAGAACACATGGTATTTGAATACGAAAACATTCAATGTTTAGAGATGTAAAACCTCAATTTTAATAGAATTATATATTTCAGAATTGATTGGAACATATGAATATTCATTGCTACATGTAGAATGCACTTGAACAAATTCTCATTTATGAATTAATAGAATGACCATGTTTCCCGTTCAAGGTTGTCTGAGTTATATGACATCTCAATTGATGTCCTTCAACTTAAAGAAGAAAACCAATGTAAGAAATGGTAACGCGCTCAAGATCATGTATTATAGACCCATGACTGTGATTATAGAATATAAAATATATTGGTTTTGCGAATGACCAACTCAGAATGCCGTTAAAATAACAATAACAACCAGCACCTAATTAACGAACTGGCGGCCGACTCGGTCGTCTCCGACCACAACCCCCAGTGGGCTGCAGAACGAAAAATGTCTATAAAAGTTGAAATATAAGACTTACAAATTATCTTTTTCATTTGTTTTATTTGTAATTGGCTTATCATAAACCAAAAATCAACATTATTGACATTATTGACATAATATTAACGACAATAAACGAAATTGAAATTCCCAAATACACCTTTTACCGGACTCGGCCTCCGGTCGCAGTTCGACTTTTAATCCTCCCAAAAATTCACATTCTATAAATAAAACACCAATGCGCCCAGGCGAAACAGGAATCTCTACAGTAAGTATACACGCGGAGAGCGTGCAATGAAAGTTGGAAATCGGTCAGATGTTTCGCCCATGTCGGGATTAGAACCCGAATCGCTTCGTCTAGCCAAGACTGTGATGAACACTTTAGTAACTCTGTAGCGATCAAAACGAATGTCAAACGATTTCAGTATTTACTGTACACATGTTAGGGTATACGTTCATACGCTGGAAATTTTGCACGGTATGTTTTTGCGGGCATTTCGTCATAGAAAACCACATGGTGCCAGAATATGAACGGAAACATGCACATAACAGACATATTTACCAAAGCTAACGACATGAGAAGTAAAATTTATGTAGCTCCACTTGCAACCGTGCTACTGTAATTTGCATTCAAATACCTATATATATATGATTGATTCTTGCGATATATTTGCATGCTATTTACAGGCAAATTCCGGTAGCATCGCTACAGGTGGAACTACATAGATTTTACTTCGCACGTAGTTAGCTGTGGTACAGTTGCATCTTATATGCTTGTTTCCGTTCATATTCTGGCACCATATCGTTTTCTACGACAAAATGGGGATGTATCATTCTACTAATATCGCCGAAAATCTCAAAGAAATCGACCAAACCACTCTATAGATATCACCGTCTGATCAACGCTTAATTGTAAATATTTACATCTCGATTCGGGACGCAACAATCGACGATAGCCTAACGCCGATGGGGTCATTGTCACAAGGCTACGGTCACATTCGTAGCCAGCTTTTTAAATCGATCACAAATGTAGCCAGCTTTTCGCCGGCGATCACATTTGTAGCCAGCTTTTCTAATTCCATGCTTTCTATGGCGCGAAATATGACGTCATCGCGTTCGTGACTAAAATCGACGTCATGCTCCAAAACTGACTTCGTTTATCAACTTAAATTGGAATATAATTCGAGCATCTAACGACATTGATCGGAAACCTCAGGTTATTAGATGAACTATAATATCAAATTAAAATTTAGGTTGTTTTTCATTCATCAACTCAGAAAAATGAGACTAACCTGATCTTGTTTATTGAGGCTCGCATAAATATGAAAAGCTGGCTACAAATGTGATCGCCGTATAAAAGCTGGCTACATTTGTGATCGATTTTAAAAGATGGCTACGAATGTGACCGGAGCCTTGTGACAATGACCCCATCAGCTAAACTAACGCGCATGATTTATCACCCAGAGTCACTGTATTTAATTAACATATGAGAATGACGGTGTGTGTGTTGTCTATGTGATCATCCTACCGGAGTGTTTCATATCACTTTGACCTAATGGGTGAGGTTATAGCATCTTAAAGATATGAGAACATGATGCAATACTATATGTTATTAATTGGTTATTTCCATATTGGCCGAGTTATGAGGCCGAGGTTTGTCGTATTGGCCTGAGGCCACAGGCCGACGGCTAATACGACAGACCGAGGCCTCATAACTCGGTCAATGTGGAAACAACCAATTAATAAGTATTTTATTAATTAGCAACAATGGCAATAATTGTTTCACATGATGAATATATTAACATAGATATATCATTGTGTGTTTTATCAAATTAACAATTATTCCAGCAATTTTTATTCTTGTAAACTTCGTGAAGAACTTGCAGCGATTTCACAGTACTGTCAGTTTCCACTGGGAATGATATTGCTACGGATACATGTAGTTCATCCACGTACATGTATATTTACTCCCAAAAACAGTGACTGTCCGTAATTCATCCGAAATCAACTGTAATCTATCTTCCTTCGACCAAATATTCTTTGCCGATCGAGCTAAATACGTATGACGTCATTTACGTCACCTTGACTTATTGGCCGCGTTTTCTACTTATTGGCCGACTTTTTGTTATTTATTGGCCGCGTTTTCTACTTATTGGCCGACTTTTTGTTACTTATGACGCGGGCAGCGTTCTTCTTATTGCGGCCGATAACCTATAGCTAATTAATAAATTATTATATGTAGGTCTATGTAAATGTAAATAAATATCGCACCTTGAATGGTATCCAGACTGCTATGAATCGTTCTAGCGTCATCAACACGAGGAGCCAACAGGAGTAGGTTCCGGCAGATGATATGAGAAAGTTACTCATTTTACAATCGATTGATACAAAGTCCCTGCGGTCTGCATCCATCAGCTCTTTTTTCAATTCGAAAATCAGAACAATTGAATCAGAGACGGCCAGGGCCACGATCAGCATAGAGGTCGTGGAGAATGGTTTCATGGTGCCCACCAACAAAATGGCGGCGGCGTTTCCAGGGATACCAATCGACGCGATGATCTTCACGCCGTGCATCTTCATAAAGAAAAAGGCTTTGACTTCCCAGAATGACAACCAATATGACATCGACGGCCCGCGGTTGGCGGTCGCCTTGGTTACCTCCGCGCAGACCGCATCTGTTTCCATTTCCTGCATCGTAAGGTTTGATATGTCTGACTGTGCGGTCGTTATGTTTTGCGGCCATGTTATATTGACGTCATTGCATTGACTCACGAGCGCGATCATTTGTTTCAGTTCACTGGTCTCCGCCGTGGGTGGGGTCGATCCTGAAACAAAACCAAAACTGAGATTCTTCAACCGCTTAAAGATCCCCCGGAAATAACCGAACTGTCACAGCGAGGATTCGGTAAATAAATATACACTGACTAATATCCCTGGCGAAGGAAGAGTTACTCTAATGCCACACAACATTAAAATAACGATGCTTTAAATGCCCACTTAATTTTTCGAGTCACCGAATAATTTTGTTATAGTGCCTTGATATGCGGTTTTAATAACATATATGCCATAAATTATGATTAAAATACTATAATTCATCACCATTTGGAACGGCTGCGTCTCAGAATGTGCCCATAGAGTAATAGAAGACAGCTGAAATCATAAAATCATTTCCCCCGTTATGGCTCCCAGAATGAAACATAATTTAAACTAAAGTTTTATTTCCAATAGAAGGGGAATAACTGTATATCTAAATATATATAGTTATTCCCCTTCCATTGAACATAATAGACTTTGTGCAGAATCTTGAGCAAAGCCCTGACGTCAGTAACTCAACAAAAACAACATGTTCACATTTTATAACATCGAATAAGTTGAAAATACAATGTTTTGGAGCTTCCTCTTTCAAATGATATATAATATGGCATATATTTTATGTAATGTGATCTGGGGGTTCGAAAATTAACTTGGCCTTTAACTGACATCATGGCATAATAACAATAAATATAGAACTGCATAACGGTTTGGCGATAATATGCCACACTGTGAAAATCCACTTTAACGACTTTAACCCTTTCAGTGCCAGGGACCGATCTCATCGGCCCTAATTTACGGTATGTAGAGCCCTAAACAAAATAAAACAAAACAAAAAAAAAAAATTTTTTTTTTTTTGGGTTGAATTTTTTTTGGGTATGCTTAAGCATGCTATATCGAATTTAAAAACAAGCTGGATAAAACCTTAGGGGCATGTTATAACTCAAAACTATCACCAAGTATTCATAGTAATAATTTTGATGCCCATGAAAAACGTAAGATTCCCTGGCACTAAACCTACAAAATAATGCTGTTAAAGAATATAAGAAAAAATTATTAAAATTGTAAAAAATTGTAAAAAATAATAACAAATGATTAAAAATTGTTAGGCCAATGCATTCTCTTATATATGCGAGGCGACATATGGTCGACTCGCATATATAAGAAAATGCATTGGCACAGGGTATATGGGTTGATACAAAAATCGGACCTGGCACTGAAAGGGTTAAAGTTTAAAGGTACACAATCCGATTCGATGGTCCCCGTATCATTAAATTCCAACAACAACAGAATCGATTAGTTACCAAAAATATAATGCTAACAACAGTTACTGTCAACTCCAGTATAATAATACTAACAACAGTTACTGTCAACTCCAGTATAATAATACTAACAACAGTTACTGTCAACTCCAGTATAATAATACTAACAACAGTTACTGTCAACTCCAGTATAATAATACTAACAACAGTTACTGTCAACTCCAGTATAATAATACTAACAACAGTTACTGTCAACTCCAGTATAATAATACTAACAGCAGTTACTGTCAACTCCAGTATAATAATACTAACAGCAGTTACTGTCAATTCCAGTATAATAATACTAACAGCAGTTACTGTCAACTCCAGTATAATAATACTAACAACAGTTACTGTCAACTCCAGTATAATAATACTAACAACAGTTACTGTCAACTCCAGTATAATAATACTAACAACAGTTACTGTCAACTCCAGTATAATAATACTAACAACAGTTACTGTCAACTCCAGGGTGAGGTAACAACGTGACATATGTATTATAAAGTAATTTAATGTGTCGCAAGTAATATAAACATTGTCAGGTCAGGCACATCCTGAATTCCACTATAATAGTGTATGACCATTACAGTTTTGTGATTTGACAAAAGAGGGATAATCCAAAATCATATTTCACGTAAATTATTGAAAATCAGTGTCGCACTAATTCGGTATTATACATATATTTTGTCCAGGAGAATGATTAATTATGACGGTACACGATAAGCAACTCAATTAGCATTCAATTAGTTTAATGAAGGAGCGATTGAGTTATCCTGTTGTTGTCATTTAGAAAGGAATATATTAGTAATATTATTGAATAACAAAGCTGGCGCGAGAGATTGCACAACGAATTTTGTCGGAAGACTGTTCCTTCGCTGCGATATTGTTAAGCCGAGTGAGATTTGGCAATCTTGGAGTCTATTCTCATACTCTTATAATGTAAACACAATTATCATAGCGAATTCCAGTCTGAATATAAAGTAATAAGCCTACCATATATACACAGGCACGTCCCATGCACAGGTATACATGTGCCTTTGTGATTGGGGTAATTTTGTTCCAGGTGCCTGGTATACAATACTGTTCGAGGTCACGTTTATGAAATGGCTCCATGCGCACCCTATATATATATATATATATATATATATATATACCAACTACTGAGATCAGCGAGCAGCTGCCCGATAGTACATATGATAGTTATGTGTTGTTATATGTGTTCCTGGAATCTAGGATAAACTTCCTTTCCCCAGTGATTGTAACTGCTAGGGTTAATTGTATAGATAAGCACAATACATAGAAGACAGATTATATAGTGTAGAAACACACACGCATAATTAACAAGATCACATTCTTAAGTGGGTATGACTGGTAGCAACCATTGTATAAGTTAGGGTGGATAAAGCCAGTATCATTCTATAAGACAGTATATAGTGATACACGTCATATCCAAGTGTATCATGTATCTCGGACCTTATTTAGAGGCATGATACACCAGAGGTTGGAATAACTACCCGTGCTCTAAAGCGGGAGTCTGACTTATCCGACAACCTTGCTACTATACCAACACCTCTGTTCTTCCGCCTATGTACTGTGCTTATCGAGAAAGACTTATACATATATAAAGTATGAAGATCTATGAACCAGTTATTGTTATCAATGTTCCCGACACGGCCAATTCAACATCTAAACCCTAGACACCGGGACACAGCATCCCACCACAATTTGGTCCGAGTAATCTCCACTAGTTGGAAATATTGGCAGCCTCCACTTGGAAATTGTGGACAGTTGTAGAAAATGTATATTCTGAATACATGACTGGCACGTAATTAGGCCAAATTTACATGTTTAGTCGGACTAAACTCAGAAACATAAGCATAAAAATCGGGTATGTATACAAATGGCGTCTACCAATGCCTCCAATAAAACAACTGCACCATCCTAGCTGGTTTTGTTTTTGGGACTAAAGTTTTCAACTATAGTTGTGCGGCAGTCCAATAATCACTAATATGAATCGTACGTGACACGTAGTGGAATAACCACTCATGCTGTGCCTCAAATATTTTCCTTATATCGGCGACACTAGCAGGTTAGCCCGCCACTGGCGGCATTCGTCCCATGGCTTTGTTCGAAAAAGCAATTGCAACAGGTTCCGAGACACTTGTGCTGCATTTGCACCAAATTTCGGCAATAGTCAGAAACATGACAATTTTAATTTAATTTTTTGTTTTTCAATGAGTTAATTTGTTTGTTTTTCAATGAGTTAATTGTGCCTTTTTAATTTTTTAATTTAATTTTTGTTTTTAAATTTTACCCGATTTTTTTTGGTTTTTCAAGGAGTTAATTGTGCCTTTTTAATTTAGTTTTTCAATTTTACCCGATTTTTTTTGTTTTTCAATGAACCCGTCCATGACACGGCCCCCGTATTTAGCAAGTTTGAGCTCAATCGGTTCGAGTCTATAAAGGACACACACATATATATGACACTTCCCGTAGGTAGCAAGTTTGAGCTCAATCGGCATTCCCTGGAATTTCCCAGTCAATATTTAGCAAGTTTGAGCTCAATCGGTTCGAGTCTATAAAGGACACACTCATATATATATGACACTTCCCGTAGGTAGCAAGTTTGAGCTCAATTGGCATTCCCTGGAATTTCCTAGTCACCAACGCGGCGTAATTTTGGTACATATATAGAGACCAATTGTCCATCGGCTGGCATGTGTAGTAAAGATGTCATATAAGCCGACATTGCCGTGGGCAGATTCCAGTAGCTTTATAACGGTATATCTGGGGAGAAATGTGATGCTATATTCGTGATTATCTGGGATGATTTCGGTATATAACTATATACTGTAAAAACAAAGCGCGCCATCCGTGCTCGCAGGGTTGGTCAGGAACAAATGTTTTTTAAATTTAATGTATGTTCCGTATATCTCTCTGCAGATGCAAATAACGTTGAATGGCAAACAGACGCTCTTTATAGCGATGCGTCAAAAACAAACGGTCATTAAATAATCACTTGATTAACCCACGCCGTGCCTTTGCGGTGATTTGGGAGTGGATAAAGGGTGCTCAGAGCTTCTCCAAAACCCGACAACTACGGTGTTCGTGGTTTTTACCCTTAGATGGGAAGTTTGAACTCAATCGAGCGAATCGTTTTCAATTCTATGAAGTACATATATACGAAGTCTCAAAATATATAGTATAGAAGATAATGCTAAGAATAATTTATGTAACATCAGGCAGTGGTCCCGATGGAGACGACATGACAAGACCTGTAATGGATTGTGCAATCCTGTCTGGATTCTGACCCACAAATCCAAAATGACGTAAATAACGTCGGAACCTTGTCATGACGTCTTCGCTGGTTAACGAAATTGGTCCAAATGAAACTGATAGTCCGAAATCACATGGGAATTCTTCGTAACTTGTGCAGCAACTGATTTAATTTTCATCGCGATGGTCCATTCCCGAATCCGCGTTTTTAGTGATCTCCACACAGTTGCTAACCGGAAATCACGTGATAATTTCTCCAAAATCCATACCCGAGATCTGAAAAATTACTGATGGATATAGAAACAAAATATATGAAGTCATTCACCTGCGCCTAAGGTATAAACAACCAGGTTCGCCTGGTGTTTGCTATATATTATAAGTAAGTGTAATCTGTAATCTAGACATGTTCACCCAGGATACTGCTATAGTGACTGAGAAAAGGACAGGTGGTGTTTTACGATACATTTGAACGAGTACCATATTTCTAACATACATTTACATTGAAGATACCATTGACAGTGGTTGCTAGCAAAGATGAGGTCATTTCTCTCCATTTGAGTTGCATGTGATGTGAAGTTATCGAGATATTATGTCGAAATTTAGAGATGTAATCTCGAAATTTCGTAATACAAATATTATTGTCCTGAATCAGCCGTACATATTATATAAATAGTGGAAACTAAATTTGTCATTGATAAAATATGTTGAATTTTTTTTTTCGTAGAAAACAGCTGTGGAAAAAGGTATTTCCACAAGCAATCTGCTATTAACTGTTCGCGTGTCATGGTATCCGGATTAACCACGGGAATCTTCGGTTGTCTTAGCTCTTGAAGAACACCTACCTTCCGAAACTAAATTGTCCGTCGCTGTGACATCTACGGCATCATCTTCATCAGTCGAAGTAATTCCGTGCGTGGTATCCGTAGCTTCTGTGGTTCCAGTGTCGTCAACATTTGTACTATAATAGTCTACACATATGTCCTTTAGAGTTCCTTGGACCACTGTCCCTCCTTCTCTGAGTATGCTTTCTACAGATGCATCACTGGCGTTCTGGTCTGTTCGTGTGTATTGAAGATAGGTGCACACGACATTGGGATCTGGGATTTGAATTGAAGTTGAGAAGGATATGAGTATCGTTGCACACACGACAAGGATGCCTGACACAGCTCGATACATGTTGCAATCTATAGACCTGTAATAGATGTCTACATATGATAGATACGAGTGATATCACCTGAAACTATATAATACGTGTACATCACTCTAGTATTCAAGGATTCAGCGATTGTTTTATCCGTTTTCTTAAAGGTACGGTTGGCCTTGGCGGTGGGTATCCTGTGAAAATATTTCCACCCGTCAAAAACCGCCACAAACAGAAAGAACATCAAAACGTAGACAGACTTTGTCCGTATATAAATAAGAAATATCGCATAAACAGTATGTTATTCTCATATGTTTAACCATTGTTATGTAAACAAAAGCATAAAAAGTAACTTTTCTGGTGTTTGTTTATATTATGATGGTAAACATAAAGAGCGTTCTTTGTTGGTGAATTCCTGATATGGAACTAATAAAGAGCGTTTATGCCATTTGTGTGTGATTAGCCAATATCATTGTGCTGTCCTCTGTGACCCAATCAGGCTCTTGCTTAGGTAAAATTTAGTAGGTATTTATGATAACATGCTGTTTACGCGATGGTCATGGCATATATGAACGAAACTGTGTGCGTTTTAATGTTTTTCTGTTTACGGGGTTTGGAACAAATATGAATATTTTCGACAATTAAGGCCTCACGTGCCTTTAAAGGTACTCAATCCGATCAGACGCTCCTAAATTACTATTTGTTTGGCTTCGGGGGTAAAAGATATTTGATTCGAGTCGAGGAACCCACCCATCAAAGCTCAAAATGATCAGATATCGATTTTTGAAGTTTGTTAATTTCTCGAGTTGTGGCCGCCCAGAAAACAACGTCAAACAGACAAATTGCGGATGAAGATGGATAACTCTAAATTAAAGTGGTTATTATTTCCACTTGATTTTAGAGTAATCCATCTTCATCCGCAATTTGTCCGTTTGCCGGAGCGTTACGTCTTAGCGTCGAGGAGGTTGGGCGCCAGGAATAAGTCCAACTGCAAGTATAGTTCAGTCCCCTCGCTGCACTGGTCTGGCCTCTGCCTTGCAGTTTGATGTTGCGTGTATAAAGACATATATCATTATAACGTAAGCATAACAATGAGATACAAAACGGCATGTCTGTTGGACATGACACCTCTATATATGTGGCTGCCAATTAAAGAAGTGAGATCAATATGAGCCATTGTAGTGATTATGAGAGGTTGTGTGACAACTCTTTTGGTACTGATTGATCTGCAACATCTTTTGTAATTTGCTCATGCTCACACACTGCGGAATAAAACTGGTTGTTGTGCAATAACAGGGGTGTCACCCTACTATACCGCCACCCCCATTGAATCCTGAATATCAGTTAACATAGAGGGATGAATAATGCGTACCAGAATATATGGACTACATAATACTTAGTAATTTTACATTAAGATCATAGTGTTAAAACATTTGGTGAAGTGGTATCCGTAACTTCGACATATCAACACATAAAAAATATGTCGTTTTGGATACGATATTATCAAAATTTGAACAATTTGATTCTGTAAAAAGTGTGTACCAGCCTTGTTGTTGAATCCTGATTACCGCTTTAAATGGGTATATAAATCCTGAGTACCAATTAACCCTTTCAGTGCCAGGTCTGATTTTTGTATCAACCCATATACCCTGTGACAGTGTATTATCTTATATATGCGAGTCGACCATAGGTCGCCTCGCATATATAAGAGAATGCATTGGCCTAACAATTTTTCATCATTTGTTATTATTTTTTTATATTTTTGACAATTTTAATATGTTTTTCTTATATTCTTTAACAGACTTATGTTGTAGGTTTAGTGCCAGGGAATCTTACGTTTATCATGGGCATCAAAATTATGACTATGAATACTTGGTGATAGTTTTGAGTTATAACATGCCCCTAAGGTTTTATCCAGTTTGTTTTTAAATTCGCTATAGCATGCTTAAGCATACCCAAAAAATATTCAACCCAAAAATATTTAAAAAAAACAAAAAACCGTAAATTAGGGCCGATGAGATCGACCCCTGGCACTGAAAGGGTTAAAGACATAATATATACTTATTCGGGTGCGTGAAACTGATAAGTTAGTAATCGGGCGCTATGTCAACTGGAGGAATGTAACATTCTAATAACATCGCCGAAAATTTTAAGCAAATCGATCATCCCACTCCATAGAAAACATCGTTTGAACAACGCGAAATTGTAAATATTTACTACTTGATTCGGGACGGATCTATTGGCGATAAACTAACGAAAACTATTTTGCCACCGAGAATCACTGCCTTTAATTAATATACAAGAATGACTGTGTTTGTTTGTCTATTTTGGATATAATAATTCAAAGAATTACTTCATTGAACAAGATTATTCTCAATTTCTATTTGATCACCATACCGGGGTGTTTCACATCACTTTAACACATATGAATATCGCGTACCGCCTGGAAATGTGTGGGATCCTGTGCATACCAAAAGAGGTGGTGACACCGTCACAATACCTTCAAAGATTAATTTAATTTTGTTTATATATTCAAGGCAGTCCCCTCCCCCATTGCGCCTGATGCATGCATATATACTAAGCAGTCTCACAACTCTGTATGCATACGGCTTCTCTCTCCCTTTCTCCCTATATATCTTATTCATTCTCTCTCTCTTCTCACCCTCCGCCTGCCTCTCACGACACTATCATTACCATTGGCCGACGTTGTACTTACCGTTACGGAGACGATGGTCCTCTGGATAATTCTGGCATGCACCAGGGACGAGGGGACAGTGCGTGGGAAGGGGTTTGGGGTTTTTCTTTCACTCATTATGGTAACTTTTCAATTGGATTTCACAAATGATTTCATAGACCGATCGATTTATGACTAAATTAGTCGGAGTTTTCAGACAGAGAAAATAGGTTATAATAGCTCTAAAAAGCCTCTAGTATACAATCAGGGATGGGGTAATTGTAATTTGTAATTGTAATTGATTGTAATTAATTACATTTTTTCAAGTAATTGCATGTAATTGGTAATTGAGTTTATTCTCAATTACATGCAATTGCAATTGTAATTGGTTAGGATGTAATTGTAATTAGGGTCTAATTTCAATTACTTCAAAATCACAGGTACTTGTTTCTTCTCAAAGTTCTCTTTCATGATTCATCCAATGGTTTCTTCAAATGCTTTTTTCTCCAAATTTCAAAGTGTAAGACTGGTGACTTGCTATCACTATGTTGTCACAACACTGAGTTTTTATCCACTGTGTCTCAATGGTGAATTCGGTTGACACCTCCTATTTGTTTGCTTAAGCATTGGTTAACCTTTGAGGTAGAAGGCTTGTTTTGATAAATACAATGAGAAACCAACTTCAAATAATTGACAATAGATCACTATAATATATCACTCTTATCTTCATGTTTCATTATCTCCATCTGTGATGGTATATATGCTATGGTAGAAATTCATACCAACCATTGCTAATGCTATCAACATGTCTACAACAAATCTGGCAGCATTTTAATTTGCAGAAAGACACATCGTGTCCTATGAAAGCGAAGTGCAAACTTTGCCCAACTACAATATCCAGTTCCAAAAAAGTTACCTCCAATTTTGTGACACATCTGAAGGTAAGTTTCCATTTCTATGTATTAGTTTTGTTTAATTCCATTGACATATAACTTCAGTCATATGGTGTTATTGGTATATACATTGTTTCTTGTCGCTTCTAATTTGCAACTGAATGACAAAGTGGGGACAATCTGCCTCAATAATCCCCCAATTAGCACTGTCTAGTGGAGGCATTGTGTTACCAGTAAGCTGGTGGCCACAAAGCCTAATTAAGTTTATGACTCTAATTAACAATCAGAGTGTTGATTATCTCATTGTCCTTTACAATTGGCCTGGCTGTGTGTCTGACTTACTGAGATAGTCTTATTCCCTTAATAATTAAATGATGGATACATGCGTGTTACTAATATACTCTATTATTTTCATTTTATAGCGAAAGCATCAAGATGTCTATGAATCCACAGTCACACAAGCCCCATCAGCAAGTGATCAATAACCTACTAGGATATTTCAGTATGCAAAAACATCGGTCAAGAATGCCAAAGCATTGAAGATAGTTAGCAAAGTTCATAAATCTCTGATATCATTCCAATTTCTAGAAGATCAACCCCGACTACCCAACACGCTGGAATTGCCAGCTATAAATTATGATTCGCTCAGTTCTACGAACACCTATACTGGACTCAGTACATTGGCTGCTCTGTACCAAGTGTGCTTCACTGTGTATTTCATCTTGCTTGTATTAAATTTATGTTTTGTTATCAAATAGAGTTTATATAAATAAAAAGTGTTCCTACTTCAATGATGTGCTGAAATGTAATTGTAATTGTAATTGAATTACATTTCAAAGTAATTGTAATTAATTACATTGTGAAATAGATGTAATGGGAATTGTAATTGTAATTGAAAAATGTTGAAGTAATTGTAATTGTAATTAATTACATTCACAAGTAATTGCCCCAAGCCTGTATACAATTACATTTTCCAACCAATGTTCGGTGTAAAGTGTATTGTTTTAGACCCAGGGTCAAATAAAGTTCTAGGCCTACATGTAGTTTCAGTAAAATATAAGACCGAATTTGCCTTTTATAATAATTGAAGAATATTTAGTCAGATTATAAGTATTGGTTCGGAAATTTACGACATATCGAAGGGTCGGGGCATGAGGTGGGAACATTTATCCCAATAATTGGGATTATGGTCTGGATCTACACCCCGAGGAAGTTTAATTGAAAAGTTCAACTTTGAAACGACAAAGAGTGCGTAACGATATTCTATTCATTATATGGTTTGATTAAAGAGCATTATCTCCACTTATGTGTGAAACCCAGTGAAGCCAGGGAACATATGAAACTCGCTCCGACTATGATAAGATTTTGCACATAGTATAAGTTATATGTGTATCATATCAGTACGTGTCGTGTCTGTGTCAACATATAATTATTCTTGAGGTTCAAATGCGACCATGGCCGTTCAAATGGTAAAATCTATTAAAATGAGCAATCAGTCACCACCCATATACGATAAATTAACTAAACCAAAAGTGTAATACATGTATTAGTATATGATAATGGCTGAAAACTGAGCATTATTTCAGCGAATGGCTCCAACGAGGCTGCAGGCCGCGATCGTCCTATTTGCTGAAATAATGCACACTCTGCATGAAGCTATTATCCGACTTAAAACATAGCCTGGTCCAAACTGTCAGTCTAACGGATTAACCCAACGTTGGATCAACACATGCACCTTGAGTTGTATTATGCGGTCGGCACTATATCCACCCGTTCATTGTCGTGGCATCTTAATACGTTGTCAGCATAATAGACTGGCAGTACCCCATATTGCCTTTTCAACCCGTTGAACACGACGCTTTTGGTCTTACATTTCGGCAATTGCATTTATTAATTATTTATAGCGTCGTATTTCGGATTTGGCGGAGAATTCTAAATTGAATGATTGATTGGTGCACGTGGTATGTTTAGATTCGAGAAATTTTAAAAGTGAGAAAATTCAATGCCTGGAATTCGAAGTTAGACACCCCCCACCGCGAATGAAGAGGCTATATATGGATATCCCTTCTGATATACTTATAGTTGTCAGTCAGAGCAACATTATACATTAAAAATAATTGTATATGAGCTTTATGACTCAGTATGGGGGTTCATTTTTTAAATGTGGTTGCTTCAGTGATCGAATTCTCATGTATTATCGAAATGGTGATGTATCGATCAGAATGGCATGCACATTGAGATGTCCCTCAACTCAGATCAAGCTACAGAAAAGCGTTTCCGATGTTCGCCCATGCATGTCGGGGTTAGAACCCGTGCCAACCTCGTCTAGTATAGATATATGGATATATTTTGGTATCAAGTCATATAAAATGAATCCGTTCGCGGCGAAATAACCTTCCATTAAGTTCGAGGTTGATCATCCGTTATTAACATAATGGATCGTTGTTTGTAAAATAATGTAAGATCCATTATCCTATATGTATTAACCGGACGCGGCGAACAAATGAGTATATACGCTGTCATTACTGGAGAGAACATAGTTGCAGTGAAACGATTGGGTTTCCGTAGTTAGCTAAGTGCAAGAAACCGTCTCGAGAGTTTGAACATAAAAAGTGTCTTAAATGACAACTTTATCAATGCGATTTGCGGATGTTTCTTGCAATAAATAGGATAATAGCTGACTGATATTTCATAGAATGCATGCACTTATGGGTGGGAACACTTTAGTGAGATATTATTGGTCAATGGGACACATCTACCCGTCAAATCACGACCGTTGTATGTGCTACATTGAAAGTACGCGACCGACCGTGACGAAGTTCGCATATCTACCCGTACCCGTTCCCATCGGACGGGTATCGCAAACCCGCTAATGTTTCTGAATCATAATGATTTTGTACTAACCAAATAAAGCTATATATACGTGCACCTAATAAACCTACGTTTGCGTAATAAAATTAGCATTTATACGCAGCATGCATGATGTGGGCAGTGGAAGTAGTGAGCGATGGGGTTTGTGCTATACTGTAATACTTATATAAGTGTAAAATACAAGACGATAACAATAAGAGTCACTGGTTCATAACTCGCTTAGTGTTAAACCTTTCATGGCGGAAACTGCGCTTGTTCAGCATTAAAGTTCATATGCTAGTGCATTCAATTATATATGCGAGTCTCCAATAGGGAGCCTCGCATATACAAATAATACGCTGGCTTACAAGTCAAGGTAAATGGTTAGGCCAAAGCATTCTCTTAGATATGCGAGGCGACTTTCATATATAAACGAATGCATTGGCACAGGGTTTTCGCAAACGTTCAAGGAGCTCCAGTCATGGAAGGGTTAATGATATTGTAATACTAATAAGAAAACCGATCGTAAAAAAAACACATGAAAATGTTACGATCTTGTAAATTACGCGTGTAGAAGTTTTTATAGTGTCGGTCCCAGAGAAAAATCAGCACTTATAGATCAAGTCGAACAAAAATCATTACTTACAAGTCAATTCGAATTAAAATCAGTTCTTACAAGTCAAGTCAAATAAAAATCAGTTCTTACAAGTCAAGTCGAATAAAAATAAGTACTTACAAGTTAAGTCGAATAAAATTACAAATCTCATTCACTTTTATCTTCTATTCCAGTTCGTAAATACATGCCGTATTCGGTGTTGCTTGAGTTATGTTAGGATGGCTCCAAGTGATTACGGGTATGTGCATTTAATCAATCGATACCAGAGTTTAATGAATCTTATAATAGTTTTACCTATCGGACATTAAGGGCATGTGAGTTTAATGTTTCTGTTTCTGGTACTTCCGTCAGCTGTTATAATTACAGACAGCCCTGCTCGTGTTTGTTACATCCTGGTCCCGTCTCGGGATCAATATCCCTTTCATGACGGGAGCTGCGCTGGCGCAACATTAAAGACCCTGTGCCAATGCATTCTCTAATATATGCGAGGCGACCTATTGTCAACTCGCATATATAAGAGAATACACTAGCTTAACAATTCTTCATAATTTTTTATAATTTTTTTCTTACATTTTTTAACAATTGTTATCATTTTTCCTTTCACTCTTTAACAATTTTTAACAATTTTTAAATAATTTTTCTTACATTCTATCAGATTCTATAACTATTTTTTATCATTTTTTAAAAACTTTTTTTCTTACATTCTTTCACAAATTTTATCATTTTTTCTTGGTCTTTAACAATTTTTATCATTTTTTTTTATCATTATTTCTTACATTCTTTAACAATTTTTTTTTATTTTTAAATATTTGTTCTTACATTTTTTAACAATTAAAAACTCATAACTGCTAACCGTGAGTTTGCTAAACATCTCTGTAGTAACTATGAATGATTGATGTCCTTCCATGTGAGGAATCACGTGCTGACAAGTTGAAATCAGGGACGTGGCTAGAGGGTTTCCGTTCGGGGGTGTCCACCTTGGGAATTCCAACTGCACCCCCCCCCCCCCTTGAATCAGAATCAGACCGAACACAAGTTTTGCATAATTCCATTTGCACCCCTCCCCCTTGCACCTCAGTGCTTAGGCCTAATCTCCTATATTTCCATAAACCATGGTTCTATATTCCCGGTATGAGAACATTCACATATTTTAGCCTAAAACATTGCATAAATCCTAACATCTAGTGGTCTAACTCCATACAAATGCACACAGCTACGGGCAAGAAAGAGACCACGACACACCGGGCTGACCATGGTTGTTCGGCCCGGTGTGAGAACATTTTGAAATTTGGACAAGAAAATCGCAAATCCTAGCATCTAGACTGGCCTCAACTGAAGCTTTCCTATAGTGTTGGAAATTTCAAACCTCATACTCCCCCTCAGGTTGGAAAATTCTCCAACTGATGACCATTTTCAGACCAAATGTAGTAAAATATTGTTAAACTTATTAGCATTTTTGTATTGGCCACGGGGGAGAGACAATGACACACCGGGCCGACCATGGTTCGTCCCGGTGTGCGAAAATTTTGTAATCTGAACAAGTAAATCGCAAAATCCTCGCATCTAGACTAGCCTCAAGCATTCCTAGAGTTGGAAATTTCAAACATGGCACCCCACTTAGGTTGGAAAATTTATAACTGATGACAATTCCAATGACAATGTTGATGAAATGTATGACAATAATATTTTCTTAAATTAACTAGCAGATTTTGACTGGCCACGGGGGAGGGACCAGGACACAAGCTTTCCAAGTGTTGGAAATTTCCAACCTGTCACCCCCCTGAGCTTGGAAATATTGCAACTGATGACCATTTCAGTCCAAAATTTGGACAAAAAAAAGGAAAATATGCAAATATTGGTCCAAAAACATTAATAAATTGTTTGAAAATCAAATTACAAGAACATTTTCAACCTATTGTTGGTGTGAAATTTCCAACTAATGTTTTGGCAGGTATGAAATTTCCAACTGTTGAAAATTTTGACCAAAGTTGTCGCCACGTCTCTGGTTGAAATGGACATGGCGGGTTTAGAAAGATATACAGAAACAATACGAGATCATTTCGTAATATACATATATTCACATCGCCGTAAAATAGTTATGCAATCAGCCTCTATCATAAACTACTTCGTATTTCCTGTATATGTATTAAAGAAAGATTATCTCTTTAAATAACAAATTTGAAATAGTTGCGTGGGTATAGAACAATAAATATGAACTGAAGACCCCTGTCTGGAAAGACTTCTATCAATTATTACGTGCGCTCGCGCAACAGTATGGCGATCAGACAGATTCGTAGCTTGGTAGCTTGGTGTCACTCTGTTCCGTTTCACTCCATGACGTCACCAAAAACGACGTAAAACCTCGTGGCGTTCTGACATTTTTACTGTGCCGCGTTTTTGCTATGTTTATTTTATGTGTTGTTTTCGATTATTTGTTTGTCGCCGATATCGCCATTTGTCGGGATTCCCTGTTTCTATATTTAAAACTGGTATGCTCGTAGTGAGCCTCGATTTCGATTTTTTCTCCCAGGTCAAAATACGTCAGAGTTATGACAAAAATAGATCGACCTACATTTTCTCCATTAGAACTCAACATCAAAGAGTCTATAGACTCCTTCGGGACCTACATAGACTCCTTCATTTGGGTATTTTTACTTATAATTGGGATGTTTTATCATTTTTGGTTCGTGCGAAGACCTCTTTTTATCGTGCGGGAAAAGAGAGACATTCAAAACGCGATTTCGTAATTCGACGCAATAGGCTGAATAGCCCAACCTTCAGCCGAGTTCCGGGTCAAATACGACGAATGACGTAACACAAAACAAAACGCATTTGTTGACACGTACACCGTTTGAAGAGTGTATTATTACATAAAATGATCGTTATTGATTAATTATTGATTAATTATTCATATTTATTGTTGCATATTGGCTGCTATCAATATTTACACAAATGGTATTAATTATTTCTTATAATTGCTCCTTTGGTCAACTTTGACTATCGAAAATGAAAATGAAAATATGCCGCTGAAAAAAATGTAATCGATATTAAAGGTACGGTTGGCCTTGACGGTGGGTATCCTGTGAAAATATTTCCAACCGTCAAAAACCACCACAAACAGAAAGAACATCAAAATGTAGACAGACTTTGTCCGCATACAAATAAGAAATATCGCATAAACAGTATGTTATTGTCATATGGTTGACCATTGTTATGTAAACAAAAGCATTAAAAGTTACTTTTCTGGTGTTTGTTTATATTATAATGGTAAACATAAAGAGCGTTCTTTGTGAGTGAATTCCTGATACGGAACTACTAAAGAGCGTTTATGCCATTTGTGTGTGATTAGCCAGTAGCATTGTGCTTTCTTCTGTAACACAATCAGGCTCTTGCTTAGGTAAAATATAGTAGGTCTTTATGATAACATGCTGTTTACGCGATGGTCTTGGTATATATGAACGAAACTGTATGCGTTTTACTGTTTTTTCTGTTTACGTTGATTGGAACAAATATGAATATTTTCGACAACTAAGGCCTCACGTGCCTTTAAAGTCTCATCCTTTCGGCAACATGGAATTTGTTTTAATTACTTAAATGATTAATATAGTAATTTGCCTTTTATCTGTGATGAAATGAGGAATGGTAATTGTCTTTTTTTGCTAACATTAAATTAAATTAAATAAATTAAGTAAAATACAGTGAAATTATTTTTTTAATTATTTGTTATTACATTTTTGCGCACGTTGGCATCTCTCTGAGTGCATTCTAGTTATTACGTGCGCTTGCGCAACAGTATGGCGATCAGACAGATTCGTAGGTTGGTGTCACACTCCATGACGTCACCAAAAACGACGTAAAACCTCGTGGCGTTCTGACATTTTTACTGTGCCGCGTTTTTGCTATGATTATTTTATGTGTTGTTTTCGATTATTTGTTTGTCGCCGATATCGCCATTTGTCAGGATTCCATGTTTCTATATTTAAAACTGGCATGCTCGTAGTGAGCCTCGATATCGATTTTTTCTCCCAGGTCAAAATACGTCAGAGTTATGACAAAAATAGATCGACCTACATTTTCTCCATCAGAACTCTACATCAAAGAGTCTATAGACTCCTTCGGGACCTACATAGACTCCTTCATTTGGGTATTTTTACTTATAATTGGGAAGTTTTATCATTTTTGGTTCGTGCGAAGACCTCTTTTTATCGTGCGGGAAAAGAGAGACATTCAAAACGCGATTTCGTAATTCGACGCAATAGGCTGAATAGCCTAACCTTCAGCCGAGTTCCGGGTCAAATACGACGAATGACGTAACACAAAACAAAACGCATTTGTTAACACAAACACCGTTTGAAGAGTTTATTATTACATAAAATGATCGTTATTGATTAATTATTGATTAATTATTTATATTTATTGTTGCATATTGGCTGCTATCAATATTTACACAAATAGTATTAATTATTTCTTATAATTGCTCCTTTGCTCAACTTTGACTATCGGAAAATGAAAATCAAAATATGCCGCTGAAAAAAATGTAATCGATATTAAAGTCTCATCCTTTCGGCAACATGGAATTGGTTTTAATTACTTAAATGATTAATATAGTAATTTGTCTTTTATCTGTGATGAAATGAGAAATGGTAATTGTCTTTTTTTGCTAACATTAAATTAAATTAAATAAATTAAGTAAAATACAGAGAAATTATTTTTTAAATTATTGTTTATTACATTTTTGCGCACGTTGGCATCTCTCTGAGTGCATTCTAGTTGATTTTATTTCGAATATTTTATTGGGACCGTTTATTTGTCTATTTTTAGAACAGACCATTCGGGTGATACCATATAGCGATAGAGAGCATTAGGCTGTTCCTATGACTACGTACCGAATGTCAATTATCCCAGATTGATTAGTTGTAAGGTTTTATTCCATAGTTATAAGCGATAATGAGTATAATTAACCTTTATTTGTGACAAAATTAATCAATAAAATTTCTTGTCTCTGTTAACAGTAACCACTATTGTTCGTCAGCTAAACAACCACACCTATGTAGACCAGAAAATATTCGAAATAAAATGAATATAATCGATAGAAGCATTTCCGGACAGGAGTCTTCGATTCAGATCTAATATTTTAAACCCCGGTAACTATATAATACATGATTATAAAGAGATAATCCACCTTTAATGATCCGCCATTTTTATTTCAATCTGAGACGACGCGATTCCTGGCCGTGAATGGGAACCAAATAACTGCTCTGGCTTGTACTTTTAAAACGCCGATATACGCAACACAGTCAAATCGTTTGGATTTTTTTTTTAAATAACCAATTAACATCCGCGAATTTCTCAACCGAAAATGTTGATAACACTATCGATAATGCGATTTACTAGATAAATATATTCTTGTGCTAATACGGCATATGATACGATTTATCACAGGTAAATCTCGGATTATCCCCCTTGAGTGCGTTGGTTTAGTCCACTCACGCAGACGTGGATCGAACAGCGGGTGTTCATATACCTATACCTGGTAATTCAATAGAGTTTATTGAATATTTATAGGTGGCCTCTTTCGACATCGTTTTCAACTTTTACAATCGATGTCGATGACTTATATGTCACGCAGAGGCATGCATGGAGTGACGGACTCAGTGTCCATTGCTTCGCTGTGCCTGTTTCTGTGAGCATGAACAAATTCTCAATTATGCATGTATCGATTGGCACTTTGAGAGGAATACCACAACTCAAATCAAGCTTCTATGTGTCCGTGGTATTTTTTATTTTTTCGCGTATTTGTTGTAATAATATTGGCAGGTTTAACCCTTTACCCAACAAAACGGCCAAAACCGGCCAAATAAAGCTTCAACAGCCTAAAATATATTCGGTCTGTCTCAATAGAACCATACAAATATGGATATCATTGGAACCGGCTCCTTGACCACATTGTGATAGTTACAGTTATGCCATGTGCCAATGCATTCTCTTATATATGCGAGTCGACCATAGGTCGCCTCGCATATATAAGAGAATGCATTGGCCTAAAAAAAATCTTTTTTTACCATTTTGTCTTACATTCTTTAACAATTTTATAATTTTTAATGTGTTAAGCCAATGCATTCTCTTATATATGCGAGGCGACCTATGGTCGACTCGCATATATAAGAGAATGCATTGGCACAGGGCCCTTCTGTTGGGTAAAGGTTTAACCTTTTCAATATGACAGCTGTGCTGGTATATCAATACAGATCCTTTGCCGGTGTATTATGATATATATGTGAGTCACCCATAGGGAGCCTCGCATGTACAAGATAATGCCTGACTTAGAGGGTCAAGTTAAATATTGTTATAACAATGTATTCTCTTATATATACGAGGCTTCATATATATGGGAGACTCGCATATATAAAAGAGTGCATTGGCACATGGTTATCGCAAAATTTCAGGACGTTCCAGTCATGGAAGGGTTAACGATGTTGACAAAAAATTCATAATTGATCAAAATCATTTTGTCGCCGATTTTCTTCTTAGGTAACTCCGTAAAATACGACGAGTTTAATGGTGTAGTTTAATTTTTCCAAACTGGACCGTCCGAATCAGGTATGGGGTTTGGTAAAGGACACGTCATTGATATCGCTGATGTTTGTCGCCGATTTCCCCCAACATTATATTATATAGTCATCTCCATTATATAGTGAATTTGATTCATCTGAATTAAAGTTTTCAAAGTGGCACCGTCGGAGTCAAGGGTGCATGTAGCTTTGGGAAGAGCACCACGATTGATAATACATGTTATCGCATATATCCTCCAATCTCTTCTGTAGGCTTCCCCGTGATAAGGAATTTAATGGCGTAATTTAAATTTTTCGAAATGGCACCTGTCGCCATGACTGATGGATAATTATCACAGGTTATTTTCAAATTCAGTTAGAAAGAAAACACATCAAGGTGGCATTACCATCTTGGTATGTGGGTCAAATAGACAATTCTTAATAGGGAAAGCCGTGCTCCTTATTACTCTCTATATACATTTGCACGAGGAACGCAATAGCTGGCCATCCCGTTACTAGTCTGGACTACAATTTTAGATGGAGTCCCCCAATAACCCGGACTTTTGTTAACATGGGCAATTAAGAGGAACAATCGACATTTTCACAACTGATATAGACTCTATGATAGATGATTTCCGGTAATCTCAGTATATTAAAACATAATCCATCCTGTACTGCAAATGCTTATTTGTGACCCGCCATATCAAATCCAGTCGGAAGTCGGGATTTTTTTACCCTGTGCCAATGCATTCTCTTATATATGCGAGTCGACCATAGGTCGCCTCGCATATATAAGAGAATGCATTGGCCTGACAATTTTTTACAATTATAATAATTTTTTCTTGTATTCTTTAACAATTTTATAATTTCACCCATACCGAGCCCCAGACAAACATGAGCAGACGACACTCTTCTATATGCTACTATATATGTGTGGGGCTCCCTGCAGGGTAATGGATGTTTTTTATTTTATGTCCTAAAAATTGTAAGAAATATTTATTTAAAAACAATGATACAAAATTGTTAGGCCAATGCATTATCTTATATATGCGAGGCGACTCGCATATATAAGAGAATGCATTGGCACAGGGTAAAAAAAATCCCGACTTCCGACTGGATTTGATATGGCGGGTCACATATAAGAGAGAGAGAGAGAGAGCTATTATAGACACAAGTTACTCATCCAATTGGAATGAAATAACGCTATTGTTTCAGTCGCTGAGATTTATTGTTATCAGCTGAACTATCAGTGGAAAGTGCACCTTATTATGTTAGCGGAGTGAGCCACATGATCAGAGCCAGTTTAAAAGAATGCCGGGATATTTTCTAAAGTAACGAGTAATGATATATCGATGCAAGAGTTCAATAGGATGCGTCAATTCTTGTCAGAACAACCAAATTATCATATATTTGTAACATGGTGTTAGTGGCCTGCGAATGGGCACAATTCTCCAGATTCGAAATCCGATATCGAATCGGGTGGCTGATATCGATATCGGATCGAATCTCAAATCGAATCGAATCGGCAACAACGGTGAATAGCGAATATGTCATCAAATAGCGATTTTGTTCCTATACGGCGCGGAAGTTTCTGTGTATGCATTTTTAAATAAAAATGCAATATATGCGTGGACACAATTGTACAGGAATCTGTTGTAGTAATATAATTGGTTCATTGTATTATTGTGAGCAAAATAACTATTCAGTTTGCCGTTAATCGTTATATTAATCATCTCAAGTGTCGTTGCCCGCACACAATGGCCGTTATTGGAGTCCGGTCGCGACCATATTCAACCGTGGGATCAGGCCATATTGTGACAAAATCAATTAGCAGTCGGTGTAACATGACCATGCTCCCACCAACCCGATGATTTATACCCAAGACCATGCAGTCAGCGTGCAATCCGCGAAACTAGTTCAATGATGAAGACATGTTGCATGGATAATTCAAACTTTTTCGAATCAGGGGCTCCGATTCGGTATCGACACCGAATCACACCCATGATATCGACATCGAATCGAATCTAGAATATTCGCAGGAGTTGGGAAGAGTCACCGAAATCGATAAGACGTCTAAACACCGATTTTCTTCAAATTTGTATTGGCAGCACGATGATTTGAGGAAGGAGTCGAATGGTGTAGATTAAGTTTTCTGGAGTGATGCCGTCCGAATCAGGGGTAGTGAGTATAAGGCATCAATATTTCAATTTTTTTATATAGATATAGAGGATTTCCAACGAGTTATGTTAGGATATAATATTTTATGAAACGAGTTTGATAAATTTGATTCACAACGAGTCGTAGACGAGTTGTAAATCAAATTAATCAAACTCGTTTCATAAAATCTTATATATGCCAACATAAAGAGTTGAAGATCTTGTGTATCACATACAAAATTTAAAAACAAAACAAAATCCTTAAAAGATTGAAAATGCATTCATTTACATCGTTGGATGAGACGCTTCACAAACGTATACAACAGTATTGCGCGATCAGGATTGCAACGAAAAATATAGTCCCCCAATTTGCCTCTTTGTTTTTGTGTCTATTTTCTTTAGTGAAACGAAGTTGAACAAAACTTTCACTTTGATGAACAAATCAATCGTTTTGTATTGTCTGGTTTTGCCGTCATGCTCGGCTTTTCAAAATGGTATTAATCCACCTAATAAATGTAAAGTAATTTTATTGGCGCGCTGGCAAATATGCTGGAAGCACGCGCTTATTCGTGATTACCGCTGTCAGACATTCAGCTATTACTCACTAGTGAGAGATAAGAAAATACATATTTTCAATGATGTTATAGGGGTTTCATGTGCTGTATATAAATCTCCAATGTACAAGCAATATAAATCGGAGTCGTGGATGATGCTTGGTGAGGGGCAACACAAATCTACCGAGCTCTACATGTAGGCAATATGCATTATGTTTCATCTAATGGAGTAGTTTGTAGTTGCCAAAGTTGCACAGTCCGAGTTAGGTATGAATACCGGAGGAGGGGCACCAAAAGTTATAAAAAAATGTCACTGATTCGATTAAAAACAGAAATATTTAGCCAAATCGTATGTGCATATATAGTTGTTATTTCCTTTGTTTTGTTTTTTTTTGGTTTTGGTTTTGGTTTTCTTGTTTTTTTTTTTCGTTTTTTTTTTTGCATTAAGGAAACAGAATTAAAGACGCTATTGATACGTTTTTTGACATTAAGAACCCTCAGATAAAAAGCACGACCTGTTGCGAACGCATACATATACAGTTATATACCTACCGTACATTAGGTTGGTCTTGTCGCCGTGTATATACCTGGTCCGTTCTGGATATTGTAAACAGAGCTTGAAGCTGGGAAGCAATATTGACTGTATGATATACTGTATGCTATAATATTACGCGAGATAGAAATTGATTTGAAACTCGGAGCCAACTTGTGATCGCTTCGGATTGATTTATTTTTATAAATATCTTATGAAGTTAGAGTAGGGTTGAAACACAACATGATTACCCTTGCGCCTTTCGGAGCCTGTGGTATTTATACTACTGTGACGCACAAACCAAGTTCGCGTATGGGTATAATATATATTCATTAGCCTATTTCGTATTAGTGTATGAGTATAATATATATTCATTAGCCTATTTCGTTTCTGGCTTCGCGACAGATCTAACAAATGACAAGCTTAAACACCCCATGCATCCGGATATGCCCGTAGCGGAAGACATGCCCGTAGCGGAATAACCACATTGCCCGCGATTTGCACATCGTCCTTAGTTGTCGCAAGTTATTTCATAAAAACACGGTTTACTTTACCTTGATTTTTTTTAAAGTTAACAGCTATAATCGGTCTACAGAAATGAGCGGTTGTGGTTTCCGCAATTTGCATATTACTGTTCGATAATCGGGTTTTATACGAAAATTATGACCTGAAATACTTACTCGATATAAGGTTTTATCAAATTTTAATGAATCTTTGCATTGACACATTATATAACATACAGTCTCTCAAAGTATGATATCTTAGCTTCAAAATGAACTGGACATGTTTGCGATGTCAATCATATTAGTGCCCGAAAAATTAGTTTCCATGGAGGCACTCACTTGATTTTGGGGCATGTCTGTAGCAAACGTAAAACCACTGCTATAGATATACCATATTTTCTTGCTATGTCCTGCATATATGGTAATTTTTTACTATGAAAAATGTAGAAACATGACTGAAAATGTTGTCTATTATATTAAGGGAATATCCGCGGAAATAGCAATGTATGCAAAGACTATATGTTATCTGGGCTGTTACCACAGAAATCGTAATTTTATGTAAGAAATGCAAATTTTGCCACAATGTTTGGCCTACCTTCGCTATAAAATAGGATTAAACTGCGTCCATGTTTAAAGAAGTTTTATGTACAGTTGGGTAAATTATAACCACAAAAAGTATCACCACCTTCAACCACTGGTATGTGTTGGTTTCGGTGCAACATGTGTCTAACCGTGAATGGTGTGAAATCGCGGGCCATGTGGTTATTCCGCTACGGGCATGTCTTCCGCTACGGGCATCTCCGGATGCATGGGGTGTTAAACAAGTGGATTATTGATTTTTCTGAACTCCTGCAATCACTAATCCTGGTCGTTCGTACACAAGTACCATCGTGTTGCGAAAATACATCAGTGGATATACTCATCTCCATTGGAGTTTGCACTTAATACTAATAAGAAGAAACAGTTTTACCTGCGTGTACCTCTGCGCGTTCAATAATTGTTTTCTTTTATGCGACATGCCGAATGTTATCCAATCTGAAAATACTTTTGGCGCATTTCAAACATTTATGTTGAAACAAATGGACTTTTTTAATGCTCAAATTTGTGAAAATATCAGCGAAGAGCACTGAAACTCTGTTCACGTTACACGACTGCTCATGGGAATAGCCCCCTTAGGCAGCATTTTTCTTCTCCAGTTTATAATCCCGGTTTTCTGAAACATTCGATTTAAACTGTTTGGCTTCGGGGGCTGCAAATCGGAACATTGTCCCAGATTCGAAATCCAGTACCGAATCGGGTGGCTGGTCGATATCAAATCGAATCTCGAATCGACAACATCGTCGGTGCATAACGTATGGTGGTAGCGATGTATGCTCCTATATATATACGGCGGTGGAAAGTTTCAGTGTATTCCGTGGTTACAATTATACAGAATCCGATTATATAATATAATGAACCTAAATTGGTTCAGAGGATGATTGTCACTGGCCTTAAATTCCATAAAATTTTCGAGAATCAAAATATAGCATTTTTACAGCAAATCAACTGCTTTTACGAGAATCAAATAGAGACTCATGATTCTGATTCTCTTCACATTTTAAGCCATGCAATGTCAGCATAACAATTATTCCGTTTGCGGTTAATCGTTATATACTAATCAACTGAAGTATCATTGTTCGCACAATGTGACCATTATATGACTCCGTTCGTGACCCTACAATCATGGGATCGGACCATATACTGTGACAAGGTCAATTAGCAGTCGGTGTGCAACGTGACCATGCTCCTACTAACGCGATAATTTATACCCAGGACGTGTAGTTCTCGAGAAATAGGGCACATTTACTCACCCCGCTAACGCAACTAATATATAACCAGTTACCAATTGGCCACACCTATGTTAGGCCATCTGGGGCAGATTCTCTCTTATGCGTGCCTTTAATAATTTAACACTGCATGTGTTCCACAGAATATATCACATATCATAGCATTCCCTATATGTATAGTTAAGTATCCCCCAGTGCAAAATCCGCAAAAATGATTCACTGATGGGGACTTGTTGGACATGCAAATGTTTTCGAACCAGGGGTTGCTATTCGGTGACACAGAATCACAACCGTGATATCGACATCCAATCGAATCTCATATATTCGCAGGGTCCTAGTTTGACAGCTAAATCAATAGTTTAACTATAGAGGCCGCAGGTTAAAGAAAATCATTCGTCATCTTCGGTTTAAACCCGTCCAGTCAGTCCTGGTTTATATGTGGTATAGATATCGTCCAGCTAAATAATCGTACATACCTAAACCCCGGTGGGGAATCACGTGGTTTCGAGTTGACGAGTATCACGCATTCAAAATGGCCGATGCAATCGTAAACGCGACCAGAAACGCCGAAAAAGGGTAATACACTAGGACAGTGATATATTTCATAGTATTTTGGCAACTATACGAGCATATGTTGTACTATTTCTCAAACAAGCTGATACCTCATTTGTGTCCAAACTCGCAGTTGTTCGCTCTAACATTCTGACCAAAGTTGTCAGTCGAAGGATTCTCTGGGTGTATGGACTTGTGTATTTCACGAACCTCCGACTGGCAACTTTGTTCAGAATGTTATAGAAAACTACTGAGTATTTCCGAACAATTAAGGTATAAACATGTTTTTAAAATAAACTAGCATATGCTCGTAACAGTCAAAATTCTATGTTTTGTGTCAGTTCCTCAAATATAATCCCGTTGTGCGGTTGCAAATTTTGAATTCGTGGTACTCACCAGCCTCGAAACCACGTGATTTCCCACCATGCAAATGCGAAACACCGCGTTTTATCGACAGCGACAATCAGACAATTTTGAGAGCGAATTTCGTAAGAGTGTATGTGGATTTTTTTTATTGTGTGTGTGTATATAACCTTAAACCAGCAACTAAATTATTATGGCTTCGACGGTCCAGCAAACACGATTTAGGGAGGCTAGATCTGAGATGGCAAATCCGTCTTTTCCGGACCGCGGTTTTCAATTGGTATACATGATGTCAGTTCAATGGGTGAAGCTGTGAATAATCTCGATTGAGGGCCTAAGGTGAGAGTGTCGACATTGGTGTTATCATGCCACAATTGATTCATTTTCACATGCATGTTCGCGATAATTGAGGTCGTGCCAGTATAGCCATTCCATATAAGGCAAGAAACGTGGTAAAAAAAATTAGGGTATGCATTTTTGTTGCAGCAACATGATACAGACACTGCCGTCATTACATTGTCACGCAGCCACCCACGAAACATGGTAAACAAAATGGAGAATGCATTTTTTATACAAACCTTTATGCCTTTAAAAAAACAAGTCGCTCCTTCGTTGCCACACACAATTTCTAGGTACATGTTTTGATTCATTTCTTGTCTTTTCCCCAATTTTTTTTACCACGTTTTTTGCCATATCTAAGCCATTCTACTGGCCTGCTGTTGGTCCGATTGGTAACCGCGTAGATTGATTATGACATGCAGTGTAATCCCACATAGCCACGCCCATATATTAAAATAATTGTTCAAACATAATTGATCATCAGTTCATACAATCATGTTTGTATTTTAATCATCTTTGAGAATGTCACAGGTGATGGCAACCAATTTGATTGTGATTACAGCACATCAACAACTGACAACGTTGTGATATGGTCTAGCTGTTGAAACTACGACAAACCCAAATGAACTCGGGGATGAGTATCATATCATCCTCAAATGCAAGGAACTACTCGATCTAAGACAGAAACACACCAAACCGTACTACAGAGTTAGGCCCGACACATACAAATTGAATGCGCTTTTCACCTGCAGAAATAGACGAACTCTGACTAATCTAAGCATATTCATCCGCGACGCCCTACGTTTAATGGAACCTCCTGTGGCAAACAACACCGCCTGAATATAAATGGACAAACTATTGACCGCAGTAACGAAGTAAAATGCCCCACCCAATCACCCGTTCAATAAGACAGCGATATAACGCGCGCGAGTTAATGACACCCCACCCTTTCCGAAATAAAATGAAGATTGACTTGTACATATGCTCCATATTACCCCGACCCAGGTCCGACCCCTTACTTTTATCAATTATATATTATATATTCAATGCCCCCCCCCCCCCATATATATGCCATTTATAACAAGTGGTATTGTTTTACACCACCCCCTCTCCATGATTACGCGGACACTGTAACTATACACCCACCCACGAATGTGTTCTATTCATATGCTATACTGTTCAATTGATTTATGAACATGTATATACATATATTCACTCAATCATACCAATGTCTATGGTGACTTGAGAATAAATTATCTGAAATCTTATTGAAACTGGAGCAGTCCCAGTGGGACTCAGGATCTCCCGCAGTGCACATGGGCTACAAAAGGTAGCCACATTAAAAGGTTATGGCCCTTTCGATCCTCATGTACATGTATATATATATACGTTATTTGGTAGCAGTGACAATATAGGTTGATAAACAAAAACTACAAAAAATGCCAAGTAAAAAATGGTGAAAACTTAACTAACACATGCCCAACCAATCTCGTAATAGTGGTCAATATTCCGGCCAAGTTTCAAAATCGTTGAACAATAAACGAAGTTATACAAGTTCGGGGGGCCTCGGCGGCTCAGTGAGTTAGTGGTACAACTCCAAGCCGTTTCGCCCTCCGGCGCTGGCGATAAAGGTTCCGATCCACATGTTTCCATCGTGGACTTTGTAACTCGAAATCGTTATCTGGTGGAGTTGCCAATTACTTGCCGACGACCGATGGTTTTTCGCACATGGTCGACGAGATTATCAGCCATTGGTATCACTGTTAGATTAGCCGTAAGTGTACGGATTTCCTCCACCACTAAAAATGACAATGCCGTGATATGGCCTTAGTTGCTTAAAGCTACATTAAACCCCAACCAATCAATCAATACAAGTTCGGACAATATTACAGGGCGGCAAACAATTTCTAATTTAAAGAAGGGGAATAACTACGTACACTAAACATATTGGACGGACATCATAATCGCATGTTCACAGGCTCCCGTGCATGGTACTAAATGCATGTGCCAAGTTTCAAAAGATTTGACTAAATGAAAGTGTCAATGACACTGTAGCTCAACTTGGAAAGGGAATAATTTAATGTATTACAGTCAATGGAGCGATTAGTAATGTGGAAAGTTGAATGTCTAATACTAGTTTATAGACATGAAGACAAAAGTAAAATCCAAGATGTCTGCTGGCGGCCATGTTTTTGGCCAAATGACCCCAAAATTACTCGTTCCCATCTACATGTCAATATTATCATCCATGACAAATTTCATGATGATCAGATTAACAGGATTAAATTTTGAAATCCAAGATGGCCGCTGGTGGCCATGTTTTTTGTCCGAATGACCCCAAAATGACTCGTTCCCATTTACATTCCAATTTCAACAGCCATGACAAATTTTATGATGATCAGACTAAGGGTACGACCTGTAGCCCGTGCTAAAGGATTTAGTAATACAAAGAGTAAAATCCAAGATGGCTGCTGGCGGCCATGTTTTTTGGCCGAATTACCCCAAAATGATTCGTTCCCATCTACATGTTATTATTAACATTCATGACAAATTTTATGATGATCAGACAAAAGGTACAACCTGTAGCCCGTGCTAAAATAATTAGTCATACAAAGAGTAAAATCCAAGATGGCTGCTGGCGGCCATGTTTTTTGGCCGAATGACCCCAATATTACTAGTTCCCATCTACATGTCATTGTTAATATCCATGACAAATTTTATGATGATCAGACTAAATGTACGACCTGCAGCCCGTGCTAAAGAATTTAGTCATACAAAGAGTAAATTCCAAGATGGCTGCTGGCGGCCATGTTTTTTTGCCGAATGACCCCAAAATTATTCGTTCCCATCTACATGTCAATATTATCATCCATGACAAATTTCATGATGATCAGATTAACAGTACGACCTGTGGCCCGTGCTAATGCATTAAATTTTGAAATCCAAGATGGCCGCTGGCGGACATGTTTTTTATCCGAATGACCCCAAAATGACTCGTTCCCATCTACATTCCAATTTCAACAACCATGACAAATTTTATGATGATCAGACTAAAGGTACGACCTGTAGCCCGTGCTAAAGGATTTAGTCATACAAAGAGTAAAATCCAAGATGGCTGCTGGCGGCCATGTTTTTTGGCCGAATGACCCCAAAATGACTCGTTCCTATCTACATGTCATTATTAACATCCATGACAAATTTTATGATGATCAGACAAACAGTACGGCCTGTAGCCCGTGCTAATGGATTTAATTTTGAAATTCAAGCGGCCATGTTTTTTTTCCGAATGACCCCAAAATTAAACATTCTGGTCTAAATGTTGATGTCAACAGCTATGACAAATTTCATAATGATCCGACCAAAGGTACGACTTGTAGCCTGCATTGTTGACGCATTACGTACACACACACACACACACACGGACACACCGACGACGGACGACAAAGCCATGGCAATAGCTCAAACTTTACAAAGTAAAGTTGAGCTAAAAATGAAAGAATACAAGCTCAAACAAAGTTGCGTCGACGGACCGATGGACGGACAAGTTGAATCTAGTATACCCCCACAAATTCGTTACGGGGGTTTTAACCCACAAAACAAATCGTAGATTTTATAGTTTAGAACCTTGTTACTGCCATGATCGCTAGTGTTAAGAATTGGGTTTGGCTCCGGGGGAAAGGCTGACAGGATGTCAATATCCTGTCACTGTCTTCCTGTTCAAATCACGTGATATCACGGGATATTTCCTCCGAGATTGTCGCTGGCTTATAACGAACGACGCGTGTATCTAATGTGCACATCATTTGCATACAAGATCAATGAGAAGCTGACAATTCATTACCTACACCGCGCTGACAAGGCTTTTGAAATGATCAAATTAGATTGGCGTTTGTGTATATGGGGGGTCGTGAAAATAGCATCTACTCAATTACCACTGTGATCCGCGTGACATTGTCGCCATGGAACCACGTGAACCATTTAGCGATAAACGTACACTACAATATGCGAATAGGCCTGAATTCTAAACACCAGTTAAGGGTACTCAATTACTATTTATTTGGCTTGGGGGGGGGGTAAAAATATTTGATTCGAGTCGATGAACCCACCCAACAAAGCTCAGAGTGATCAGATATCGATTTTTTAAATCTGTTATTTTTCACCACCTGGAATATTTAGTGGCCCAGTAAAACTCGACGGGCGGCGTTCTTTGCAGAAATATTCATATTTGTTCAAATCGCCATCAACAGAAAGAATATTAAAATATATATAGTTTTGTTCATATGCCAAACATAATCAGCGTGTAAATAGTATATTGTCGTCAAGATGTACGATGGTGTAGGTAAACAAGAGCCTGCTCGTGTTACAGAAGTTGTGCTTCTGTTTACACAAAACAGCGCAATTCTATTGGTTAATCACACACAAATGATATAAACGCTCTTTATTATTTCCATATCATGAAAACAGTAACAAATAAATCTCTTTATGTTTACCATATCCGTATCTAAACAAAAGCCAGGAAACGTAACGTTTTTGCTTTTGTTTACATAACAAAGGAGAAAAAAATTGACAATAACATACTGTTTATGCCATATTTATGATTGACGTAAAAACAAAATCTGTCTATATTTTACTATTATTTCTGTTTATGGCGGTTTTTGACGGAGGTGAATATTTTAACAGCATACCTAACGTCAACGCCACCCGTATCTTTGATATTGGGCAATTAATCGATTTTCATAACTGAAGCGGCATTTCAAAAAAATTGTTGTTTTTATATAAAATTGGATAAATACCAACATCCCATCCGATCTATGGACGGGACATTCTATGTAGCACTCTACACTGCCTTTTAGTGTTTCGACCTATTTTGTCAACCAATTTAGAAATTGGTGAACCCGCAAGGTCTCATCAGGAGAGAGCGGAATTAAGATTCCTCAAAGTAACTGAGGGATCAACACATATAGGTATGTGTGCATGGTAGATACAGACTGTCTCAAGACAGCTGAATTGAGCGAGGGCCTTCAAGGCTTCGCGTGTTGTTCATAGTAACATGCCTATTATAATAGGCGTGAGTTATTGTGTCATTCGTTGTGAAATAGCAATAAGTCGGAAGCAACATTATGTGCAAGTTATCACAGACCCGAAGTTGTGTGGTCTGCACTTACTAATAATATCGCTGGTCAATATAACACGTGCTATGGTCAGCCCCCGTTCTTTGTGTAATACGGCAGTATAGCAAACACGTAATATCATTGGTTCGTTAAGTGTGATTGACATGGCCACTGTGTAATAGCGTGGTAGCATTCGGTTCACATGTGTGCCAGATTAGTCCTGTCAAGTATCAGATCAAGGCAGTTCGCACTTACCTTTTGATCAATTAGACCAGATTGTTGTAATCTCTTGCAAGTGTTGTAAGATATATCTGTATTGAGTAATCTACGTTTCAACAGGCTGTGTGTCGTTAAAAGCCAATATTTCAAGGATTCTGGCAGTCACATATCGTAAAGTACAAGAATTAAATAGTTAGTCCCTTAGCGGGTGTTTGATTCCCATGTAGGGGAGTTTTTAATGTAAGGATGGATAACTACGAACATCACGTCCGATCTTTGAACGAGACTGTCCATGTATTTTCAATGAGTAAATTATTCACTGCGCGTGTGTGCATGAAGTAAGACATTATTCGTATCTCACATGAGTGAATTTTTAAAAACAATGTTCGAGTTGTTTTCATGTCTTATATAATGATGCACCAGTATGGTATTGTGTGCAAAATTATATCATTTATCAGTGGCATTGAGCAGGTGCTTCTTGGTTAAATTAGCACGTCGGTCATTGAGTGTCAAGGTATGCAGGGCTGCCGATAATTCTTTCGGGTTATAGCCTGTTTTGTAGCTTTTGTTGAAACACGGAACAACGGTTCATAAATTCCGTGTCAGTAAATGAGTTACGTCGGTATCGAGTGATTAAATACTTAAGTAGTACACATTCGGTAAGAATGAGAGTCAGTATATATACACGTTTCCTATTGGAAAAGAGTTGCATACTTAGATATTATACATCTAATATGCAGGCAGGCATCCGAATTCAGGGATGTCATGGTGTCATACCGTGTAGAAAGCATGATTAAATAGTTAAGTGGTTCCCATGTAGGGGAGTTTTTAATGTAAGGATGGATAACTACGAACATCACGTCCTATCGTTGAACGAGACTTTCCATGTGTTTCCATTTTCAATGAGTAAATTATTCACTGCGCATTTGTGCATATTGTTAGGACATTGTTCGTATCACACATGAGTGATTTTGTTTAAAACAATGTTCGAGTTGTTTTGTAACACGTCTTATATTATGATGCACCAGTATGGTATTGTGTGCAAATTTATATGATTTATCAGTGGCATTGGGCAGGTGCTTCTTGGTTAAATTAGCACGTCGGTCATTGAGTGTCAATGTCTGCCGGGCCGCCGATAATTATTTCGGGTAATAGCCTGTTTTTTAAGCTTTTGTTGAAACCCGGAACAACGGTTCATAAATGCCGTTTCAGTAAATGAATTACGTGGGTATCGAGTGATTAAATACTTAACTAGTACACATTCGGTAAGAATGAGAGTCAGTATATATATACACGTTTCCTATTGGAAAAGAGTTGTATACTTAGATATCATACATCTAATATGTAGACAGGCATCCATGTTCAGGGATGTCATGGTGTCATACCGTGTAGAAAGCATGTTTAATATTTAAGTGGTTCACATTAGGTAAGAATGAGATTTTTATATAAAATTGGATGAATACCACTTTAATGAGTATTCTGAGCCCGGAATTTATAGATTCCATGGTGCTGCTTATATTATTAGAGCAGTCGGTCGTGTCACGCCCAAGTTTTGCACTTTGAGTCAAATGAGTTAGTAATGTGACAGTCATAATTTAAACCAGCATAGTTTATGCCTATTTGTTGCATTTTAGATGCAGATTTCTTCTGTATTTGCATATTATATGCAACCTAGAATGGCTTGACCTGTCTTTACAACAGCGCTTACTAGGGCCGACACGTTGAGTGTGAAGTATATAAGTTTTCCTATATGCTATATACCCAGAACACATGTGGTCTGGAAGGAATTGGTTTAGTCTAGTTCAAACTGTTCCATGACAGAATCAACATGTGGTGGACATTGTGCCCTGTGTAACTTTAATGATAGGAAATTGGTATCCCTACTCTATAGGAGTTGGTGATTAATGACGTGTCGATGTTTTGACACACCAATCATATACATTTCCAGATAAATTTGTGTATAGTAAGCCATATTTGATGGCATTTGGTATTACATGTATATGTTAATTCCAAAATAGCGTGTAAGAGCATAGAACACACCGCTCTCCATGGATATATGGATTGAGATAATGGTGCATTCCAGTTGGCTCGCATGTGTATATAATAATCAAGCAAGACAGAGCATAATATCAAATAATATTAGTGGGCTCTATATGTGTCTTACATATAAGTTGAGCGTGTTACCCAATGAATTTCCCAAATAAATGGATGAATTCAATTGAATATCAGTGGGCCCTCGTTTAAATACAAAGCACACGCATTGCTAGTTGGATATGTTTGCCATTTTGATAGCTAGAGTAGACCAATTTTAGCAGGTCACTTGAGTTTGTGATTTTTCACGTTTGTGGATGAAGAGTTTATACTTCGAGACACTAATGTCTCAGTACATTAACATGTACAATTGGTTTTAACACTATTTATCGTGTGTCATCATGGGAAGATTTCAATCTTCTAATTGCTATGAATTTATTCATTTAGTTTATCTTTTGTGTATATATAATGCACACTTCTTGCTAGTTCGAAATGTAGGCAGGCATCCATATTACGGGATGTCATTGTGTCCTATCGTGTAGAAAGCATGATTAAGTAGTTAAGTGGTACACATTCAGTTTGAATGAGAATCAGTATATATACACGTTTCCTATTGGAAAACAGTTGCATACTTAGATATTATACATCTAATATGTAGGCAAGCATCCAAATTAAGGGATGTCATGGTGTCACACCGTGTAGAAAGCATGATTACATAGTAGAGTAGAACACATTCGGTTGGAATGTAAGTCAGTATATATACACGTTTCCTATTGGAAACACTTGCATACTTAGATAGTATACATATACTATGTATATAGGCAGGCATCCACGTTCATTTATGTCATGGTGTAATATCGTGTATAGAGCACGATTAAATAGTTAAGTAGTACACATTCTGTTTGAATGAGAGTAAGTATATATACACGTAGCATGTTTGAATGAGAGTAAGTATATATACACGTAGCATGTTTTTTGGCCGAATTACCCCAAAATGATTCGTTCCCATCTACATGTTATTATTAACATTCATGACAAATTTTATGATGATCAGACAAAAGGTACAACCTGTAGCCCGTGCTAAAATAATTAGTCATACAAAGAGTAAAATCCAAGATGGCTGCTGGCGGCCATGTTTTTTGGCCGAATGACCCCAATATTACTAGTTCCCATCTACATGTCATTGTTAATATCCATGACAAATTTTATGATGATCAGACTAAATGTACGACCTGCAGCCCGTGCTAAAGAATTTAGTCATACAAAGAGTAAATTCCAAGATGGCTGCTGGCGGCCATGTTTTTTTGCCGAATGACCCCAAAATTATTCGTTTCCAGCTACATGTCAATATTATCATCCATGACAAATTTCATGATGATCAGATTAACAGTACGACCTGTGGCCCGTGCTAATGCATTAAATTTTGAAATCCAAGATGGCCGCTGGCGGACATGTTTTTTATCCGAATGACCCCAAAATGACTCGTTCCCATCTACATTCCAATTTCAACAACCATGACAAATTTTATGATGATCAGACTAAAGGTACGACCTGTAGCCCGTGCTAAAGGATTTAGTCATACAAAGAGTAAAATCCAAGATGGCTGCTGGCGGCCATGTTTTTTGGCCGAATGACCCCAAAATGACTCGTTCCTATCTACATGTCATTATTAACATCCATGACAAATTTTATGATGATCAGACAAACAGTACGGCCTGTAGCCCGTGCTAATGGATTTAATTTTGAAATTCAAGCGGCCATGTTTTTTTTCCGAATGACCCCAAAATTAAACATTCTGGTCTAAATGTTGATGTCAACAGCTATGACAAATTTCATAATGATCCGACCAAAGGTACGACTTGTAGCCTGCATTGTTGACGCATTACGTACACACACACACACACACACGGACACACCGACGACGGACGACAAAGCCATGGCAATAGCTCAAACTTTACAAAGTAAAGTTGAGCTAAAAATGAAAGAATACAAGCTCAAACAAAGTTGCGTCGACGGACCGATGGACGGACAAGTTGAATCTAGTATACCCCCACAAATTCGTTACGGGGGTTTTAACCCACAAAACAAATCGTAGATTTTATAGTTTAGAACCTTGTTACTGCCATGATCGCTAGTGTTAAGAATTGGGTTTGGCTCCGGGGGAAAGGCTGACAGGATGTCAATATCCTGTCACTGTCTTCCTGTTCAAATCACGTGATATCACGGGATATTTCCTCCGAGATTGTCGCTGGCTTATAACGAACGACGCGTGTATCTAATGTGCACATCATTTGCATACAAGATCAATGAGAAGCTGACAATTCATTACCTACACCGCGCTGACAAGGCTTTTGAAATGATCAAATTAGATTGGCGTTTGTGTATATGGGGGGTCGTGAAAATAGTATCTACTCAATTACCACTGTGATCCGCGTGACATTGTCGCCATGGAACCACGTGAACCATTTAGCGATAAACGTACACTACAATATGCGAATAGGCCTGAATTCTAAACACCAGTTAAGGGTACTCAATTACTATTTATTTGGCTTGGGGGGGGGGTAAAAATATTTGATTCGAGTCGATGAACCCACCCAACAAAGCTCAGAGTGATCAGATATCGATTTTTTAAATCTGTTATTTTTCACCACCTGGAATATTTAGTGGCCCAGTAAAACTCGACGGGCGGCGTTCTTTGCAGAAATATTCATATTTGTTCAAATCGCCATCAACAGAAAGAATATTAAAATATATATAGTTTTGTTCATATGCCAAACATAATCAGCGTGTAAATAGTATATTGTCGTCAAGATGTACGATGGTGTAGGTAAACAAGAGCCTGCTCGTGTTACAGAAGTTGTGCTTCTGTTTACACAAAACAGCGCAATTCTATTGGTTAATCACACACAAATGATATAAACGCTCTTTATTATTTCCATATCATGAAAACAGTAACAAATAAATCTCTTTATGTTTACCATATCCGTATCTAAACAAAAGCCAGGAAACGTAACGTTTTTGCTTTTGTTTACATAACAAAGGAGAAAAAAATTGACAATAACATACTGTTTATGCCATATTTATGATTGACGTAAAAACAAAATCTGTCTATATTTTACTATTATTTCTGTTTATGGCGGTTTTTGACGGAGGTGAATATTTTAACAGCATACCTAACGTCAACGCCACCCGTATCTTTGATATTGGGCAATTAATCGATTTTCATAACTGAAGCGGCATTTCAAAAAAATTGTTGTTGTTTGAATCTGATGATATGGGGACCATGGAATCGGATTGAGTACCTTTAAACTTTGAATAATGTTTTTAATCTATTTAATTAAAAGGGGCGTATCAGCTTTCAAATCTCGAATACCGGATAAAGATTCATGGTCCGATTTGAAACCAAATTAGTAAAACTTTCCAAGGTCATTTTCAGCAGGCAAAATTAAAGGCATGGGTGCCCTTTGTGGTGGGTATTGCTGTTAAAATAGTCACATCCGTTAAAACTGCCATAAACAGAAAGCAAATTATAAGATAGACAGACTTCAAATGGTCTTATATCAATAATAAATATTGCGTAAATAGTATGTTACTATCACGTTCGTACGCTTTGTTTTGTAAACAAAGGCCAAAAATTTTACAGAACCTGGCTTTTGTTTACACAACACAATGTACAAACTTGACAAATACATACTATTTACGCGATATTATGATTGGTATAAGAACAAATTATGTCTATATTTTAATATTCTTTCTGTTTATGGCAGTATTAACCCTTTACCCAACAGAACGGCCCTGTGCCAATGCATTCTCTTATATATGCGAGTCGACCATAGGTCGCCTCGCATATATAAGAGAATGCATTGGCTTAACACATTAAAAATTATAAAATTGTTAAAGAATGTAAGAAAAAATGGTAAAAAGTGTTAAAAAAAGTTTTTTTTTAGGCCAATGCATTCTCTTATATATGCGAGGCGACCTATGGTCGACTCGCATATATAAGAGAATGCATTGGCACATGGCATAACTGTAACTATCACAATGTGGTCAATGAGCCGGTTCCAATGATATCCATATTTGTATGGTTTTATTGAGACAGACCGAAGATATTTTAGGCTGTTGAAGCTTTATTTTGCCGGTTTTGGCCGTTTTGTTGGGTAAAGGGTTAACCGGTGTGACTATTTTGAAAGCAATACCCACCGCGAAGGCCATACGTGCCATTAAATAGAATAAAAGACCGCTACGCCACACTGTTATATATACCCAGAATAAGGTGGCTTTATTTGGGCGATGGCTTTTTTAGAAATGAAAAGTTTGATTCTGAGAAAAATCATTGAATAAAACTTGCTTCCAACTGACCATGTTGTTAACACTCATATTTTATTTGATTAGACACCATAATATTCGTTATATTCTAAGTCTATGAATTTATCATCCGGAAACCAAACAAAATAATTGGGGAAATTCTATACATCCGCTGTCAAGACACCCACTGAATGTATGGCTGAAGTTGTGGAATCTGAACTCATTGAATGTGTGATAAATTCTTCCAGATATACAGTCCATGATACAACAGGTTTGATTGTTTGATTGTTTATTTTTACAATATTTACAAACATAATGCTGACAGTGAAATATTCACAAATAAACATGATTATATTGTGCAGGAGCGGCATGGCCAAATAAGCCGACTTCCTGTCGCCCCTGTTTGGAAATGAAACTTAAATAGTAAAATGACAACGTGAAGTATAGTAACATCTAAATACATGGAAATATGAAGAAAAAACAAACAAAATATGCATGAATGGCGTATCCAAACCATTTACATGGTGTACATAGTATGCTGGTATATGTATTGGTTGTATGTACTGGTTATACCAAGCAATGGGCCAATATTACTCTTATCATACGTGCAGTGAGTATATATGGCTGAAATATTGTAGTTTTAGACTATATGATAAAATAAGAGCATTTTTAGACATCGCTATTCATTTTGTTCATATCCATCAGTTTTGTTCATATAAAGGACAAGGAAACATATATTATCCAGGTTTCATAAATTCATTGTGTGCAATTACAGGGCGTGTCCCAACGGATTCCATACTGGTCTGCTTTGATATAGTACAGCTGCACCCTAGTATATATACCAAGGATAAAAACGGATGTATGCATGTCAGAGGGCACTATAGAACATCTGTACCCTAGTATACCAAGGTAAGAACGGATGCATGCATATCAGAGGGCACTATAGAACAGATGCACCCTAGTATACCAAGGATAGAACGGATATATGCATGTCAGATGGCACTATAGAACAGCTGTACCCTAGTATGCCAAGGTAAGAACGGATGTATGCATGTCAGATGGCACTATAGAACAGCTGTACCCTAGTATACCAAGGTAAGAACGGATGTATGCATATCAGAGGGCACTATAGAACAGATGCACCCTAGTATACCAAGGATAGAACGGATGTATGCATGTCAGATGGCACTATAGAACAGCTGTACCCTAGTATACCAAGGTAAGAACGGATGTATGCATGTCAGATGGCACTATAGAACAGCTGTACCCTAGTATACCAAGGTAAGAACGGATGTATGCATATCAGAGGGCACTATAGAACAGATGCACCCTAGTATACCAAGGATAGAACGGATGTATGCATGTCAGATGGCACTATAGAACAGCTGTACCCTAGTATACCAAGGTAAGAACGGATGTATGCATGTCAGATGGCACTATAGAACAGATGCACCCTAGTATACCAAGGATAGAACGGATGTATGCATGTCAGATGGCACTATAGAACAGCTGTACCCTAGTATGCCAAGGTAAGAACGGATGTATGCATGTCAGATGGCACTATAGAACAGCTGTACCCTAGTATACCAAGGTAAGAACGGATGTATGCATATCAGAGGGCACTATAGAACAGATGCACCCTAGTATACCAAGGATAGAACGGATGTATGCATGTCAGATGGCACTATAGAACAGCTGTACCCTAGTATACCAAGGTAAGAACGGATGTATGCATGTCAGATGGCACTATAGAACAGCTGTAGCCTAGTATACCAAGGTAAGAACGGATGTATGCATATCAGAGGGCACTATAGAACAGATGCACCCTAGTATACCAAGGATAGAACGGATGTATGCATGTCAGATGGCACTATAGAACAGCTGTACCCTAGTATACCAAGGTAAGAACGGATGTATGCATGTCAGATGGCACTATAGAATAGCTGTACCCTAGTATACCAAGGTAAGAACGGATGTATGCATGTCAGAGGGCACTATAGAACAGCTGTACCCTAGTATACCAAGGTAAGAACGGATGTATGCATGTCAGAGGGCACTATAGAACAGCTGTACCCTAGTATACCAAGGTAAGAACGGATGTATGCATGTCAGAGGGCACTATAGAACAGCTGTACCCTAGTATACCAAGGTAAGAACGGATGTATGCATGTCAGAGGGCACTATAGAACAGCTGTACCCTAGTATGCCAAGGTAAGAACGGATGTATGCATGTCAGAGGGCACTATAGAACAACGCCGCTACCATGGGATTCCAGTGACCGAGACATTAAAGATGATTGAAACTGTATTCCCATTGAAGGATAAGACCTTCGTCCAGACTGATGGAGTGGCGATAGGCTCCAGACTGATGGAGTGGCGATAGGCTCCAGACTGATGGAGTGGCGATAGGCTCCAGACTGATGGAGTGGCGATAAGCTCCAGACGCGACAAGAGGTATGCATGCACGTACATACGGGTATGGGACGAACGTTTGCTGAAAACAGAGTATATATAAGCCATTCTTTTATATGAGGTTTACTGGTGACGGATTTGATATATGAACTGAATGTGAAAACAGTTTGCTTGAGATCCTGACGTATGTGAATAATATTCATCCGAATATTAAGGTGGAACTCAAATATGACCTGAAGAGGATAGAGTTCCTTGATACATAATGTGGTGTTGTCGAATGGAGATACATTTACTTACCTCTATACCAAGCAGACTCATAAGCAGCTTTACTTGAGTGCTAAATCTGAGCATCCCACACACACGAAACAGTCGATTGTATAGAGTTTATAGGAATTAGGATAAAGCGAATATTCGATACTATTTGCGACATATGCGGGCGCTAAGGAAACATCTCAGATGAAGGCCTATAGTGCCACAATTGTGTAAAGTTTATGTGCTAAGCAGGATTACCTCTTGGAGCCACATGCTGCCACAACCTAACCTCGACGTGTTGGAGCTGGTCGGGTCACTCAGTTGCCTCTCACAGTAACGTATTTCATATCTCTACCACAAATAGAACGCATTTTATGTAAACATGTGATAATTCTGCACGAATCGAACCGTATATATATGCGCATGGTCTTTCCTGTGCCCCGCTAGTTTCATACCAAAGATATTCCAACATTCCAACGGACATTCTAGTTAAGGTCGTAACGATTCATCGTGATGTCGATGCATCACGATTTCCGGTTCTCGATGCGATTCACGATCCGTTTCATTGGTGATTCGATTCCGCTTTTTTAAATTTTCGCAACTCCGGACTTCTCAATAAAACGATTCGAGAATACTCGATGAATGTGTTTATTCTCTTATCATAATAAGATATTGAGAAATACATATAGAAGATATATACAAAATATTGAGAATCTGGGGAATCTGGGAATAAGCGAGATAATTGAGTCGCGGCCATATTTGATTCATCCAGCCCAGTTCCGCAACTATGCGTTGTTTGTCCGCGTAAAGCAATAGTCCCAGATATATAAAGATTCTTTTTAATGGCGTATATTTAATGACATAACTTTTCAAAACTCTTCATTCATTATAGTTTGTTGGAAAAATATTTGAAGCCATAGTATTTTGAGACGCAGTGTAAACAGACGACAAACCGGAAGTCAAAGGTCACCTGGAACTATTTCCTGTTATTAAACGAACGTTTCATATCACAATTTATAGAATGGGTTTATTGAATTTAATAAGGGTAGGATCATGTAATGAATTTAATTACAACACTTTTCAAACTCTTCATCCACACTTTTGTTGGAAAAATATTGGAAGCCATAGTATTTTGAGACGTAGCGTACGGAATGTAAACAGATGACAAACCAGAAGTCAAAGGTCGCCTGGCACTATTTCCTGTTATTAAACGAACATTTAATATCACAATTTATAGAATGGGTTTATTGAGTGGAATAAGGGCAGGTCCATGTAATAAATATAAGGATTGGACCAAGAGTAGGATTCCTACACATTATTTGCGACAGTGCAAGACTTGGAGGCACACTGTCCTCGTTGTAAGGAGTGGACACCAAGCCTTGAAATAGGGTGTCTGTCATTTGCTTACACCTCAGCAGAATGAGGTCCCCAGTGGGTGAATTTGGTGATGCTAGCCCGCTATGCGGGGTAGTATCACTAAATTCACCCTCTGGGGACCTCATTCTGCAAATGACAGACACCCTATTTCAAGGCTTGGTGGACACGATATACAGAGGGAAAGGATCAGAAGAGGGTGGTCAGATACAGGAAGGTCCAACCCGCATCTATATATAAACACGGGGGTCAATGAACTTGAATGAAGTGCAGGGGTTCAGATATTTTTTGTGCTCACATTGTGACCTGCGGTGAACTATGTGTCACGACTTTCGTCTCCCGCGGGCTTTCACTGATAATCATTTTATGAGTTCCTCTCTCGGTCAATCTGCTGTAAAGAATGGCGGTATAATACAGCAGGAAAATCAAATAAAGACTTCTCTCACAGAAATTCGACAAACAAAATCTCTATATCGACAGTAAATTGATTGCTCATCGGAGCCGAAACCGCTGTTTGTGTGCGTATAATGGCTACGTCCCCTTATCATTTGGCTTCTCACGACCCAACATGTTCCTGGGGCGGAAAGTAAAGAGTGTTATTGAACGAGGCAGCTATTTGGTTAACGTGCTGATAGTAGGGGCTTGTTACATTAGCCGCGGGACAACTCGGTTTTTTGCTGGGTGCCTCGGTCTCCTGTGCTTTCTCGCCAAAACATGGTGTGCTGTCACATGACTGTGTCGCGCCAACTATATAGTCATCTGCAAGCCGCGATAGCCATCCCGGCTTACCATGACAACTCGGTAATATCAGAGGATTAACACTTTAAAGTGATGTGAAACACTCCGGTAGGGTGATCAAATCGAAATGGAGAATAATCATGTTCAATGTTCGGCGATGTTACATGGTAGAATGTTACATTTCCCCAGTTGCCGTAGCGCCTGAATACTAACTTATCAGTTTCACGCATCCAAACAAGTGCATAATATCTCTTTAATGATATAACAGCGCTGCTCCCGCATGGAAGGGTTAATCCTCTGCGCGGTCTTTCCTTCGTGATATGAGCCAGGATCTGAAATGACAACAAGAAAACCATAGTCAGAAATGGTAACGCCCTCAAGATTATTAGGCATATGTATAAATTATAATATAAAATATACTGATTTCATGAATGCACCACCTCAGAATTTCGTTCAAATAATTACAAAAACTACGGCTTATTACTGCAGGTTTCTCATTCACCACACCCGAAAGCCTCTAAATGCGGATCAAAACTCTACTGTTCTGATGATCAAATACACGCCCGATACTTCGCAATACGGCCTTTATTCTACATCCCAACTGAGACAAATACGTCATCAGCAAAGATAGCTGTTATATTATGTAAACAAACACCCTTAGTATAGGGCGTAATAAATTAGGTGCATCGTTGGCTCGAAGCTGACACAACAGTTTATTTTAGGTCAAGGTCATTGGACAATTGTCATATTTTGGTCCATTTATTTATTAATTGTCTCATATTTAGCTACCCCTAGTGCCTTAGTCATAAAAAAGAATCCCCATCACAATGCACATAAATTATAGGGCCCCATCACCGCGTTCAATTTGATATATGACGCACTTGATATAAGAGATCAATGTCGAAATGTCACAACATATAATTTATACATAATCACATTTTAAGTACTAATTTGTATAATATGTGTGGCAATACATACGTCAAGATATATTACCGTCAAGATGCCATCAGACCAAAATAAACAAGATTGTGTGACTTTAGTAACTAACGCTCGATATTTCACATAAATATATGTAGCTTAGTTATAGTGAAAACTTTTTTGGAACGGTGCCCTAATGAGCGGTCATGTTTCTGGATATAATATGGTTTCCATGGCAACGGCATCAAATATCTGGAGAAATGTTAAAAAGCCTACTGTTGGCAACCCGATGAGCCTTGTCTTTGAATAAATGAAGTGAACTCATTGTGCCATCAATGGTCCATCAAATGAACTGGGCCACTAGGAATTATAGGATCAAGGTCAATTGCTACGGTCAAGGTCATTCGAAAAAATTCAATATATTGGTCTATTTTATATTAATTGCCTCATATTCCGCCAAACCTAGTGCGTTCGTCCTGAAAGCAATCCCCATAATAAGCGAGATAACTGAGTTACTACCATATTATAGCGCCCGCTCTCCCGCGGCGAATATGTGAATATGAGATATACTAATCGACTTTTTCGGCCCAATCTAAAAATATATACAACTTATCTAAAATAGGATAATTTATTCATAACTGAAGCGTCAGCGGGGTCCCAAAATTATTTTTGGCGACGGCCGCCATTTTGTATTGATTAATTCCACCTCGAAATGTGTAATTGGGCAAAATGCTCCAGAGCAAAAATACAAAACTTTTTTCCGGTAAATGTTAGCTATACTTCATCATACATAGGAACATCATGCTCTTCAAGCCAAAGATATTTAAAAAAAATTAATGTAAATCAAACCAAAGCCCTGGTTAACAAAATCTGAAATTGCATGAAAAAGTTTTGTTTACATATTTTAGAAAATTATTAAAAATATTTGCCCCGAAAGAGGATTCTAGGGACCTTACTGGTCGTTTAGATCTGATCTTCCATTTTCTAACGGTATTTCCGCCTAAAAGATTGAAGAAATACTCTCAAAGATCAAGACTGACAAACGGAAACTATAAGTTCCGATTGAAAGATCGCAGAGTCCTTTTAAGATTGCTTCTTGGAAAACCAGTAAAGGCGTCATGACATCAAGACGTACATCATGACGTCACAACCTACATTGGCGCGCACAATTCCAGACAGGACTGCGTCGATGGCCAGACAGCTGAGACTCGCATTACACGGGCAGGCGAAACATTCACACTTACGTTATATGTGATTATTTACATACATTGTATATATTATTTTCTTGTGTTCTGTTAGGGTTTATCATCAAATCCTACTAAAGATAAAAATTCATCCGATAATCCCATGAACAGTAACAAGCGGGCGCAAATTACGTGTACGTACATGATCATATTAGCGCCCGCTCTCCCGCGACGAAGCCGCGGAAGCGAAGCGACCTAGGATATACGTATGCGAATATGAGATATACTAATCGACTTTTTCAGCCCACTCTACAAATAGATTAAATTACCTAAAGTAGAATAATTTATTCATAATTCAAAGGTCAGCGGAGTTCAAAAATTATTGTTGGCGACGGCCGCTATTTTGTATTGATTAATGCCACCTCGAAATGTGTAATTGGGCAAAATGCTCCAGGGCAAAAATAAAAAAACTTTGATTTAGCAACTGTTAGCTATACTTCATCATATGTAGGAACATCATGCTCCTAGAGCCAAATATATTTTCAAAAAGTGAATGTAAATTGAACAAAAGCTCTGGTTAACAAAAAAGTTAAATTGCATGAAAAAGTTTTGTTTACACATTTCATAAAATTATTAAAAAATATTTACCCCGAAAGAGGAATCTAGCGACCTTGCTGGCCGTTTACATATTATCTTCAATTTTCTAACGGTATTTCCGCCTAAAAGATTGATGAAATATTCTCAAAGTTCAAGGCCGACAAACGGAAAAGTTAAGTTCCGATTGAAAGATCGCAGAGTCATTTTAAGATTGCTTCTTTGGAAACTAGTAAAGGCGTCATGGCATCAAGACGTACATCATGACGTCACTACATACACAGGCGCGCAAAATGCCAGACAGGACTGCGTCGATGGCCAGACAGATGAGACTCGCATTACATGGCAGGCTAAATATCCACATTTACGTTATATGTGATTATTTACATACATTGTATATATCATTTTCTTGTGTCCCATTATAAGGGTGGATACACATGCATGTAATTTCTGTATGTAAAATACATGTATTTTACATGGCCACCCCAATAATTGACAACATTAATCACCTGCGCGCGAGCGGTTCATTGTTAACAGGCCAGACAAGTGAGTAGTGATAAGCGAAGTCAAATTGTCTTCTATCAGTACATTTAAGGCCAGTCCAAAAACATGTCTTCTCTTACGGATGCTGAAATTAATCAAGTCTGTGTGATATCTGGCATTTTATTAATGCACGAACACCAGAAGCCATACGTCTGGTATATACAGGATTGATGTATAATATTTGCAACCATGATGCTTGTTTGGGTGGGGTCTCGACAGCTTCAAATCGCTAAGGGACTTAGTTGAATGTATCGGTCGGAATAATCTGGGCAAAAGGTACAATATGATATGTTTTACTTAAATAGCTCAGAGTTATCCACCCCGCCTGATAGCTTTCGGGGTCATATATAGCCCCTGCATGCGTCGGTGAAATCCTAATCCACCACTGCTATAAATAAGAGAGGACTGGTAATTATTTAAATAGAAAGTCTACCATATGGGTTATCCCACGAACTTCTAAGTGGCCTGGCGACTCGGTCCAAGATAACGGCTTATCTACATTCCGACTTAATTGGAACTATAACTCAGTGCGTTCAACACGTAACCAATAATTTGGGTTGTCAGTGGACACATATTATATCGTCTGTATGGTCCATGTAAAACGCCAAATACACGATAATTACAGAGATTACAAACATGTATGTATCCACCCTTAGGGTTTATCATCAAATCCTTCTATACAGATAACAATTCATCCGATAATCCCATGAACAGTAACAAGCGGGCGCAAATTACGTTTACGTACATGATCATATTATCCATTCAGCCCCATTCCGCACATTCAGTGCTACGTGTCAAAGTTCTGGAGTAGCATTCCATATATAGAGCTTTTGAATATTTATTAATTCCATATATGGAATTCATGAATATTCAAAACTACATATATGGAATGCTACTCCGGAACCTTGACCTGTTTCTCTTAAACCGCGCATGGGGGCTTGATCGATCCAATGTGGTAGCAATTGTTATGTAAACAAAACTGTTACAGTGATTTGTCAAAACATATCGCTGATAGCGTACATAGTAATTTCAAGTATTTTAGTCTAAATATTATTTTTCAATGCTTTGACATTTCGTCGGCTGAGTGCTATTTTGTTCTGTGTCCATTTTGGCGGGAAATGAGTTTTAGTATCGTTCGATTCGTCTCGCAATTCTCTATTTGAAAAATTCCCGATATCGTGCATGGTATGCACTAACTTTTAATGAGAGGCCATGCAAATATTTCATGTTCCGGCAATGCTATATTGTTCTATCTTCTAATCCAATGGCGACTCCGAAAATGTCACTTGACAAAGTATCAGCCAATGGCGTACGTCCTGAAACAAAACAAAACGGTACAGGTGATACAAGTCTTCATTTTGTCTTCGATACCCGTTCGTTTTCGTTCATTTCGTGATTTATTATTCCCCGAATAGAATTGATTGTATTGATTGGTTTTATGTCGCAATTTAGGCCATTATTCAACCCTCAAGGAGATAGAACACTTTAGCACTGACGATTTCGTGGATTTTTTATGGTTTAAGTCCCAAATGTGGTTGATGTCATTCATAGAAAAGCTCTCGGGCAAGCTTTCCAATGAATGGCATCTAGCCATATTTAAGACTACTAAAACCATACAAATAATCAACATTCCATCGCTTAATGGGTCCCTTATTATGACTACAACTGTATGTCCTCACATCGGTTTAGCGGGATGGTCTAAAATTTATATAGAACTTTTCCAATTTCTTTGCCATTAATCTTGTCTTCATTGACAACACAGTTTAATGGCACAGGTCCATGAATATGACTGTTAAAGTTGTTATGTACGACCCACCTCCGAACAATGTTGGGCGTGTGTTGGTGTTCACTTCCATTTAGTTCTTACGTTGTCAACCCTTGGCAACCAGTCATGTACACGATGTTTTGAACTGTCTAGTCCTGCATGATCTGTCCTTTCTAATGCTTTCCAATCGGAAGACCACATGCATTGGTTCGACAAGCTCGGTTACCACAGTGTATTGTACACGCATCGGGTATCACACTTATGCTGTATCGCCAGTTTGAAACAGTTTTGCGGGACCATGTAGCTTTCCGCGGGTAATCACTGAACGCGATCAAGACTTATCCGAGAGAAACATTATGTATGAATATAATAGAGAGCTTAATACTACGTTACATTGATGATACCGCCCCCAGTTGGGGTCAGTCTAGACAGTTTGACCTATATTATCTGCAGTACCCCAGTTGGTACCAGTCTAGACAGTTTGACCTATATTCTCTGCAGTCCGCCCACGCATTGCATCATGGTCTATTTGTATACCGGTTGGGCATGTCCGGACATGACCCCGCTGGTTAACTCCCGCCTTCTCCCTATGAACGGTATATTATCTACATGTATATCACGTGAGGACCTTGGTGGGGATAGCTTCAGTCTTGAATGTTAAAGGGACACTCGGTACCATAGATAATTTAAAGAGACACTCGGCACTCACTGTAAATGAATGTTAAAGTGACACTAGGCACTCACTATGGATGAATGTTAAAGTGACACATGGCACACACTGTGGGATAATGTTAAAGTGACACTCGCACTGAAAACTTCAAAATTTAAAAAAATTAAAAAAAAATTCAAAAGTTTAAAAACTTCAAAAATCTCAAAAATTTCAATCAAATTCAAAAACCAAAAACTTCAAAAATTTCAAAAACTTCAAAAAATCTCAAAAAATTCAAAAATCTCAAAAAATTCAAAAAACTTAAAAAACTTAAAAATTTTCAAAAATAAACAAAAAATAAAAACTTTAAAAACAATTCCTAAATTAAAACAAAATGAAAAACTTCAACTTTTTCTAAAATTGAAAAATAATATAAAATTAAATTAAAATTAACTGTCTTTTAATATATCTAACCCATTGCCATTTCTAAGGGTTCCACACTACACCTGAGGGGATATTGAGTGGTCTACCCACGTCTCCTAAACCCTAGAATAAGATCTAGCCCATCAGAAACTCCGCCTCCTGCAGTGCCTGTCATTCGAATCTGACACAATCCCTACTTCTGGCGCAATGCCTGAGTCATTCGAATATGGCGCAATCCCTACTTCCGGCGCAACGCCTGGGTCATTGGAATCTGACGCAATCCCTCGTGAAACCTACCGGCTGACTCCCCGCCCATTGGCTAAGCGTTGTATCACATGCTTATTATTTCATCATATCATGGAAATTCAATGTTTTGTCATCACTCATGGGATATAACTCATATCCACTGAAAAGGGGTGGATATCCTCTATATATTCATAATTTTTCTTTGTTATCTTTTTTTTATCCCTCTTTTTTATCTACCACCTCATTTTTTCTTTCTTTTTATTCGCTCTTCTTTTTCTTACAGCTTCTAATCCCTCAGTAAGTCAATTCCAACTTAACAGAAGTCATTTAAAATTAATAGACGTCAAATGAAATAATAAAGGACGAATTACAGCCAATAAGTTAGTTCCAACTTATCAGAAGTCATTTCAAAATCAGTATCCGTCTTTTCTAATGAATAGACGCACGTCGTGACCTCTATAATGAACCCTATAATCGGACATTATCTTTAAATAGAGAAGAACTATTTGATATGGTCTGTGCGCAAAATTAATAGATGTCGCTAGATGGCGTTTAATGTAATGTCGTTGGAGAGAACTCTATCGTAGAAATCTGAGTGACACCTTTTGAATTATTTATGTTGTACAACGCAAAGAATATGTGCCGAACTACCAATGTGGTACCCACCCTGATTTCTTTCAAATATTTATCATTGTAATTTAAGTTGAATATTTGTCGCTACTTGACAACGAGCGTAAAATACTTCACCGCGTAGTCAGGATTTGGGTAATCGATCGATGAGTCAACCGCTCACACGTGTTTACTATAGATGCCTTTGACAGGAAGTTGTTCGAGCACTGTTCTGAGTAAACCGATGGATGTATACTACTAGCTATAATTATAGTAAACACCTATTGATTTTCATGTGACGAATGTTTTGATCAAATGGATGTCCATATATTTAGCCGTCTAACTTAAATATAGCGATGAGAGGGAGATTTCCGCTACTAAGAGCTATAGGGGGTCTCAACTAAAAGGGGAGAGGAGCATTATAATCTAAGTTGCATAACTTGTGCTCCAATCCCCAATGGTTACTCCCTCATCATTCATTACCTCATCATCATCATTTAATTGTCAATACTGTATATATTGGGAGACACAATAAATATGTTACAAACAAACTAAAAGGGGAATTTTGTGGTGCGTATATTACGCGACGTGATAGTGATCTTTACAATGGCCGCGTTGACAAACATGGGATATACTATGAATAGCAGATATCGAATGAGCAGCGAATCAGCCAAACTGCTTGTTGCCAGAGTATGGATAAGTTCCGGGGTGTGAAATCTGTTTTCATCTTACATGGCGCTGACATAAATATGTGAAAATAATTGAACTACTGTGTAATAACTCACAGTGGTGGCAATTAACAATGCAGCTTGGGGTATATTACTAATTATAGTTTCAAAAAAGGCAACAGCCATCAGCCTAACTACATGTTCTCAGAGTCAGATTATGGGTATGTTCCGTGAAATCTGTTTTCATATTAAACAAGCACCAAGCTCGGGGGGGGGGGGGTGAAAAAAAATCCGGCACGTATGCCGGGGTGGGTGGGTGGTCCAAGCCACCAACAAGCAATTTTTTCCGCAGCTAAAAAAAAACTTCCTGCTTGTTTTTTTAGTGTTTTGGCAATGAGTTGGGCTTCAAAACCACTTTGAATGAGAGAAATAATGTAATTCTAACTGGTAAACTCACTGCAGGCAGTTATCGTGTTGTATTTTGTTGCAAATTTTGAAATCCAAGATGGCCGCTGGCAGCCATGTTTTTTTGGCCGAATGACCTAAAAATGACTCATTCCTATTTACATGTCCATGTTAACATCCATGATAAATAGTATGCACAGAAATTCATATACAGCTGTTTACAGTGAATTTCCCCCCGCAAATCTCTGTTTTAGTGTTAAAAGGGGGTGGGTGTCAAAAAATGGTCGGAAAAAACTGCCGAAAACGGAAAATAATTTGGCGGTGGGGGTGGGTGGGTACAAAAATGATCGAAAGGGAAAAAATGCCATACGTGCCTGAAATTATTTTCCGAACCCCCCCCCCCCCCCCCCTGCCAAGCTTACAATTATTATGGGATTAAAGTAGCCTCACATTTGAGAAAATTAGTGCACTATTAGTTCCTAGTGGTCTGAACAATGCAGCTTGTGGTCCACTACTGGTATATAGTGCGTCTGGTTGAAACACGAAAACAACAACTATGGTGCACGTTACATGCGAAATGACTGCAAAAGTATGCATGGAAAATTTGCGAGTGTATATGAACCCTTAGCCATAACCGGTCATTACTGTTGTAGATATATCACGTATAAGGGGCTGGGTCCATGCAATACATTTGGACACCTGCTCATGCCATACAACACTCGGCCCATGGCCAGCTTACATCATAGTGGCATTGGTGCATGATCTGATGGTCCCTTAATTCGGAGTCGGATCGTGACGTTTTTATTTAAATAACTACAAGGCTCATTGGATTTTTCAACTTTTCTCCAAATATTTTATGCCGTTGCCATGGAAATTATATTTTATCCTGACACATGCAGCCACCCGACAAACAAAATGTTCCCACTGTAACTAAGCAACATATTTGTGAAATATAGTGATTTAGTTACCAAAGTCACAAAAACGTGTTTATTTTGGTCTGATGGTCTCTAAAGGGTAATGTATCGTGACTTAAAATATGATTAAATATAAACTATAAATGTTGTGACATGATTGTTGACCGCGATCGTCTTATATCAAGTATATCAAACAAATTGAACGCGCTGATGGTGTTAAAATGGTTGTGTATTATGAAAGGGGATTACTTTTAAGACTAACACATGTGCTATGGGTAGCCTGAGTGGGATATGAGACAGTTTATAAAATATATATATATACAATTACCATTTCCCAAATGACCTTGACCTTAGCAATTGACCTTGACCCTATATGTACTATGGCCTAGTCTATTTGATGGACCATTAATGGCACTATGAGTTCACATCATTTATTCAAACACAAGGCTCATCGGGTTACCAACAGCGGGCTTTTTCAACTTTTCTCCAAATACTTGATGCCATTGCCATGGAAACCAGATTTTATCCTGATACATGATCCCTCACCTGGGCACCCCTCTCCAAAACGTTTTCACTATAACTAAGTAACACATAATTATGGTGAAGTGTCAAGCTTCAGTTGCTAAAGTCACAAAATCATCTTTATTTGGTCTGATGGTCTCTTAATGGTAATGTATCGTGACTTATGTACTGCCACAAATACTATAAAAACTAGTACTTAAAATATGATTATGTATCAACTAAATTCTGGCACATGTTGACATTTGCTGTAGTATACAGATGCATCATATACCAAATTGAATACCGTGGTTGCGCCCTATTTTTTGCGCATTATGGTGGGGATTGCTTTGCTGACTAAGGCACTATGGGTAGCGGAATATGAGACAAATATAAAATATATAACAAAACATCACATTTTTTGAATGACCTTGACCTTAGTAATTGACCTTGAACCTATATGTCATAGTGGCTTAGTCTGTTTGGTGGACTATTATTATTGGCACTATGAGTTCATATAATTTCTTCTTTGGTTCTCAACAGTGGCCTTTTTCAATTTTTCTACAAATATTTGATGCCGTTGCCATGGAAACCTGCTTTTATTCCGACACAGGACCCCCCACCCGGGCAAAAGGTTTTCCCTATTAATAAGCAACATATCTTTAAAGTTTTATGCTTTAGTCAATAAAGTCACAATTAAACCCCTCATAGACTCCACTACAATTCCAACAATAAGCCCAACCTTAGTTGGCGTAGTATAAAATGAAATTCATCTCCGATTCCCTCTCCATCGCATAACGAGCATAATCTCGCGCTATTTGGTGTTTGTCCAGGAACCAGGTTCAACCGGCAACCGGTGGTTTCTGGACCTGAACTTCGATATAATAGCATATTGTTGTTGTCTATATACCGAGGAATGTACATGTAGGTCGGGTAAACTGTTCTCTAATGTATCTGTAAAAAGTAAATTTGGTTCTGTGTATGTATATATGCACATTCATCCGATTCATCTAGAAAAGGGTCTATTCGAGTCCGGCACAAGTTTTTTTTTTGTAGATCATTTAAGAAATGGAACGCAGCAACACCCATTACTTATATTTACACTCAACCGAGTCAACTGACTAAAAGCACAGGTATTAGGCACAATTTTTTTTTTTTAATTTAATAAAACTCTCGGAAAGGTATCTATCTCATTTTTGATAGAGGTCAGCATTTTTCTCTACAAAAGCAACATTTTATTTTGTATTGATCTGTATTTGCAGCACTATGTGACCAAATAATCATAGTTTTCAAAAAAGTTTGGTTCGCCGTCGTATTTGAGATTAGTGAACATAGAAAAACATTTAAAGTTGATAAATCAAATTGATTTGGTTGGTACCCGAAACGCCCGTCCAATGAAAAATAAAAAAAATCAAACAATCCACCCCCTAAATCACCGAAATCTATACTCTAAAACATCAAACTAAATAGGTCTATTGTCAAACAGACGTTGTTTCACGAAGGACAGCTAATTTGGGTGTGGTACTCAACATACATCGAGTTTAATAACGATTTTTGTCTTTTTTTCCCCGTCAGTTTTACAGATTTATTTTCGCGGGAGGCCATTTTGAAAGTGCCAAACAAACTCGAGAAACTCTGTAGTAAATGACTCCAAAATAAAATAATTTTACATCGATAAAAAAAAATGTTTTATCTAATTCCTTATCTAGTGGGTATTATATATCCACCGCATGATTTTTGTCATTAAGAATGCCGGATATCTATTAAAAGAGAGATATTAAAATTAATTTAATAAAGTTCAAGTTACTTTCGCTTTTAGTTTTCCAAAATGGCCTCCCGCGAAAAGAAATCTGTAAAACTGGCGAAAAAAAAAGGACATAAATCGTTATTAAACTCGATGTATGTTGAGTACCACCCCCAAATTAGCTGTACTTCATGAAACAACGTCTGTTTGACAATAGGGCTATTTAGTTTGATGATAATAGTATAGATTTCGGTGATTTAGGGGTTGGATTATTTGATTTTTTGATTTTTCATTGGACGGACGTTTCGGGTACCAAAAAATAAATTTCATTGACAACTTCGAATAATTTTCTATGCTCACTTGTTTAAAGTACGACGGAAAGCTAAACTTTAACCAAAAATATGATTACTTGGGCACATAATGCTAGAATTCCAGATCAATTTGATAAAACATTTTGCTTTTGTGATGATGACTTTTGACCTCCTATTTTCACTATCAGCCTTGATACTTAACTATATATATATTTAATTTTTTTTGGCCAAATACCTATGACTAAACGAGCATTGCTCATTTAGCGCCCATTTCCAACGCTATTCTCCTATCTCGTTGTAAGTTGTATATACATAATTGTGGAAATAAGTATAGGGGCCTATGTGCGGCCAAGCTTCGTGCAGAGTTCAGACCCCTGCGCAGGGCGTACCGCTGCCCCCACCTACTCGCAATGTGAAGAAATGTCACATTTATTTATTTGAGACTTTTGCAGGTTACAATTCATTCTGCATTATTCTGAGAAACTGAACTGTCCATATTCGTTTGAAAATTGTCTAGATCAAGCCAGAATGAATTGTAACTGACGAAACACTTCAATAAAAAATGTTAGATTTAATTAAGAAAATACACATGCCGGCAGCGTTCAGACATAGCGTAGCGAGGGGACTTAACTCTGTTTTGCAGCTTGGCGTGCGACGTGACGTAATTTCAACGTCCTGCATTATATCATGTTCCACAGCGCAAATTAATGCATATATATTATTGAGTATTTACATAGAAAGTAAATAAGGTGGCATTGTAATTCAATTTAGTATTTGTCACTAAAAACAAATACTAACTTTAGTTATCGATTCACCGACATCCGCGCTTCAGCGTGCATCAAATCTGAATGTAGCACGGTAACATTTCATCGGCGCAGAACGGAGTAGCGAAACGAGTACACCCGCGCGTTCTTGTCTATAGATACCGTTCATCGGCCGCTTCAGCGTGCATCAAATCTAACTGTAGCACGGTAAAATTTCATCGGCGCAGAACAGAGTAGCGAAACGAGACAACCTGCCCCACAGGAAATTGTTACGGAGCAGTGTTCCGAGTAACGCAATGAACAAACCCAACGATTTGTGCACGGTGACAACGGCAAAATGAAAGTCTCGATTCGTGTCATGGAAATGACTAAATGATACTTTTTATACATTTTTTTGTGTGCAAATTCATTGCTAGATTGAATTACAATGGAGATAAACGTACCCTGTTTCGTTGTAGATTCTGGGATTCGAGCCGGCTCGTTCACAAACTGTTTTCATGCTCGAATCCCAGAATGTACAACGAAACAGGGTACGTTTATCTCCTAATTAGATTCCGTTGAAAATTTAAATTGTGCATTTTCATTTACGAACTCAGGCTATCCCTTGAGAATATGTTTAGAAATTGAGACGTGTAGTTGCACGCAATGTCACCATGCGAAGTGAACCGCGTGGAGTATAAACAGCTATCTGTCACAACACTCGCTGATTTTACGACATATCGGTAATTGTGTAGGTACACTGGCATCCATCTGGAGATATTACAATGTAATTCTTGTAATGGCAATATTGGTTCTCGCCATGGGAGGTAACCCGTTTTCAATACCCCGTGATTTCTCGGGGGATTTCCGGTGAATGGTCACGAATATCGCCAATCACGGCGACAAATAATGTGAATCAGTCCCAATATTGCGAATCAGTGCCAATAATGTGAATCAGTGCTTTTATATGGGCTTATATTGAGAATCACCCTGAGGGATTACCGCCGATACTGTGATGACCCACATGCACTGAGCCAATCTATACCAGAGCGCACCAGTCATATACTTCCTTTCTGACTCTGTTACCGACTGGGTACCAGTCTGTGTTTCTATATTTAGCATGGGGTTTTCCAGCAAAAATGGCGATATCCGATCGCTCCAAAGTCAAATTTTCTGCGTGCTTTGAGAACAATTCCCACAATAAAACATAATTACATAATGAACAATCAGAGCGGTAGTTTTGTTGACGATTTTCACAAACTACTCGTCAAAATTGCAGCAAATTAGAACTCTTGTGTTTAAGTTGCCGTGCGAGTTGTGACAATGTCGTACGCGTGTGTTTAGACTTGTGTGTTGATAAAATAATCGGAGAACCGAATCACACCATTTCGAAGTATAGTTCTTCGGTTTTAGTGGGACTTTTCAAACTTAACGTTCAAAATTTACAATTTTTTTCTTCGAAATTTTGTGATAGGGCAGAATGTTGATCTGTTCGCTTAGTATATATCTTAATATCGCGGAAGTCCACCAAATGTGGGTGAAATGTCGCCGGTTGCAGCGGTCTTACCGAATCGTCAAGGGAGGTAAACCCTGCATGGCGTTTGGCACTGAGCAGCGCTCTCTCGCTGAAGTCTCATTGCATGCAGTTCATGTCAGAAATACATTGAGGACAAGAAAACCACAGTCAGAAATGGTAACGCGCTCAAGATCATATATTATATACCCATGATTGTAATTATAGAATTTTATTTTATTTCTGTTATTTGTAATTGGCATAGCTTATCACAAACCAAAAATCAACATTATTGACATAATGTAAACGCCAATAAACGAAATTGAAATTCTCAACTACACCTTTTACCGGGCTCGGCCTCGGGTCGCACTACAACTTTTAATGTGTCCCAATAATTAACATTCTATAAATAGAAGCCCCAGCGCCCAGGCGAAACAGGAATTTGTACATTAGTATACACGCGGCGCGCGTAATAAACGTTCACCGAGGGACGTGGCGAAAACCAAAGTTACCAAGTAATAAAAAAAAATATAACAAATATAGGCTAACTGGGGGTTGTAAATATATATATTTGTATAATTATTATGTACATTGTACTATAGCTGATGTGGCCGACTTGGTCCGGGCTATATAGGGATTTCTTTGTGATCGTCTCCGTCTTGGCAGAATATTAGGAGAAAGAAAAACACATTGTTCGATTGGTCCAGAAACATGCCTCTATGAGCGTATATGGGCGAGATCAAGGTCAATGACACGGTCGCACATGAAATTGGACTCGCCCATGTTGTTCTCCGGATAAAAGTAGGCTTACATACCAAATTTGAGTCGGATCGGTCGAGGTCCAGAAACACGCCTATATGATCGTATATGGGCGAGGTCGATGTCAAGGACACGGTCGCAGATTAAATTGGACCCACCCATGTTGTTCCCCGGATCAAATTAGGCATACATACCAAATTTGAGTCGGATCGGTCGAGCAATTTTCGAGTCATATAAGGCACACACAAACAGACAGACAGACAGATGTTCCAAAATATATAATAGACTAGCTGATGTGCCCGACCTATTCAAAAAACAAATTTCAAGTCGATAGCTCTACCCAGCCCGACGTTGTCCGGGCTATTCAAAAACCAAATTTCAAGTCGATAGCTCTACCCGTTTCCGAGATCTCGTCTGCGCATGCGCGAAGCTGTCGTCGCACGGGCTCGGTGACCCGATAAAATTCGTATCCGGGGCAAGATACATTCACATAGCAAATTTCAAGTCGATAGCTCCACCCGTTTCCGAGATCTCGTCTGCGCATGCGCGAAGCGGGCGCCGCAATGGCTCGCCAATACGACCGCCTGGTCAAACTACACACACGTAATGATCAGATAAAATTCGTATCCGGGGCAAGATACATTCACATACCAAATTTCAAGTCGATAGCTCCACCCGTTTCCGAGATCTCGTCTGCGCATGCGCGAAGCTGTCGTCGCACGGGCTCGGTGACCCGATAAAATTCGTATCCGGGGCAAGATACATTCACATAGCAAATTTCAAGTCGATAGCTCCACCCGTTTCCGAGATCTCGTCTGCGCATGCGCGAAGCGGGCGCCGCAATGGCTCGCCAATACGACCGCCTGGTCAAACTACACACACGTACCAAGTTTCGTCCCGATCGGTCGAGAATCGTAGAGCTGTATAAATGACATACGTACAGACAGACAGACAGGGGTCTTCAAAATATATAGGAGACAAGCAGGGTTACACGGCGTTGCCCAAGTTAAAGTGGTGTGAAACCCCCTGCATGATGTGGATATTTGGTGGGAATAGAGAATACTCTTGCTCAAAGTGTTACACGTATATATTCTCATAAATTGAAAATCCAAATAGCATCACAAAACATGATTCTTTCACATGGAAGTATAAGTAGTGGCCCACCTTGTCGGATCGGAGCGATTGTCATTTTGTTTATCGCGATTAATCAGTCCCACCAATAAAGAAGTATGTATTTATTTACAACTGTGCGTATACTTCAGACGTTATTCATTTTTGTAAATCGTATACAGTCGATGTGGATGGAATTGGCGTTTGTTTGTTTGTTTGTTTTTTTTATATTTTTTATTGGGATCAAAACATGAACATCATAAACATTCTTCAATTCATATAGCATTCTGATATTTTCTCCGTACACAGAAATAAAAATGATGTTCAGAATAAGGAAACATTGTATGTTAAACAACCAATGTGAAGGGTTATTGTTGGAACTTTTCTTAATAACATCTCAATTCATAGCTCAGATATATTCCGATTACAAAGAAATGAAAAAAAGTTTGCAGACCAAGACTAAAGTCCACTAAATGTCAATATTTACAAAAATATTTAGTAACGTGGGAATTGGTTAACCGTTAATAGTAACCATTCCAATTCATTTAGAATATAACATGCCGATATTTGTCGCGTATAACTAACTGAAAAGGTTCACTAAACGATGTTAAATAACATGTTAACCCTTTACCCAACAGAACGCCCAGAAACGCCCTAACAGCCTAAATTATCTTCGGTCTGTCTCAATAAAACCATGGAAATATGGGTATCATTGGAACCGGCTCATTGAGCACATTGTGATAGTTACAGTTATGCCCTGTGCCAATGCATTCTCTTATATATGCGAGTCGACCATAGGTCGCCTCGCATATATAAGAGAATGCATTGGCCTAAAAAAAACTTTTTTTTAACACTTTTTACCATTTTTTCTTTAATATGTGTTAAGCCAATGCATTCTCTTATATATGCGAGGCGACCTATGGTCGACTCGCATATATAAGAGAATGCATTGGCACAGGGCCGTTCTGTTGGGTAAAGGGTTAAACACCGATATAAACAAACAGCTGGAAGGGTGCATGTGCGATTTAAATTTCTTATACCATCCACAATTCCCCGTGCAGTATAATAGTAGATAGCATCCCGATGTATGTCACGTGAAAATAAATGAAAGATGTTCAAATAACAATGCAACAAAGCAGGTTAAAGAACAATAGAAACACACAACGCGCAGTGAGCTTAAGGTTAACGCTCGAATTCCCGTGTCAGTTACTCGGTGCGCACTTTTTAGCATGCGGCCATGGTTCAATAAAGCATGTCGAGATTTTCGATTTCTTATTAACTTTCATCTTATTTAAATTCAATAACCTATTACTGTTGTCTCATTCGCATCGCGCGTTCTGGCAGGTGCCTAGTTCAGTGCTATTACGGTGGAAAATATATATATGGAAAATATATATTGATTTTATATATTTACTAATACATTGAAAATTATATTTACCATATATATATTTTTTATATGTCTAATGATATATGTGCATGTGGACTTTCAGTATAACATTTTAATATTATCTTGCAAATTTAATCAAAGAATTCACTTATGGAAAAAGTTCGATGATCTAAACGAAATATCAAACTGTCCACTTGCACCATTAACTAAATTGAATTCTGTGGTAAGCTGACAAATTCTAATATAGACGAAATATTTAATAAATAATTCGTGTCATAACGACTTAATTTAATCCTGAACAAATGGATAAACGACGATGTAACCAGCTCTCACATGTCATGACCGGATTTATTATTATCAAACGAATCATTAACAATATCTTTAATTTTAGGGTGGCGACAGGAAGACGACCTGGTAGGTCATGTCGCATCCACATGACTTGTCTATTTTTGTTACATTTACTTTTTTATGTACTAGATATTATATAAGATTTGTCACGAAATAAACTATTCTGATTCTGAGACGCCACCGAAATAACCGCAAAGCGATACGTGAATATATATCGCGACATAATCGCTGATGGTTCTTCTAAAATAGAGTACCAAGTACGAACATTCGCACGTACCTTTCTAATCGTATGGTTCACGAAAATATCCAGGTTCCTTTTAAATCATATTTCGCCCATTGGCCCATAGACAAGTAAAACACGTTCACGGAAAACACACATAGAGGGCGTAATAACTACCTGAAACAGACTCCATTCGGGAGCCTTTATTCGGCGTTGGAAGGGCCTGCGGCCTCTACACAAAGTGGGGGTGGGGCCTGTGGCCCCTTAGTGCGTTAGGGATATGTGGTCCCTGGCCCCTGTGTGTGCTTGCCGCACATTTCGATCTTTAAAGACAGAGCATTTGTTCAGCGGCGACCCCTGTGTGCTCATCGCGCACATTTTCATCGCTTAAACAATTTTATTTATAAAAAAAAAAAAAACAATTAAATGAATTTGTTTTTTTAAATTAAATTTGTTTAAATGAAAATTTGGAAAACTAACGCCGTATTAACATCCGCCATGGTACCCCGATTCACCACACCAAATATGGTCGAAATCGGTCCAGGGGTCTAGGAGAAAAGGCAGGACAGCCAGGTAGATCTTGGTACTTTTTGAAGTTTTGACAGGGAACCTTATAAAGTCGAAAAACTAACGCAGGGAATATATTTCTTAGTTATTGTATGTTCCTTAATAATGTACTTCACTGTAGGTGAAGGTCTAGGTCCTAACTAGAAAGTTCACGACTTAACGGTCAGAAATTTCCTGGTATTTCAATATGGATTTTCTCAAAATCTGTTCGGAAAATCTTTGTGAAATTTGGTACAAGCGATTATAGTGACACAATATTTAAGAACCATCGACCAATTGGATTTTATAACCTCATTTAATTTACTTTTATAGCATGACAAATAATTAAAAATTCACTGTTTTCAGGTACCAAGAACTTCTGTAAAATATATTGTTTTCAAAAGTGCAGTTCATATATCCATGATATCATATCTCCAGATCATGAGAGGAGACTTAATTATTCTAGATTCGTGAAATTTAATGATTATTTTCAATAAGAAAGGCAACTGCCCATAAATAATTTTCTATATTTGAGGAATTTCATGCCATGCCTGTTGATCAATGAACAATTGGGCTGAGATAAGTTGTGGGTCAAGGATTCATAACCAAGTTAAAACTGACCGCCATATCTCTTATAGTCTGGTCGATAAAAGGTTTGACCTAGAAAAAATTTGGACTAAGTTTGTTTTTATTCCATTTTGAAGAGGACTATTTCCTCTACAACATATCCAAAATCCGCTAAAATCCGCTCTGAGCAAACCTTTTTACAGAGATTTTTAAAAATGCTCATTTTTCGACCTTGCGAAATACGTTTTTCTACAATATCCCTCATCGGCGACACCAGAACGCATTAATCCTCCATCCGATATATACCAGTTTGTGTAAAAGAGTATAGGGGGCGAATAGAGTGACAAGGACAGAAAACAATGCAATCGCGGCGATGAAATGGCTGTCAAAATGGCCGCAACTACAATCCATGCTACGATGAAAGCAACATATTGGATAACCCCCTATAAGCGAAAATACACATTTGTAATTTACAAGAATGTTGTTATATATCTTTAAATGTACACATATAATTAAAACATATCTATCTGAATGATTTATCGATCACTGCTACGCACGTTAACCCAATGATTTACGTTCGGGTTTTCTTATTAGAATACATCCAACAGTCGGACCAAAAACAGTTATTTTGGGCATGCAACACACGAAGTAATATTTTGTCACACAGTGCGTGGTAGTTTCCTTTTGGAATGATGATTAATTATTGATTGTAAAGCAGAAACTGAAGAGCCCACCCTATCTGTGTAAATACTAGCTATATTTCCAGAATTTTCAACACTCTCCGTGACAATAAACCATACACGTATGTCGTAATGCTGATTATACTGTCAAGAAACACTTATCTCTTCAACAGAATAGTAGCATATCTCACTAGATCGAAGAGACTGTACGTCGTACATTTTATTTAGTACTAATTTTCATGGTGCTCCCAAACCGGTTTCTTAGTAGACAATTATGTTCAAATTACTTCAATCGGCACGTTACAACATGAATATGTACCCCGCAATACACACTATTAGTTATCAGTATCTTGTTGTTTGAAATTATATTACCATTGCCACCCACAGACTTGCGCTAAATATCAGGTCATCAGCGTTTACAGTTATTAGTTCTGCGTTTACCATTCACTCAATGTTGCTATTTATGGTTTTGTATGCAGCAGATATGTGTAACATTAGGGAGAATGGGTAAACGCGGCGATGCGTTGCAGAAAAGGTCGTACGTTTCGCGTATATGTGGCCTTAGTGCATTTAAGTGCACATACTTTCCAGGTATAAAGACAGTCTCTGCCATAGAGTATGTAGGCAAATTGGGTTATGTTGAGAATTTATTGAAGATAGTCCATTGTAATCCTTTGTATTTTGATAAATTGCGTTCATGGTATACCACCATGTATTTGTGTGATAACAATGAAATATTCGTGTTTAATCACTTGACCGGAGGCAACTATGACTACTATTTTAAGACACGGACAATAGGATCTACACATTTTACCTAGTACCATATGAATAGCTCTCATACTGTTCTATGGTAGTGAATTTTGACAGACTGTGTGTTGTAGATTCAAAAATAAATGATTATCGGTCACATTCGTGAGACTGTTTTCATTACATATATTTCTGCTTCTAGAAAAGGTCACACAATGAGTACATCCCTATTAGATCACATTTAACTGTTTTAATACACATATATTACACGATTCAAGATAAACAGTACAGATAAAACTGCGTTATTCTTCTATTTCTTGGCGCCCATAAAGTCCACATTCAATCGTTGTATGAGACCTGGCTTTCGGTTGCTCTCTCGCGAGATACATTAGAGAGAATTCTTACATACTATTATCAATAGCTGCCCTTATACTCTGAAATCATTCTTCCTCGTATAATTCGACGGCCTGTTCGTTCTTGTAAAACCAGCTATTCAATTTTCCGCAAATTGTAAATTTCATTCGATTTTGTCCATTTTGGCGGCCCTTTTGGACAGACATTCTACCGCTATGGTTTACGACTAAGGATTGTTTGTGTGGATTTTATTTTATTACTAATTTGGTATTTGTTGGCGCACCTACCACCGACATTCAGGATTTTTCTATACCAACTGCCATCATGGACGCCATCTTGTATTACAGAAAATGCTCAAAGCGGATTTTAGCGGATTTTGGATATGTTATAGAGCATATATTCCTCTTCAAAATGGAATAGAAACCAACTTAGTCCAAATTTTTTCTAGGTTGACCCTAAAATTTTAGTTTATCGACCACACTATTAACACTGTGGCACAATTCCTGTCGATTGCTCTCTGCTTGAGTGGACCGCAATGCATATACAAATTTGTTTGCACTGGGCTGGAGTATTTGTGACTGGTTTATTCTTCATTATAATATATGGGGTTATGATGCTATATTATGCAATTAAAAATCTAACTAAACATTATGATACAAATGAAGCCTCCTTTCATAGACCCAAGACAATTATAAGCTATTAATTTGGTGATTGCAGTTTTGTGTGATAATTATTCTAGCAGTTCTAAAGGGGCAAAAAGTTAAATAAAATTTTCAACCTCTCTAATGTATTAAAATCCATTGTTTTTAACGTCTCTTAATAATTGCTCATATTCTACATAGAATGAAGATGATGATATGTGAAATTTAAGATTTTTTGCCAGATAGATCCAGAGAAATTCTTTGTTGAATATCTCTTGCCTTTTTTGGCTGGATTTATGCAAAACGTGCGTCTCCCCCTTAAGTGACTTTGTGAGCGATTTTGCTTTGCGTCGCTTACAATTGTGGAGATTATCCTGAGTAATTAATTCAATGTTTATTGCGATATCGGCTCAGAAAAGTCACAGTAAAGCATGCAATTTCGAGTTTGGACCTTCACCTGTAGTGAAGTATATTATTAAAGAACAGATAATAACTAAGAAATAAATTCCCCGCGTTATTTTTTGACTTTATAAGGTTCCCTGGCAAAACTTCAAAACGTTCCAAGGTTTTGTACTGGCGGAATATGATCTCTGTGACCGTTAGCCAGAGTCGAGATTCATGGCATGTCTAGACAGCCGATCCTTCTATTTTATATATATATAGGTTATGGATGGCAAAAACCTTAAGATCTTCTTTCTTTATGACTACAAATTCGAGTGGTTATCTCGGACAAGTGGATTCATGGAACAGCACCAAAATCCGAATTTCAATCGATTTCCGCCATTTTGATGGCTATTTAGCGAAGGTTTAATGCTTAGATATGTCCTATCAGAATGTCTCATTGTATATATGCGAATTTCAATCGATTTCGGCCATTTTGATGACCATTTAACGAAGGTGTAATGTTTAGATATGTCCTATCAGTATATATGTCTCATTGTATAGATGTTAATTTAGTCTAAAGTCATGCAAAATGTACCGTCTATTGTGAATATTCGATATTGTTTTAACTAACGACCATTTTGCATGGGCCCACGCTGAATTGTGAATTTTCCCCAAAGAGGATACACAGAATAACACCAACAAGAAATTCAATTAATTGAGGAAAAACACCCACTGTCCCGAGTGGTATTGATACGCTATTGGAGGGTCTTCCACTTCGCATGCAAAATAGCAAAATATTATTAATTGATGACTGATGTACATGTACAGTACACACATAGTAATAACAATTAACGTTATGATTTGAAACTAACCATGATAGGATATTGACAGTAAGGTGGTATTATCTACTACGGGTGGTACCGGTATTAGTAATAATAGTACCATTCTAGCATAATATATGTGTACATGATGTATGGGAAATATTAAAGGACAAAACAATAGTTACAATACAATTAGAACTTTTTTAATTAATCGCAAGAAGAGCTAATTGCGCTTAAGCACAATAAGGGAATCTCTATTGTGATTAAGCGCAATAAGGATATATTTAACTGTGCTTAAGCGCAATAATGGAATTTACAAATTGCGCTTATATAATAAAACCCAATAAGGAATCTCTTAATAAGGAATATATTATATATAGAACATAAACTCCCTATAATTCAGGTGGTGTAGTCCATCTCCATGGTACAATGGGTGGAACAAATATAGGATTATTCTACTATTTGCACAAGGGTGATCTAATGAGAGATATTAATTGCGCTTAAGTGCAATATTGATGTAATTTCGCTTACGTGTAATAAGGAATGTCTTATTACACTTAAGCGCAATAAGAATATTCCTTATTGCACAGGAATATCACATTGTGCTTATTTAGCGCAATAAGGTATCTCTAACTGCGCTTAAGCACAATAACTGAAGGAATATTCTTATTGGGCTTGAGCTCAATTAGAGATTCCTTAAGTTATTGCAGTTCATCGAAATTGTCTATTAAATGTCAAGTTGGTTTCCCATAGAGATCATCAACGATGTCTATGCGCAAGGGACCTACGCCAGTCTTCTCTGTTGGGATTCCAATTGTTGGCTTATTAAATATGCACATATGCTTAAGATACAGTCGTGCGCGAAGCGCGCTCCCGTAGGTGGGGTTTTGGATCCCAGTGAATTAAAATATCATTGAAATAATCGGTCCCCCCCCCCCCCCATCCAATAAACATCCATATATTGAATAGTTTTTGGAGCAGAATTAGATAGTCCATATTGGACGCCATCATGGAATTTAATTTTTTTATTTAATTTTCACACATAGTTATTAGTTATGTGGATGGCGTTATCATTAAACATCACACCCGTATATTGATTATGTGGATAGAGTTATCATTAAACCTCACATCCTTATATTGGTTACAGTAATGCCCAAAGTAATTGACCACTTAACCGCAGCAGAATTATTGGTAATTTTTCAGGATTTAAAATCCTGAAAAATTACCCATAATTCTGCTGTGGTTAAGTGGTCAATTACTTTGGACATTACTGTATGTGGATGGAGTTATCATTACACCTCACATCCTTATATTGGTTAGGTTATGTAGATGTGAGTTATCATTAAACCTCACATCAGTGTGTTGGGGATTTTGGACCTTGACTTGGGACCTTTGGTTTTTAATACAACAAATGCGAGTACACCTTATACACAAGTTTCTTGGATAAGATGAGTTTGAAGCCTGCTTACATTTCGAAATGTTGTCAGTTTTGTATCGTCTACAGCAGAACTCGGCATGTTGAAGCAAAAGTTACAAGAGATAAAATATGTACGTAACGAGACTATAATACAAATGAAAAAATAAATTGAGGGAGGAGTGGGCGATACAGGGAACTAAGGGTTGAACCGATATAAATGTGTAGAGCGATAACGACCAATGTTGACATATCATGCATCTCAACTCTACTGTTGCAACAAGGCTATAAAATGGGGGGGGGGGGGGTGTCATAATCTTAGTTATCTCTATATAGTGCCAGAATAGTCATATATGGACTTCTATAGTGGTACAATGCAAATTGGAATCAAATGATAAAAATATGTATGTAACACAACTACGGTATACGGATGAAAATAAAAATAATAATTTAGGCCGGGATTAGATGTTGGGTTGGTTAAATAGACTCGGAGAAAAAGGGGAACGATGAACTGACATAAATTAGTAGAGCGATAGCGATCAATGTTGCCATGTGATGCATCGCGACTGTACTGTAGCGGCAATGATATAAAATTGGGGGGGGGACTGAAATTATCTCTATCTCTATAGATGGCACCAGGATTATATAGAAAGGAATACCAATTGATATACGTATACCGTCTATAGTAATACCATAGACATATAAGTACAAGTATCACATGATAAAATATTACGTAACTTGACTATAGCGATGAAAAAAAAAAAATTGGACCGGGATTAGACGTTCGGTTGGTTATATGTGGATAATTGGATATGGAATTCATACCGATGAGACGATAAAAATTAGTGGAGCGACAAAGACCAATGTTGACACTTAGTCAGGCGGTTGATACGATAGACCGAAATAAATTTGTCGGGTGATAATGACCAATGTTGACGTATAAAGTAACGCGACTGTACTGTCGCACAATTATCAGGTAGAACCTGTCAAATATGGACTCTGGTGGCCAATATGGAACAGGTCAGAAAACATTCGCAGGGCCCTAAAATTTATTTAACATGGGATCTGCCATTAAAATTTATTTATGTCGATAAAATTCTTATTTTTCAAAATTTTAAGCTGAAACTTGGTGTGTCTGTGTGGAATACTTATATATTCCTAAAATGACAGGGTACAGCACGTAATTATTTTTTAGATGGAAGAAATTAATTTTTTTCGATGATAAATTTTAACATGGGATTTGCTATTCAAATCGATTTATGTCGATAAAACTCTTATTTTTCAAAATTTTAAGCTGAGACTTGGTGTGTCTGCGTGGAATACTTATATATTCCTAAAATGACAGGGTACAGCATGTAATTATTTTTTAGATGGAAGAAATTAATTTTTTTCAATGATAAATTTTAACATGGGATTTGCTATTCAAATCGATTTATGTCGATAAAACTCTTATTTTTCAAAATTTTAAGCTGAGACTTGGTGTGTCTGCGTGGAATACTTATATATTCCTAAAATGACAGGGTACAGCACGTAATTATTTTTTAGATGGAAGAAATTATTTTTTTTCGATGATAAATTTTAACACGGGATTTTCCCATTAAAATCGATTTATGTCGATAAAACTGTTATTTTTCAAAATTTTAAGCTGAGTCTGAGGTATGTCTGCGTGGAATACTTATATATTCCTAAAATGACAGGGTCCAGCACGTAATTATCTTTTAGATGGAAGAAATTGATTTGTTTCCATGATAAAAATCGAGCGTGTACTGTGCCGCAGGCAGTGTGCGCTCAAAATGTAAACAACTTTCTCAAGTGTCGTTTTGGTCAACATATCGCTTTCTCGACGGGGAGATCTGATCCGAATAATAGCTAAGATGTATTTAGATAGAATTATTGAAAGAATTTGACCGATTATTGTGCAGTTTGAGAGAATCGAGTGGAGAAAAACGTTTAGTCAAACACGCGAATTCTGCCAATTACAGTTGCAGACGAGCGCTGTCAGAATCAAATATTATAAATACACAGATTGACAACAAATGCAGGCTTGAAACTCACCTTTTTGGGAGGTAAATCCCACTTATTAGATATAAAAACAATCCTTCCTAAGCACATTCCACAAGTTTTTAATATCTTAGGACACAGTAACAGTCAAAATGAATGAATTTAAATCACGATTGCGAGACGAAGCGAGACATGTACTGTGTACGATTTTTGACTCATTTTGATGCGCCTTGTTTTCGATGACGTCATTTGCGTTGCCCCACAACCTTAACCCTTTCCAATTCCGGGGCATTTCAATTGGTTGAAATAAAAAATTTCTCAAGTTCCAGCTCAACCTGAATCTAGTTACCCAATTGGTAGAAATACGTTAGCAGTAATTCTTAGTTTAATGAGTTATAACTCTAATTTTATTGACGATATGAGCTCAACAGCATAATATGAAACAGTTTATGGCGGTGTTATCCAAACGTGTGCTTTGATAATGATTATAATTTTATTTTGCGATCAAACGTCAGTGCAGCTCAGCAGAAACGCATAGACACTAGTTCAGTTCAGCAGAAACGCATGAGTCCTACGATTATAGTACACCCACTGGACGCGCTGCGCGCGTCGGTCAGTGGGTGAAAAAAAACGCCTTGGTAACTATTTATTCTAGACATACGCCCATCGAACAGAGTGCGTGTGATTAATAGCAAATTGACTTGTAATGTTTCTTCCCATTATCACCAGGGATATTAAAACCCCTGTCACACTCAGGCCGGCGCTCACGATCATTGCGCTGCAAAAGTATCAAAGCGCCCACATAAACGCACTAAGGTCTCCAAGAACCGATTGGTGACGCAGTGGACACTGGCTACAACGGGCGAGGATCTCCATGGTCGCCCATAGGTGCCAGAGCGCCGCGCTTGTTTTATGCATACACAAAACAAGCGCAGAGGCTCGGCGTTCTGACCAGGACGTAGTACTGTCGCCGTGACAACGCAAAGCAAAGCGCCAAGCGAGCGACGTGAGCGTTATGTGGACGTAGCAAGAGCACATAATTAGCTTCTCGTGGTCGCAGCAAGGAATTAGTCTTGTCTTTTGCGACTACAGTAAGCTTAAGCAAGTTCTCACTACGTGCCTTTCCCGTCCTTACTACGCTCAATGAGGCTCTGTCCAAAACTTATTGCGCTCTTTCTGCGCTATCATGGGGTGTTATGGACTGGTTCCCGCTCATAGAACGTCCACATTGTGCTGCCACTGCGACTCTGGCGCTCGCTTTACGCCCAAGCGTTATACATGGCGTTCTTCCGGCGTTTACAGCAGTACGATCCCACTTTGAAATGCGGTCTGCTCACACCGCGGAAAATTGTCAGAAATTTTCAATCTGTTAAAACAAGAGAACCAATGTCAGAAATGGTAACGCGCTCAAGATCATATATTATAAACCCAAGAATGGAATTGTAGAATATAAAACATATTGGTTTTGCGAATGACCAACTCAGAATTCCGTTAAATAACAATAACAACCAGCACCTAATTAACGAACCGGTGGCCGACTCGACCGTCTCCGACCACAACCCCCAGTGGGCTGCAGAAATGTCTTTTATTTGTAATTGACATATAGTTTATCACAAACCAAAAATCAACATTAATCAACGTTGATTAACACAATAAACGAAATTGAATTTACCCAACTACATGCACCTTTTACGGGACTCGGCCTCCAGCTTGCAGTTTGACTTTTAATCATCCCAAAAATTCCCATTCTATAAATAAAACTAATAAAACACCCATTGATAATGTCAGCCTGCACGCGAAACGAGAAACTCCCCCACCAGTTATACATGCGGCGCGCGTGACAAGCTGTGCTCCTATCCCGCTTATCACGTTTTCATCCCGCTCTTTGTACGACCCATTGCGTTCCTGCTTTGTCACGTCAAGTCTCACGCGCTCTCACTGCGTTTCCCCCACGCCCCGTAAACGCTCTTAATGCGTTCAAGTCGTTGTCATTGCGTTGTTAGTACGCTTTGCGCTGTCATGGCGACGGTACTACGCCTGGTCAGAACGCCGAACCTCTGCGCTTGTTTTGTGCATGCACAAAACAAGCGCGGCGCTCTGGCGCTCTGGGCGATCACGGAGACCCTCTCCCGTCCTACCCAGTGTCCACTGCGTCACCAATACGTTCTTGGGTACCTTACTGCGCTTTGCTTGGCGCTTTGATTATTTTTCAGCGCAATACAAGCGCCGGCCTGATCGCAGCGGAGTGTGACAGTAGTTTAATCGGACAGCTAATCTATTGCGGAGTGTTGGGTATTTTCCCCACAACATAAAAACTGACTGTGACTGGAGAACGCAGGAGGCGCTATCTATACTCTCCGCGCCCGCGCAGAGAACGTTTTGCGAACTTATTGAGAACGTACTAGCATCACAATGACAGCGACTTGAACGCACTAAGAGCGTGAGACTTGACAAAGTAGGAACGCAATAGGAGCATACTTTGTTTTTAAAGTTTGACAATTTTCGACAGTTTTCGGCGCTCCTCCTGCGTGTTACTCATATGTTGGTACTTTTGCAGCGCAGTGAGAGCGCCGGCCTGAGTGTGACAGGGGTTTAACAGAGAGATGAAACCATAACACCTGGATAAAAAAGGCACAAATCACAATATAAGGCGATTATATATCAATTACTATGAAAACATGGATTACTCTCTGTTACAAGGCAAAACATTGAAAGTAATCGCGCGAAAAAATACCACTGAGATCACTGGGGGCCACCGCTCCTGCTAAATACGTACGAAATCGCATACTCGTCCAGTGCGCAACCGCGTTTCCGGAGAGAGAAAGTCCACCATGGCCAGAAATTGTGAGAAGATTACATAAGAAAATTACGTTTTCCCCTCAATAAAAGGCCATTATGTATATGTAAAGCAGCTCTCGGTCAGCAGTATTCAATAAACATGATTTTTTTGCATGTTTTCCAACCTCATCATTTCCACTGCTTTTTACTATCATAAATCCGAAAGCATTCTGATTGGAACATGTAATGTGTCAATTTTGCTACAATCATCAGTTTATTGTCATCTTGGCATTGTTTTTAATATTGCCGATCAAAATCATTGTCATGTGGGGATCGCAGGTTTGTTAAAATATCACAAAATGATACGTTGCCTTTCCGATAACAAGCTACACGACGGGTGCACATTCGGCGAAAGTGCATCAGTCCGATATCATCACCTCTGTGTGCTTTCGTGTTGATTTCGATGCTTCACGGTTTCCAAGAAGCTATTTTTGCTGATATGAAGGGACATGGCGCCGGGGATATTATCATAGGGGTGTATTTCGCCCAAGGACGTGGCGACAGGGGGTTTGAGGGGTGTCTAACCCTCCAACTTAGGTCAAAATATTCAACAGCTGGAAATTTCATGCCTCACACAGCATTATTTTGTTTGAAATTTTACACCACTTATAGGTTGAAATTTTCCAACAACTAATTAATGAACATATGTTGTTTTAGACCAACTCTAGCAAATCTGTTCTATATTTAGTCCAAATTTTGGTCTGAAATTGATATCAATTGGAAAAATACAAAAATTATAGGTGGTGTCATGTTGGTTAGAAATTTCTAACAGTTGGAAAATTCAAACCCAGTGGTCCCCTAGTTGGACCCCTCTGGATGGCGGTCATTTTTAATCGATATGTTTGGTGAATATGTGGGGTGTCTTGGGGGCAACCCTACACCCCTCATTGTTCGACCTAAATCGGCAAAGGGGCGAGAACTGGCATGGGTTCCCTATTTGAATCCATCTGGACGGCGCCATGTTGGATTGGGGTGTGGAAATAGAGTCTTGTGGCCGTCCTACAACACCTTTTATTTGAGTGAAATATTAAATTTTTCAAATAAGGGATATAAGTCACATTCGTCATGTACGTTGATTAAAAGTTGAAAACGGCGGCCATTTCGTAAAAGTGGCAGCCATTTTGAATATGTCAACCATTGTGATTGGTTTGCGGGAAAACAATCGGTCTTCATAATTGACATACACTGGCCATTCATGACAAATGTCAGGTTTGCATCATAACATGAAGGATTCTGTTACTCTCTGAAACTTACCGGCCTTATATATATTGCAATGGTAACATCTATATTTGCTCAAAGAGACAAATGTATGCACAACTATATTAATAAAATATCATTATGCTCGGTTACAACGCCTATAATCTACTAAATTTTCGATGAATTGCAATATAGAAATTATTTATCGTGCATCATAGGTTATCATTTCTGCTCGTTTTCTAACTGAAGCCATAAACATTTCGCACTGGAGCCACCGTGTGCTTGTCTTTTAATGTGCCACATGTAGAGGAGTTCAGATTGTTCGTGTATATGTTTGCATTTTCGTGTCCCGGAGATAACAAACTTACCAGGAAACTATGGTTTGCGCATTGGAATGTCCCATATCTGGTCTAAAAAGTTTATCGCCAAAGATTACGGTAAAATGTAGAAAACGAAGTGATAAGGTCCTGATTTTCAATATTCCGTGAGCGCTACAAATCAAATTCAATACACATATTGAAAAATTACGATTGTTACTGTTATATACTATACTTGATGTGGTCTTCATATAACATGGATTCCTTCATGTGGTGTACTAGATTAAGTAGATTTCTGTGTAGGTCCATCTAAACTTTCCACCTCCTGACACAGATCAGGCGTGGAATCCACTTAAGATTAGTAAAATAATTCAACTGAAGTTAGTTTTTTTCAACAATAGTACCATGTTACTAATTGACTCATAAATTACTTCCCTTTGAAATTCAACAGTTCAGATTTCCAGTTTAATGTGACTGCAAATTAGAGGCATCAAGGTATCAACTCAGATTTCTATGATGATGAAAGAATTTGTCATGACAGAACCACCTTAAAGAGTTACCTCCCATTTTAATCACCAGTCACTACATTCCCATACCACCTTAAAGAGTTATCTCCCATTTGAATCACCTGTCACTACATCTCCATATCATCTTAAAGAGTTATCTCTCATCTGAGTCACCAGTCAGCTCATCCCCATATCATCTTAAAGAGTTACCTCCCATTTGAATCACCTGTCACTACATCTCCATATCATCTTAAAGAGTTATCTCCCATTTGAATCACCAGTCACTACATTCACATACCACCTTAAAGAGTTACCTCCCATTTGACTCACTAGTCACTTCATCTCCATACCACCTTAAAGAGTTACCTCCCATTTGAATCACATGTCACTACATCTCCATACCATCTTAAAGAGTCATATCCCATGTCACTACATCTCCATATCATCTTAAAGAGTTACCTCCCATTTGAATCACATGTCACTACATCTCCATACCATCTTAAAGAGTCATATCCCATTTGAATCACATGTCACTACATCCCCATGCACCTTAAAGAGTTACCTCCCATTTGAATCACCTGTCACTACATCCCCATACCACATTAAAGAGTTACCTCCCATTTGAATCACATGTCACTACATCCCCATACCACATTAAAGAGTTACCTCCCATTTGAATCACCTGTCACTACATCTCCATGCACCTTAAAGAGTTACCTCACATTTGAATCACCTGTCACTACATCCCCATACCACCTTAAAGAGTTACCTCCCATTTGAATCACATGTCACTACATCCCATACCACATTAAAGAGTTACCTCCCATTTGAATCACATGTCACTACATCTCCATACCATCTTAAAGAGTTACCTCCCATTTGAATCACATGTCACTGCATCTCCATATCATCTTAAAGGGTTACCTCCCATTTGAATCATATGTCACTACAGCATACAACCTTAAAGAGTCACCTCTCATTTAAATCACCTGTCACTACATCTCCATACCATCTTTAAAAGTTATCTCATCGCCATACCATCTTAAAGAGTTATCTCCCATTTGAATCACCAGTCACTGCATATCTATACCACCTTAAAGAGTTACCTCCCATTTGAATCACCTGTCACTACATCTCCATATCATCTTAAATAGTTATCTCCCATTTGAATCACATGTCACTACATCTCCATACCATCTTAAAGAGTTACCTCCCATTTGAATCACATGTCACTACATCCCCATGCACCTTAAAGAGTTAATTAACTCCAATTGAATCACATGTCACTACATCTCCACACCACCTTAAAGAGTTACCTCCCATTTGAATCACCAGTTACTATTGTACACCCCACGCATATCACAAGTCATTACATTCCACACCACCTTAAAGAGTTACTTCTCATTTGAATCACATGTCACTACATCTCCATACCACCTTAAAGAGTTACTTCCCATTTGAATCACATGTCACTACATCTCCATACCACCTTAAAGAGTTACCTCCCATTTGAATCACATGTCACTACATCTCCATACCATCTTAAAGGGTTACCTCCCATTTGAGTCACATGTCACTACATCTCCATACCACCTTAAAGAGTTACCTCCCATTTGAATCACATGTCACTACATTTCCATACCACCTTAAAGAGTTACCTCCCATTTAAATCACCTGTCACTACATCTCCATACCACCTTAAAGAGTTACCTCCCATTTGAATCACATGTCACTGCATCTCCGTATCATCTTAAAGAGTTACCTCCCATTTGAATCATATGTCACTACAGCATACAACCTTAAAGAGTCACCTCTCATTTAAATCACCTGTCACTACATCTCCATACCATCTTAAAAAGTTATCTCATCTCCATACCATCTTAAAGAGTTATCTCCCATTTGAATCACCAGTCACTGCATCTCTATACCACCTTAAAGAGTTACATCCCATTTGAATCACATGTCACTACATCTCCCTATCATCTTAAAGAGTTATATCCCATTTGAATCACATGTCACTACATCTCCATATCATCTTAAAGAGTTATCTCCCATTTAAATCACATGTCACTACATCTCCATACCATCTTAAAGAGTTACCTCCCATTTGAATCACATGTCACTACATCTCTATACCACCTTAAAGAGTTAATTAACTCCAATTTGAATCACCAGTTACTAGTGTACACCCCACGCATATCACCAGCCATTACATTCCACACCACCTTAAAGAGTTACTTGTCATTTGAATCACATGTCACTACATCTCCATACCACCTTAAAGAGTTACTTCCCATTTGAATCACATGTCACTACATCTCCATACCACCTTAAAGAGTTACTTCCCATTTGATTCACGTGTCACTACATCTCCATACCACCTTAAAGCGTTACCTCCCATTTGAATCACATGTCACTACATCTCCATATCATCTTAAAGGGTTACCTCCCATTTGAATCACATGTCACTACATCTCCATACCACCTTAAAGAGTTACCTCCCATTTGAATCACATGTCACTACATATACATACCACCTCAAAGAGTTACCTCCCATTTGAATCACATGTCACTACATCTCCATACCACCTTAAAGAGTTACCTCCCATTTGAATCACCTATCACTACATTTCCATACCACCTTAAAGAGTTACCTCCCATTTAAATCATCTGTCACTACATCTCCATACCACCTTAAAGAGTTACCTCCCATTTGAATCACATGTCACTACATCTCCATGCACCTTAAAGAGTTACCTCCCATTTGAATCACATGTCACTACATCTCCATGCACCTTAAAGAGTTACCTCCCATTTGAATCACATGTCACGACATTTCTATACCACCTTAAAGAGTTACCTCCCATTTTAATCACATGTCACTACATCTCCATACCATCTTAAAGAGTTACCTCCCATTTGAATCACATGTCACTACATCTCCATACCACCTTAAAGAGTTACTTCCCATTTGAATCACATGTCACTACATCTCCATACCACCTTAAAGAGTTACCTCCCATTTGAATCACATGTCACTACATCTCCATACCATCTTAAAGGGTTACCTCCCATTTGAGTCACATGTCACTACATCTCCATACCACCTTAAAGAGTTACCTCCCATTTGAATCACATGTCACTACATTTCCATACCACCTTAAAGAGTTACCTCCCATTTAAATCACCTGTCACTACATCTCCATACCACCTTAAAGAGTTACCTCCCATTTGAATCACATGTCACTACATCCCCATACCACCTTAAAGAGTTACCTCCCATTTGAATCACATGTCACTGCATCTCCGTATCATCTTAAAGAGTTACCTCCCATTTGAATCATATGTCACTACAGCATACAACCTTAAAGAGTCACCTCTCATTTAAATCACCTGTCACTACATCTCCATACCATCTTAAAAAGTTATCTCATCTCCATACCATCTTAAAGAGTTATCTCCCATTTGAATCACCAGTCACTGCATCTCTATACCACCTTAAAGAGTTACATCCCATTTGAATCACATGTCACTACATCTCCCTATCATCTTAAAGAGTTATCTCCCATTTGAATCACATGTCACTACATCTCCATACCATCTTAAAGAGTTACCTCCCATTTGAATCACATGTCACTACATCTCCGTACACCTTAAAGAGTTAATTAACTCCAATTTGAATCACCAGTTACTAGTGTACACCCCACGCATATCACCAGCCATTACATTCCACATGTCACTACATCTCCATACCACCTTAAAGAGTTACCTCCCATTTGAATCACATGTCACTACATCTCCATATCATCTTAAAGGGTTACCTCCCATTTGAATCACATGTCACTACATCTCCATACCACCTTAAAGAGTTACCTCCCATTTGAATCACATGTCACTACATCTCCATACCATCTTAAAGAGTCATATCCCATTTGAATCACATGTCACTACATCCCCATGCACCTTAAAGAGTTACCTCCCATTTGAATCACCTGTCACTACATCCCCATACCACATTAAAGAGTTACCTCCCATTTGAATCACATGTCACTACATCCCCATACCACATTAAAGAGTTACCTCCCATTTGAATCACCTGTCACTACATCTCCATGCACCTTAAAGAGTTACCTCACATTTGAATCACCTGTCACTACATCCCCATACCACCTTAAAGAGTTACCTCCCATTTGAATCACATGTCACTACATCCCATACCACATTAAAGAGTTACCTCCCATTTGAATCACATGTCACTACATCTCCATACCATCTTAAAGAGTTACCTCCCATTTGAATCACATGTCACTGCATCTCCATATCATCTTAAAGGGTTACCTCCCATTTGAATCATATGTCACTACAGCATACAACCTTAAAGAGTCACCTCTCATTTAAATCACCTGTCACTACATCTCCATACCATCTTTAAAAGTTATCTCATCGCCATACCATCTTAAAGAGTTATCTCCCATTTGAATCACCAGTCACTGCATATCTATACCACCTTAAAGAGTTACCTCCCATTTGAATCACCTGTCACTACATCTCCATATCATCTTAAATAGTTATCTCCCATTTGAATCACATGTCACTACATCTCCATACCATCTTAAAGAGTTACCTCCCATTTGAATCACATGTCACTACATCCCCATGCACCTTAAAGAGTTAATTAACTCCAATTGAATCACATGTCACTACATCTCCACACCACCTTAAAGAGTTACCTCCCATTTGAATCACCAGTTACTATTGTACACCCCACGCATATCACAAGTCATTACATTCCACACCACCTTAAAGAGTTACTTCTCATTTGAATCACATGTCACTACATCTCCATACCACCTTAAAGAGTTACTTCCCATTTGAATCACATGTCACTACATCTCCATACCACCTTAAAGAGTTACCTCCCATTTGAATCACATGTCACTACATCTCCATACCATCTTAAAGGGTTACCTCCCATTTGAGTCACATGTCACTACATCTCCATACCGCCTTAAAGAGTTACCTCCCATTTGAATCACATGTCACTACATTTCCATACCACCTTAAAGAGTTACCTCCCATTTAAATCACCTGTCACATCTCCATACCACCTTAAAGAGTTACCTCCCATTTGAATCACATGTCACTGCATCTCCGTATCATCTTAAAGAGTTACCTCCCATTTGAATCATATGTCACTACAGCATACAACCTTAAAGAGTCACCTCTCATTTAAATCACCTGTCACTACATCTCCATACCATCTTAAAAAGTTATCTCATCTCCATACCATCTTAAAGAGTTATCTCCCATTTGAATCACCAGTCACTGCATCTCTATACCACCTTAAAGAGTTACATCCCATTTGAATCACATGTCACTACATCTCCCTATCATCTTAAAGAGTTATCTCCCATTTGAATCACATGTCACTACATCTCCATATCATCTTAAAGAGTTATCTCCCATTTAAATCACATGTCACTACATCTCCATACCATCTTAAAGAGTTACCTCCCATTTGAATCACATGTCACTACATCTCTATACCACCTTAAAGAGTTAATTAACTCCAATTTGAATCACCAGTTACTAGTGTACACCCCACGCATACCACCAGCCATTACATTCCACACCACCTTAAAGAGTTACTTGTCATTTGAATCACATGTCACTACATCTCCATACCACCTTAAAGAGTTACTTCCCATTTGAATCACATGTCACTACATCTCCATACCACCTTAAAGAGTTACTTCCCATTTGATTCATGTGTCACTACATCTCCATACCACCTTAAAGCGTTACCTCCCATTTGAATCACATGTCACTACATCTCCATATCATCTTAAAGGGTTACCTCCCATTTGAATCACATGTCACTACATCTCCATACCACCTTAAAGAGTTACCTCCCATTTGAATCACATGTCACTACATATACATACCACCTCAAAGAGTTACCTCCCATTTGAATCACATGTCACTACATCTCCATACCACCTTAAAGAGTTACCTCCCATTTGAATCACCTATCACTACATTTCCATACCACCTTAAAGAGTTACCTCCCATTTAAATCATCTGTCACTACATCTCCATACCACCTTAAAGAGTTACCTCCCATTTGAATCACATGTCACTACATCTCCATGCACCTTAAAGAGTTACCTCCCATTTGAATCACATGTCACTACATCTCCATGCACCTTAAAGAGTTACCTCCCATTTGAATCACATGTCACGACATTTCCATACCACCTTAAAGAGTTACCTCCCATTTTAATCACATGTCACTACATCTCCATACCATCTTAAAGAGTTACCTCCCATTTGAATCACATGTCACTACATCTCCATACCACCTTAAAGAGTTACTTCCCATTTGAATCACATGTCACTACATCTCCATACCACCTTAAAGAGTTACCTCCCATTTGAATCACATGTCACTACATCTCCATACCATCTTAAAGGGTTACCTCCCATTTGAGTCACATGTCACTACATCTCCATACCACCTTAAAGAGTTACCTCCCATTTGAATCACATGTCACTACATTTCCATACCACCTTAAAGAGTTACCTCCCATTTAAATCACCTGTCACTACATCTCCATACCACCTTAAAGAGTTACCTCCCATTTGAATCACATGTCACTACATCCCCATACCACCTTAAAGAGTTACCTCCCATTTGAATCACATGTCACTGCATCTCCGTATCATCTTAAAGAGTTACCTCCCATTTGAATCATATGTCACTACAGCATACAACCTTAAAGAGTCACCTCTCATTTAAATCACCTGTCACTACATCTCCATACCATCTTAAAAAGTTATCTCATCTCCATACCATCTTAAAGAGTTATCTCCCATTTGAATCACCAGTCACTGCATCTCTATACCACCTTAAAGAGTTACATCCCATTTGAATCACATGTCACTACATCTCCCTATCATCTTAAAGAGTTATCTCCCATTTAAATCACATGTCACTACATCTCCATACCATCTTAAAGAGTTACCTCCCATTTGAATCACATGTCACTACATCTCCGTACACCTTAAAGAGTTAATTAACTCCAATTTGAATCACCAGTTACTAGTGTACACCCCACGCATATCACCAGCCATTACATTCCACATGTCACTACATCTCCATACCACCTTAAAGAGTTACCTCCCATTTGAATCACATGTCACTACATCTCCATATCATCTTAAAGGGTTACCTCCCATTTGAATCACATGTCACTACATCTCCATACCACCTTAAAGAGTTACCTCCCATTTGAATCACATGTCACTACATATCCATACCACCTTAAAGAGTTACCTCCCATTTGAATCACATGTCACTACATCTCCATGCACCTTAAAGAGTTACCTCCCATTTGAATCACATGTCACTACATCTCCATGCACCTTAAAGAGTTACCTCCCATTTGAATCACATGTCACGACATTTCCATACCACCTTAAAGAGTTACCTCCCATTTGAATCACATGTCACTACATCTCCATACCATCTTAAAGAGTTACCTCCCATTTGAATCACATGTCACTACATCTCCATACCACCTTAAAGAGTTACTTCCCATTTGATTCACATGTCACTACATCTCCATACCACCTTAAAGAGTTACCTCCCATTTGAATCACATGTCACTACATCTCCATATCATCTTAAAGGGTTACCTCCCATTTGAATCACATGTCACTACATCTCCATACCACCTTAAAGAGTTACCTCCCATTTGAATCACATGTCACTACATATCCATACCACCTTAAAGAGTTACCTCCCATTTGAATCACATGTCACTACATCTCCATGCACCTTAAAGAGTTACCTCCCATTTGAATCACATGTCACTACATCTCCATGCACCTTAAAGAGTTACCTCCCATTTGAATCACATGTCACGACATTTCCATACCACCTTAAAGAGTTACCCCCCATTTGAATCACATGTCACTACATCTCCATACCATCTTAAAGAGTTACCTCCCATTTGAATCACATGTCACTACATCTCCATACCACCTTAAAGAGTTACCTCTCATTTGAATCACATGTCACTACATTTCCATACCACCTTAAAGAGTTACCTCCCATTTGAATCACATGTCACTACATCTCCATACCATCTTAAAGAGTTACCTCTCATTTGAATCACATGTCACTACATTTCCATACCACCTTAAAGAGTTACCTCTCATTTGAATCACATGTCACTACATCTCCATACCACCTTAAAGAGTTACCTCCCATTTGAATCACATGTCACTACATCTCCATGCACCTTAAAGAGTTACCTCCCATTTGAATAACATGTCACTACATCTCCATGCACCTTAAAGAGTTATCTCCCATTTAAATCACCTGTCACTACATCTCCATACCACCTTAAAGAGTATTCTCCCATTTGAATCACCTGTCACTACATCTCCATACCACCTTAAAGAGTTACCTCCCATTTGAGTCACATCTCACTACATCTCCATACCACCTTAAAGAGTTACCTCCCATTTGAATCACATGTCACTACATCTCCATATCACCTTAAAGAGTTACCTCCCATTTGAATCACATGTCACTACATATCCATGCACCTTAAAGAGTTACCTCCAATTTGAATCACAAGTCACTACATCTCCACACCACCTTAAAGAGTTACCTCCCATTTGAATCACATGTCACTACATCTCCATGCACCTTAAAGAGTTACCTCCAATTTGAATCACATGTCACTACATCTCCACACCACCTTAAAGAGTTACCTCCCATTTGAATCACATGTCACTACATCTCCATGCACCTTAAAGAGTTACCTCCAATTTGAATCACATGTCACTACATCTCCACACCACCTTAAAGAGTTACCTCCCATTTGAATCACATGTCACTACATCTCCATGCACCTTAAAGAGTTACCTCCCATTTGAATCACATGTCACTACATCTCCACACCACCTTAAAGAGTTACCTCCCATTTGAATCATTAGTACTAGTGTACACCCCCATGCATATCACCAGTCATTACATTCCACACCACCTTAAAGAGTTACCTCCCATTTGAATCATTAGTACTAGTGTACACCCCCATGCATATCACCAGTCATTACATTCCATACCACCTTAAAGAGTTACCTCCCATTTGAATCATTAGTACTAGTGTACACCACCATCCATATCACCAGTCATTACATTCCACACCAACTTAAAGAGTTACCTCCCATTTGAATCACATGTCATTACATTCCACACCACCTTAACAAGTTACCTGCCAGTTACTTCATTCCCATGGTAATGTTAGGACAAAAACCAAACCAGATTTTTAAAACAATTTAAAGTTAATGTACAAAACAATTATGTTGTTCATCGAACAACCAACATCAGGCATATTAAACAGATAATGCATAAACAATATCATTCACTGGTTAGGATAAGTTATTTGACCTTTGAACCGTTACTGTCTGACTGAACCTGATTAATGACTGTTAGCAAGCCTGAAATAGTGTGTCTTTCATTTGCAGAATGAGGTCCCCAGAGTGGGATAGCATCACCAAATTCACGCTATGGAGACCTCATTTTGCTTAGTCCTCAACTGCTATGGGAGACCTAGGATCAGTTTAAACTCACTAGTTAAAGCTGGTTATTAGTGACCCATTTGTCACCTCGATTATGCAATTTATATTCTGCAAATTAGGCGATTTAGAAACTGAACAGAAGGGAAAAATTAACTAAAAACAATGTTAATTTGAGACTATATATACTTCGCAGAATATGAGATCAAAGCAGAATGATGTCCCCGCTGTGTGGGTAGCATCACTAAATTCACCCTCTGGGGTCCTCATTCAACAAATGTCAGACACACTATATCCAGACTTGCACAGGTTATTGCATGATTGATTATTGTAGGATATTTGAAGCAAGTCTGAGTTTAGTGTGCTGGTCATTTGCAGAATGAGGTCCCCAGAGGGTGAATTTAGTGAAAACTATCCCACATAGCGGGCTAGTATCACCAAATTCACCCTCTGGGGACCTCATTCTGCTATGGGAGACATAAGGTATATACCGGTACTCAAGATTGAAGTTCCCAAATGGTGAACATTGTGGTGTGCCTCGATTATGCAATGTGTCATCTGCCAATTAGGGGATATTGAGAAACTAAACTAAAACAGAAATAGAATCTATATGAAGAAGTTTCTATACAAATTTTATAATAAAGAAACTTTTCAGAGAAGATAAGGCATAAACAGAATGAGGTTCTCATAGGGTGAATTTAGTGATGTTAGCCCACTATGCACTAAATTCACCATCTGGGGACCTCATTCTGCAAATGACAGGCACACTAAACTCAGGCTTTATTTGAGGGCTAATTTTGGTTAAATGTCAATTGTATAATATATATAGAGTAATCACTGGTGACATAAAATAATTTATGAGAGGCAGGGATGTTGTACAAACACAAGAGCGAATTGCGCTCAAGTATTTTACAAAATAGTCCCTGCCTCGAATGAATTATTTCATGTCACCAGTTCAATCACGCGATTATTCTGTTTATTATATTCCGCTATAAACATCTGATTTACAAGACATCAGAATAACACCACCATTATACCCATAGGCATACAATTTGATACCGCAGTAACCGCATATGAATAACGTGCTAGTTAAAATGACATAATTCACTAATGAAATCATCGTTTATAATCACTCGAGAAATCAAGGTATATCACACTTAGGAATGTAATAATTTGATCTCACTATGTATGTAGTAAACTGTATGGCACGTGTATTTGTCGTTTATACACTATAGCTAGCGCACATAGCCCTCTTCAACAAATTTCCAGCAAAATTGCAAGGACATTTTACCAGCATGTGAACGCACCGTTATACCTTCAAAATATTAAGTTCAGAACAGAACGTTGGGTTTTAAATGGTTTTCAACAATACAGAATGTTATAACAATGGAATGATACACAGCAGTAAATTCAGTATTGTTCACTACAGAGGGCGAAATATTTAAACATGCATGTAGTTAAATAAAGGATTATGATTTAACCCTTTCAGTGCCAGGTCCGATTTTTGTATCAACCCATATACCCTGTGCCAATGCATTCTCTTATATATGCGAGTCGACCATAGGTCGCCTCGCATATATAAGAGAATGCATTGGCCTAACAATTTTTCATCATTTGTTATTATTTTTTACAATTTTAATAATTTTTTCTTATATTCTTTAACAGACTTATTTTGTAGGTTAAGTGCCAGGGAATCTTAAGTTTTTCATGGGCATCAAAATTATTACTATGAATACTTGGTGATAGTTTTGAGTCATAACATGCCCCTAAGGTTTTATCCAGTTTGTTTTTAAATTCGCTATAGCATGCTTAAGCATATTCAAACAAAATTCAACCCAAAAACATCTAAAAAAAAAAAAAAAAAAAATATTTTTTTTATTTTTTTTAGGGCCGATTTTACAGACCGTAAATTAGGGGCGATGAGATTGGCCCCTGGCACTGAAAGGGTGAAATGACTAGAATGAATAATTAAAACAAAAACGTGATATATGATATGATTAAATGATATGATTATATGATTAGATATGGATAAGAACACACAGTGCTAAGCTCACAATAGACTGCAGAAGGGGGATGGCAAAGGTGGCTAAAAGGCATTGGACGAGAGATTCTATAAATTGCAATTGAGTGTCAAAGTTGAAAGTGTAATTTTTTTTAACAATGGTAAATTTTCAAATAAAGTGACAGTCGAAGTAGGTTAGAAAAATGTCGAGCTAACTAACTACCATATTCTCAATTCGGTCAAAGTTTCCATACGATCAGATGAATGTTATAGGAGATAAAGGGTATTATATGAGGGAGAACTTACCTTTTATTTCAATAAAAAATAGCACTTTGGGAAAGATTCAGCATGCAAATAAATATAATATTGAGACTAAAATGGTAGGTAGGGTTAAAATTTCAAAGGAAATCGGTCAAAACAAGAGATGGACTCTCATCCGAAGCATACCCCCTAGTGGCATACTATCTACAGTAACGCTCTAATTAATCGACTCCTTAAACACAGAGGAATTATGGGTAACTTTTCAGGATTTAGTCGGAAATATGGCTTGTTGCCATTAATCGGAAAGCTCTCCCCGAGAGCTTTACGATGAATGGCAACAAGCCATATTTCTGACTAAATCCTGAAAAGTTACCCATAATTCTACTGTGGTTAAGGAGTCAATTAATTAGAGCATTACTGTATAACCTATGACTGATATACTCTGACAGATGGACCCAAAAATCAGCATTTTCATATAAACAAAAAACTATAGAACGAAAAACCAAAACAAAACAGTTGAACACACCATTAAATGTCCTCATAGTGGTGAACATCCATACCAAATTTCTTTGAGATCTGAGCAATACTGTTCAAGTTATGGCCTGAACAGACATCGGATGGACCAGTAAGCCAACCCTAACCCTAACCAACATTTCCAGATAAACAAAGATGAATAACTCCAGAATGGAAACCCGAACAAAACAATTCAATCTACTATTGAATGTCCCCATAGTAGTGAACATCCATACCAAATTTCATTGAGATCCCAGAACAAATGTTGAAGTTGTGACCTGAACAGACATCGGATGGACCAAAAAGCCAACATTTCCAGATAAACAGATATATAACTCTAGATTGGAAAATCAAAACAAAACGATGGAACCCTCTATTTAATGTCCTCATAGTAGTGAACATCCATACCAAATTTCATTGAGACATAGACATGAACAGACATCAAATGGACGTACAGATGCAAGGCTAGACACATGGATGGACGGAAAGGTGCAAAACAGTATACCCCCCTTTTTTTTTTTTAAAGTGAGTATAATTACACTGCAAATAAATATTAAAAACTAATATAATAAAAAGTCAAAGGGACATACCAGATAATTGGTGGAATATAAGTAGTAGACCCCGAAGCCACAACAAATAGTTTTCGTGGCTGGCTCAACCGATTTCGTGGCTGGTTAGCTAGCTTAGCCGGCTCAGTCCTGACGTTCGTGGCTGACGAAATATGGCGGCTCAGCCAGCTGAGACGTTATCATTCAGCGTATTTTCGTTTCCGAAATGTTCCTAATCCCCGATACTGACCCCGTTTGTATTAGCGTTTGTGGTGAATCCATAGAATTCCAGACCACAAGTAATTTTTTGATGTTGGGCTTTTCCACTATGGCGAAAATACATGAAGGACTGGCATGGATATACTATGTAGTTTCCCATCTAATCGGTATAAGTTACATAAGTTACAACCGTGCCGTGTCCATGCACGTAAGCCAATATTAGGCAATGCGGTTTAGCTCTTTGCGATTCACAGTGCAGTTGTGCTCGACATATAAGCCCATGCACATGACTCACATGACTCAGCCATTTTACAATTCCGGCGGCGGAGATTTTTTCATGTGGCTGGCATTAGAGATAATATGGCTGATGGCGGCTTGTGGCCAATATGGCTGGCGGCTTCGGGCTCTAGATAATAGTATGATAAGACTATAACAAAATTAATATCAGTCCCAAAAAGATGCCCTGTCTGATTTAAAAACCGTAATCTACTATTTCTCGGCTTCAGGGGTAAAAATATTTGATTTGAGTTGAAGAAACCACCCTTCAAAGTTTAGAGTATTAGATTTCAATTTTTGAAATCAATTTATTTTTTCCACCTCAAATATTTGTCAGCCAAGCAAATATTCTAACGGAAATATATACGGACATGGCCAGATGCCGTAACGAGAATTTGGGAAATCATACAAGGTCACGGGTCACGGGGGCTTTCGCAGATCGGAAATGATTTTTGGAAGAAAAGAAGACAAAAATTATCTCCAGACAGTATCTTGTTATAGTTGGATGTTATAGTTGGATACATAGGTATACTTATTTCCGATTCAGTATTCATGTTTCATTCTTGAAAGTGCTTGGTAGCACTTGAGTGCTTGGTAGCACTTGATTCAGCAGTAAATAGCAACAATAAAATCATTCATAGAAAAGCAGGGTGCAACAATACAATGAATACGGTTTGCATCAAGCCTGAGTTTAGTGTGCCTGTTATTTGCAGAATGAGGTCCCCAGAGGGTGAATTTAGTGACGCTATCCCACATAGTGGGCTAGCATCACTAAATTCACCTTCTGGGGACCTCATTATGCTTAAGACTCATCTTCTCTGGAAAGTTTCTTTATAATGAAATTTCTATAGAAACTTCTTTACATACATTCAATTTCTTTTTTAGTTTAGTTTCTCTATATCCCCAAATTGCCAGACGATACATAGCATAATTGAGGTTCCCAATGAGTGTACATCACAATATTCACCATTTGGGAACTTCAATCTGAGTCTATGTCTCCATAGCAGATGAAGGCCGTGCAGAATGAGATCCCCAGAGGGTGAATTTGGTGATGCTAGCCCGCTATGCAGGATAACATCACTAAATTCACCCTCTAGGGACCTCATTCTGAAAATGACAGGCGCACTAAACTCAGACTTTATTCAACATTCAATAACTAGTAGAAAATCAATTTATTATGACATGATCACAATCACAACCAAAGCTTATCACAACAGGAATGAATAGCACCCTGCAGATTACAAGGAACTAGCAGCAAGATGTATGAAGCTTGTGTAGTACAGTAATGCTCCCCGAGAGCTTTCCGATGAATGGCAACAAGCCATATTTCCGACTAAATCCTGAAAAGTTACCCATAATTCTGCTGTGGTTAAGGAGTCTATTATTTAGAGACTTACTGTATACACATGTGTATTCAGGGATATATACACAAGCAAAACTTGTTCATTCTTTTGTAATGGCAAGACATTGCTGGTGTATCCTCTTGTCACAATTGACCCACCTTCATAAAATTTGACCTAACAGCAACATCGACTCATCAATACAAACTGTTAATCCTAATGCCAATCTAACACCCTGAGCAATACAAACTGTTAATCCCAATGGCCAGAGGTGGATACATGCACAATACACAAGCAAACTTTGCCTGTGTTATTGCTTGAGTATATGGAGTGGATACAAGTGTGAGTATAAAACACAAGTTCATACATCTTGCCGCTAATGTGTAGATTTATGACTCAAATTGTTAATGTCAAATTTGTTTTTGTTTAAAAAAAATAATTCAGGTTGGCAATTGGTGCATAACTGTGAGTGGCCATTTTGTCAAGATACCCATACTTTTAATATGCAGAGGCAATGCACCAATATTGCCACCTATGAATAACCAATTATCTTGGCAAAACACCATTATCACAATAAAAATAAGCTGTTAAAGTTCCAAATTTAAATTGGCCTTAGAATCCGAATTGTCTGATTAGTTACACTTTCCTTGCCAGTTTAGGATATTGGCTTCTCCTGATTCTGTCACAAGATGAAGACCAAATCTATGCCCATCCTAGCAGATACAATAATGCTCTAAGTTATCGACTTCTCTACCACAGAAGAATTATGGGTTACTTTTCAGGATTTAGTCGGAAATATGGCTTGTTGCCATTCATCGGAAAGCTCTCCCCGAGAGCTTTCCGATGAATGGCAACAAGCCATATTTCCGACTAAATCCTGAAAAGTAACCCATAATTCTTCTGTGGTTAAGAAGTTGATTACTTAGAGCATTACTGTAGTTTGCACCTGGACTCAATTCTCAAAGAAAATATCCCCTGATGCTGAATATAACTTAATTGGTAGAATATCTGGACCTCAGTTATATAATTAGTATATATGTGTTCATTGATATCTAAATGTACCTAACTCACAGAAAGATTTCAAGTTTATTATACATTCAAAGCATTGGCATAAAGTGTTTCATATTTCCAGCTATGAGAAATGGATATTTCTACAAAATCAGGAACAAATTTGGTCTGCCACTTTTGACTGCCGCCTTAACCCTTTCTATACTAAATACTCATCGATGAGTAATTACCTTATTAACCCTTTCTGTACTAAATACTCATCGATGAGTAATTACCTTATTAACCCTTTCTATACTAAATACTCATCGATGAGTAATTACCTTATTAACCCTTTCTATACTAAATACTCATTGATGAGTAATTACCTTATTAACCCTTTCTATACTAAATACTCATTGATGAGTAATTACCTTATTAACCCTTTCTATACTAAATACTCATCGATGAGTAATTACCTTATTAACCCTTTCTATTCTAAATACTCATCGATGAGTAATTACCTTATTAACCCTTTCTATACTAAATACTCATCGATGAGTAATTACCTTATTAACCCTTTCTATCCAAATACAAACTGATGAGTAGTTCCCTTAGTATATGTTCAGGTAATAGATAATAAGTTCAACAAATTATCATAGTGTATCACAAGGTGATCAGTACTAACCGAGGCACTATAAAGTGTCCTGATGCAGACGGCCAATTATTTATTTCCGTCTGTGTGAGCTGGAAATTTCACTGAAATATATGAATGATGTCTAGTTTTACAACTGGATTGAGCCTGGTGTTACACGAGGTTCAACATATAATAATTGTGCTTCTGTGAATTAACGAATAATTCTATAATTATGTCCGGCCAATGTGTGAGTGTGACATGAAACGAATATTGAACATCGTCATATTTATGATTATTTATAATTTTGTGTGAACCAAAATGCTCATATACTCGATAATACAAATTGTTAAAGGTACTCAATCCGATCAGACGCTCCTAAATTACTATTTATTTGGCTTTGGGGTAAAAAATATTTGATTCGAGTCGAGGAACCCACCCTTCAAAGCTCAGAGTTATCAGATATCGATTTTTGAAATGTGATAATTTTTGGAGATGTGGGCCACTTCCACGTCTCAAACGGACAAATTGCAGGTGTAAGATGGATAACTCTAAAATCAAGTAGTTATTATTAACAATAATAACCACTTGATTTTAGAGTTATCCATCTTACACCCGCAATTTGTCTGTAATTTGTCCGTTTGAGACATGGAAGTGGCCCACATCTCCAAAAATTAACACATTTAAAAAATTGATATCTGATCACTCTGAGCTTTGAAGGGTGGGTTCCTCGATTCGAATCAAATATTTTTTACCCCCAAAGCCAAAGAAATAGTAATTTATGGGTGCTTAATCGGATTGAGTACCTTTAATTTCGGATCCATGTCATAATAATAGTGACTGACTTTCGTTGCTACCTAAGCATGTGGAAGCTTAGTGATGGATATTCATTAGATGTTATCTTCAATGTTTAGTGAGCTACAGTAATGCTCTAATTAATCGACCTCTTAACCAAAGCAGAATTATGGGTAACTTTTCAGGATTTAGTCGGAAATATGGCTTGTTGCCATTCATCGGAAAGCTCTCCCCGAGAGCTTTCCGATGAATGGCAACAAGCCATATTTCCGACTAAATCCTGAAAAGTTACCCATAATTCTGCTTTGGTTAAGAGGTCGATTAATTAGAGCATTACTGTACTCATATGGCATTCATTTGTTTATTTCACGCCATTTATGTAACCATATCTATAATCTTTGTTTCTTTGGTAAACTATGTCATTTATCGGTAATTTCCATGTGTCACACACAAATGGTATAATTAAGTCCTTTTTGACATGTCACATCTGTGTGGCTTTTAGGACATCTTGCATGCATTTGATTTACTTTTGCATCACGTGCTAATGTTCTATATTGTGCTCAAACTTATACTATGTTCATTTGTCATTCAGGTGGAAACATTAACCCTTTGAGTGCCAGGTCCGATTTTTGTATCAACCCATATACCCTGTGCCAATGCATTCTCTTATATATGCGAGTCGACCATAGGTCGCCTCGCATATATAAGAGAATGCATTGGCCTAACAATTTTATTATTATTTAATTTTTTTTTACTATTTTTTACAATTTTAATATATTTTATTATATTCTTTAACAGACTTATTGTGTAGGTTTAGGGCCGATAATTTCGGCCCCTGGCACTCAAAGGGTTAAACAACTGTTCTGCAACCTTGGCATGGACCCTACCCGATAAACGAAACACATAAGTCATTTGTTGAACTTATTATCTGAACATTTCCCACCAAAGAATATGAGTCCTTCTGCTCTTGCATTATCTTTTCGTCATACTGTCCTCTGCTCATTTTATCTGAACATCCCTCAAAATAAATAATGGACTATTCCAACGATTAATTTCATAACCAAGTGGGAGATTCTATTTAGTAAAGAGAGGGTTGAAACAGCAGTTTTTGGAATAGAATGAGTACAATAACAGTCAACAAACCAAGCAATTCATTTCATTTACACTTTTGCATAGCTTTCTATTCTCGCACGTTATCAACTGAAGGCATTTACCACTACCACAGGGTTCTATGGACGATACATAACACAGCTTCGATAACACCAGGTTGTCTTTGCCGTAAAGGCCTTCCACAAGGTGTGCAGTGATAACGGATTCACATGAATCAGGCTGATTCACCTAACTAGGATGCAATGGATGCATGCAGACAGTGTACAAGAAGAGAAAATCGGAAAATTCACAGAAAATGCTGCGGCAGACTTCAGTCAAAAGGGCCTTCTAGACCACGTTCACCTCAGGCTTCAAGCGGTAAAAGTGTAATTGGTATTTTTTGGTGTCTGGGGCATCAATGGTGGTTATTCTTATAAATACGTTGTGGCTCTAGCCGTTTTTTTTAGATGGCTGCATGGTGCTGGGATGAACAAGCACAGTCCAAAACTGACCTTGACAGAAACATGTTATGCTTCCAATGTGTATACATATACATTGGCCTAACAACATTTACCTTGACCTTGTAAGCCAGTGCATTCTCTTATATATGAGAGGCTCCCAATGGGAGCCTTGCATATATAAGAGAATGCAATGGCACATGATCCTTAATGCTGCACCAGCACAACTCCTGTCATGAAAGGGTTAACTCTTTTACATCATTGTGAAAGTAGAAAAATTAAAGACTGCTAGTTCACAAGACACCAAAATAAGGTGGCTTCAATTGACAGATGGCTTTTTTAGAATTGAAAAAACTTATTTCGGGAACATTCATTGAATAAAACTGAGCTTCCAACTGTCTACGTTGTTAATACACATAGTTTTATTTTATTCAACATCAAAAACCCAAATTGACCTGTATTTTCGTGTGAGTCATCCATAGACTCAATTTGAAAATAATTGGAAAACTATAACTAACGTTATCATTCGGAAAAAAAAATAAATGGCAAATTCTAAGTCGTCAATGACCATAACTCCAGTTAAGATTGGCGATAGTACCCAAAACAAAATTTTCAGGGAATAATTAGCGGAACTGCAGACGAACCACGTGGTTTCACACTGCCAGATTAGGGGCAGTGACTTATTTCTGCAAAATTTGTGATTCGTGCATGTCATACGCAGTCTGTTGGCACTCATTGCATACTGTGTGTTCTAGTCAGGCAAAAATGCCAGATTCCTGTGTACTGCAAGGTGCTGCACACCGTGTGGAAAGCCCTTAACCCTTTCAGTGCCAAGTCCGATTTTTGTATCAACCCATATTTCCTTGATCATTTTTCAAATTTATTGATTATAATAATGTGATACATTGATGGAAAGAGCTCTTAGAGCTCTGTCCAGCAATGTATCATTATTATAATCAATAAATTTGAAAAATGATCAAGGAAATATGGTTTGATACAAAAATCGGACTTGGCACTGAAAGGGTTAAATGGAATGAGCTTCTGGCCACAGCAGGGTGGCCTTCATGAAACACTGAACCAAGATGACTCGGTCACCAACTCGAAGCATTACCCATTGCAGTCAGCATTATGGCCTCCTTCAATCGCGGAACTAATTATTACAGCAGATATGGTCACCGACACGAAACAATTCGTTGCAGTCAGCATTGTGGCCTCCATCCATCACCAAAATAACTCTTAGTGAACGTTCAGAAGACCACGATTCAATCGTAAGTGGAAGGATTTCCATCATAGCAAGTAACTGGTAGTTAGACTGCGCATACTCACGTCAAAATTTCAAGTAAAAAAATAATATCAAGCACTGTTTAATTTTAGATTATAAATCGTGGTGTATCCTTGCATACCTCCACTTGCGACGTAATCGCAGTCATGTGTACGTAAAAATCATGGCTGGAAAGATCACAGGGTAGTCAATCACATGCTTTACGAACAACCTAGGATATCATCATGTACGATGACATCGCAATGGTGTGAACAAACTATCCATGATCTTGTCGGGCCGATTCCTCCACTTACAATTGTATCGTGGTCATCTGAACGTTCACTTACAGTAGATAAGAGTCGCGGACTCGGAGCATTTGGCTCTAGCCAGAATCGTGGTCTCTCATCTCTTGGAACTTGTGCTCACTCAAGCTGGCTGATGTGACCTGCATCTATCACTATGAACTCCATCCATGAACTAATGTTCACACTAAGCTGAGCTGCTGACTCGAAGCATTTGGTCCCGGATATCGCTGCGGTGGAGTTCAGGTCATTCGAATGGATTGCGATGATGGCTGCAATGTTCCGTTCGCTAGTCCTCGCAGTTGTTTTAACACAGTGTCCAATAATTTCCTCTTTTCTCGCTCATTCCTTTTGAGTGATGCAAAGATATTTCCTTTTTTCTTGTCGTAATTGTTTAGCCTGCAAAAGGTGAATTTACATGCAATTCAAACAATAATTTCTCAGTTTTAACCCTTTACCCAACAAAACGGCCAAAACCGGCCAAATAAAGCTTCAACAGCCTAAAATATCTTCGGTCTGTCTCAATAGAACCATACAAATATGGATATCATTGGAACCGGCTCCTTGACCACATTGTGATAGTTACAGTTATGCCCTGTGCCAATGCATTCTCTTATATATGCGAGTCGACCATAGGTCGCCTCGCATATATAAGAGAATGCATTGGCCTAACAAAAATCTTTTTTTAACACTTTTTACCATTTTTTCTTACATTCTTTAACAATTTTATCATTTTTAATATGTTAAGCCAATGCATTCTCTTATATATGCGAGGCGACCTATGGTCGACTCGCATATATAAGAGAATGCATTGGCACAGGGCCCTTCTGTTGGGTAAAGGGTTAAAGGATTGCTATCCTGATGAATACAACAAAACACTATCGGAAAGCCACTCCTATTGTGAACACAATGGTCCAAGTCCCATAACTATCGCCTAATAAATAAGCAAAAAAAAAAAATAATAATATCTCCACCGGTTGTCCGGCTATCTCAGTCGCAAATCCTCATATGATGTCATATGAGTAGACAAATTAAATACATGGAATCGGAGTCGGAATTAATTGTGTCTACCTACATGGCGTCATCTCAGTGGTGAAATGCGTAAAATGCGGAATTGACATGTGCGCATGAGTGTAATGGAATTAATGTGGGGAATGTCAATGACGTGTATACAAGGTAAATTGTGATTGCCGGATGAGTTATCTTCACTTAGTGATTTTTCGTAAGTGCTGGTTGGCAATTTTATTGTTTTGACAAAAACATAGAAGGCCGAATAAGTGGAGTAGATAACACTCTCAAAAATAAAGCTTATAAAACACGAGCCAACATGTGAACTCTATCCAGGGGCGTGTTCACAATGTTGTTTTAATTTTCCATAGATTTTCCATAGATGTGTATATTCACAATAATTTTTCATTCATTTATTCGTGATAATGCCAAATAAATGCAGTGTTTTCGGCTGTGGGCGGTATAGTGACTCTCAATTAGGTATAATTCTACATTAATTTCCAAACGATGTTCATTTAAGTGACATTTGGGGGGGCGAGATTTCTGTGGGAAACACATTGCGCAAAATCAGAAACTATTGAAGTGGTTGCTGACGAAATGGTCCAGAATTTGTTCCAACCACTTCGAAAAAAGGTGTTTTGAGCACAACGTGAATATACTTGGCCCCAACAGAGGCTACTGACAACTCAGAAGAAACGCTACACCCACATTAAAGTGGGGAGTATATTGATGTAATTAGTAAATAGTAAACAACTATTCTATGTCAATTTGCCACTTTCCTTAACCATCAATAAATAAAGAGAGTTCCATCTTAAGCTTAATCCTTATATGGCATGAAAAAGAGTGTTTGTATACATGATTACTTATTATACAGGAAATTGCTATGACTTTGACAGGTATATAAAGCATGTATATCAAAAGTTTGTGTACAAGCATTTACAATTGTTACCCTCCTCCCTATTTTCCACCCTTCTGATTGGCCCATGTCCTGTCACGTGCCGGGCGACAAATCACACTGTCGCCCGCTGAGCCGGGAGACATTGTTTTTGTCGCACGCTTGATGTTATATTGCAAGAATATCTCCAAACACACACTGCAGTAACTCATCTATTTCACATCACTACGACGTACTAAAATCATAGTTCTTATATACCCCACGGATTCGCAAAACACACCAGTTGTGGTGTTTACTAATTTGCATATATTTAGTGAACACTAATATTCGAACTTTTAAGTTGATACTTTTATCGGACAAGCGTTATTATGTACTTTTAATATCGAAACATCTCGGTGATTCAATATGTTCATGTCGACATTTATGGTGCAAGATTGAAAGAGTGGATCCCTTGAGGTTGGTTAGTTATAAATGTTTGCTGGTAGACAACGTAATGCATACGTTTGTCGCGAATGAATGGTACTGTAAGCATATCCATGATATCAGACCGCTCCGCGATGTCTGCACTGTGATCATAGAAGTATTTTTGTGTGAGGATCGCCATGTACTTGGGAGCACTGACACATATGAATGTACATTAATGAAATTGACAACTTCCCAATAGCTTTCGGGGAAGACCGTTATGAAATGAACATCGCGAGTAAATTCTGCGCACAAGACGACATTGACTATGCCACATTTCAGAAGGCGATAACATACCTATCTAGCTTATTAGTTTACATTGCATGGACCATTATTGACGATTTAACCACCAAAATGATCGTAAATAAATGCTGATTATCAAACGCTTGACTATCTTTATGGAACAGAAATCCTATTATATAGGACGATAAGTAGTTACTGAAAATATACATAATCGGGAAAGAAATTTAAGCACTCGTGACTCAGTGCAACATCGTGCTTGTGGATGGCAAGGATTTTTTTCTGTGGTATAATCGGATAACAAAACAGTTGTTGCCCTTCTTCTCGGGAGACATCGAGATTTGTCACCCGCTCGAGAACGGAATGTCTCCCTCGGAGCTGCGCTCCTCGGGAGACATTCCGTTCTCGAGCGGGTGACAAATCTCAATGTCTCCCTCGACAGCGGGCGACAACTGTATAATGTTATCCCTCCTTCGAAAAGTGTTATATATAATTTGGATGTTCAAACAAACCACGGCTAACGTTTATATTGTTGTAAGCGAGCGCTTTTTAATGATATTGTTATGCATAATTGACACAAAGAGGTCAATAATATAGGCACAAAGCCATATATACAAAGATAAACTGGCAAACTGCATAATTTTAACTTCGAGAATTATTAGTTTTCCAATATGACTGTCGCTTTGTTTTGATAGTAACGGGAATTGAAACCAATACTCTAAAATCATATTCATATTTAAATATTTGACTTAAATATACATTTAGCGATATTTGTTGACAAATCACTGTAACAGTTTTGTTTACATAACAATGGTTTCAACAAGCAAAATTTATTAATTGGCAAACTATCAATAACGAATACAGAAACATAGTTCATTTTTTCTCTATGTTCTGTACATTTATCCAACGCGAAGGCCTTGGTGAGAAATAACCTTCAAGCCCCAATTTGCACCAAGTACAGTAATGCCCTAAGTAATCGACTCCTTCACCACAGCAGAATTATGGGCAACTTTTCAGGATTTATTCGGAAATATGGCATATAAGCCATATTTCCGACTAAATCCTGTGAGAGCTTTCCGATGAATGGCAACAAGCCATATTTCCGACTAAATCCTGAAAAGTTACCCATAATTCTGCTGTGGTGTAGGAGTCGATTATTTAGGGCATTACTGTAATTAATTGATTGAGTCATCATCTCCACAGTTAAAAATATTTCAACCAAAACACACTTACTTTTCCAATAACGTTATGACATCATTGGGCTTGACACGGAGGTATTTCGCCTTTGGCTTTCCGTAATCTGATAAATATGTTGACCAGTCTTCATTTAACAGAAGGTCTAATAGCTGAAAAAGAATAACGATTCATGAATACCGAAAATTTACTAGATGTAAAGGAGATTTACGCACTCTGTTCAATTGGATATTCAGTGATTCGAACATGAAAACAGCTTGTGAACAATCCTTAACCCTTTACCCAACAAACCGGCCAAAAACGGCCAAATAAAGCTGCAACAGCCTAAATTATCTTGGGTCTGTCTCAATAAAACCATACAAATATGGATATCATTGGAACCGGCTCATTGACCACATTGTGATAGTTACAGTTATGCCTTGTGCCAATGCATTCTCTTATATATGCGAGTCGACCATAGGTCGCCTCGCATATATAAGAGAATGCATTGGCCTAAAATATTTTTTTTTTAATGTGTTACGCCAATGCATTCTCTTATATATGCGAGGCGACCTATGGTCGACTCGCATATATAAGAGAATGCATTGGCACAGGGCCGTTCTGTTGGGTAAAGGGTTAAATATCTAATGAAACAGGGTATTGTAATTCAATTCACCAAAAATTTTAAAAGAAACTGCACGAAAAAAACTTTTTGGCATTACATGCTATGAAGCTAAAGGGAGATATCCTTTTCCGGTGCATCATACCGGTATCTCTAGAATGTTTCATCATCATTTACTCCGATTTATTTACTCGGAACAGCGCCCAAACAACTTCCTGTTAATAAATGGCAGCTGTATCTATAGCAAATAACTTTTGGTTTTTCTTGATTACATGACTCCTGGCTGCACAGTCGTATTTGATGTACGTTGACAATCACAATGTGCTACTTTCAAAATATGTATCAAGAGAAATAAATTATTTTGTTCTTAAAATGTGTGAGAATCGATCAAACGATCTGATTTACGAAACAGTTCGTTCCGTGGATGATGCTGATGAATCGCAAACTAACGTTAGCCGTTTTCGACCAATCAAAAGTGTTTAGCAACCAATAGATGAGGCCATGCAGAATGAGGTCCCCAGAGGGTGAATTTGGTGATGCTAGCCCACTATGTGGGATAGTGTCACTAAATTCACCCTCTGGGGACCTCATTCTGCAAATGACAGGCAAACTAAACTCAGTCAGACTTGTATAGAAAGGGGTTAATAAACATCTTTTAGTGATAATAAACTCTCTAGTGTCATCCAGTGCAAACGATGCATGTGGATATAACCATTTGATAATAGGATTTTCATTGATGAACAGTCAATTAACTCCTATTCATTCATTTATAGGGATTTTCATGTAATCAGTCACGGGTCAGCCTTAAACTACAGGTTTTATGACTGTATGACTCTTACCTGCCTAAGATCGGCAAACACAAGCAGCAACGTACCATCTGAATACCCAGATACGGGATTTGAAGCAGCAAATTCTACAACATTAATTTGAAGATGTTCATCTATATATATATATAAAAGAGTTCATGACTTTTCCACCAGACCCCTGGACCGATTTCAACCAAATTTGGTGTGGTGCCTCGGGGTAATTGTTATAACGGCATTTAAAACAAATTTTATCTAAAAAAAAGAAGAAAATTTACCATTTAAAAACAAAAATGTTGTTAAATTGAACAAGTAGTTCAATGTGAAACAAAAAATAACAAACAAATCTGTTTTATTGTTTTTAAAAATCAAAATATTCATATGATCAAAATGTGCGCTTTCATGAATTTGTCAGGGTCACATGGGTACATACCAAGAATCTCCAAAAACGTGCAAAAATCCACCCAGTATTTCAAAATCTTACAAATAATATGATTTTAAATTTGTTAATTATTAGTACAATAATTATTGTTTTGTGATTTTACGAGTGAAATTTCAATGGAATTTGATTGAGATGCTGGGTGGCTTTTTTGGGCCCTGTGCCAATGCATTCTCTTATATATGCGAGTCGACCATAGGTCGCCTCGCATATATAAGAGAATGCATTGGCCTAAAAAAAATCTTTTTTTACCATTTTTTCTTACATTCTTTAACAATTTTATAATTTTTAATGTGTTAAGCCAATGCATTCTCTTATATATGCGAGGCGACCTATGGTCGACTCGCATATATAAGAGAATGCATTGGCACAGGGCCCAAATAAGCTCCATTGATGGCTACAGTAATACTTACGTTCACACTGAATAACATCTAATTCAAACTGCTCCAATGAGATGTTGGTTATCTGTGGCACTTCGTCGTCGAGCATAAAATCCATTAAGGAGGTAGATATATGTTTACAGGCTGACATGCATGCTGTTTGGGCTAACTTCTCCTGCAGAAATATATGAGTTTTGTGCATGATTCAATTGCTTAAAGATACGATGGCCTTCCCGGTGGGTATGCTGTTAAAATAGTCACATCCGTTAAACCGTCATAAACGGAAAGAATATTATAAAAAATATAGACAGACCTTGTTCTTATACCAATCATAAATATTGCATACATAGTATGTTCTTGTTAAGTTTGTACTTATTATGTAAACAAAAGCCAAAAATGTTACAAAACCTGGCTCTTGTTTAAATAACACAACATAGCATACAAACTTGACAATAACATACCATTTACGTGATATTTATGATTGGTATAAGAACAAACTATGTCTATATTTTAATATTCTTTCTGTTTATGGCAGTTTAAACAGGTTTAACCATTATCAGCATATTCACCGTGAAGGTCATCCATGCCTTTAATGTGGACAAAAAATGTTTAATCTGTAAATTATAACAGAACAGTGCTTCTAATTTTATAAATTAGTACCGTATGATAAACATTTGTAAACTACATCTTCATGTAATTCTAAATTCATTTACTCAGATACAGACCCCCGATTACTTACTCATAATAAATAAATATTTTGAGTCTGTCACGATACATGATGGACACCAAATCAGACAACTGATTTGTAAGTTATCAAATCAATATGATTTGGAGCAGGAACCGGCCTAGGATAAACTTCCTTTCTCCAGAGATTGTAACTGCTAGGGTTAAATGTATATGAGTAAACACAATACATGGATAATATAAATAACAGTATAATAACATACAAGCATGATTAACAGGATCATATTCTTAATTGGTTATGACTGGTAGTAACCATTGTATAGTCGAGGGATGGTCAAATTGGTATCATACTATAGTAAACAATAGTATGATACACGTCATAGACAAAGGTGTTATGGTTATATATTTACACACTAAGTGTTGTCATCACTAAATCCAGCAGTCTGATTGGTCGGCGCCCACGTGGCTAGTTGCAGTTATTTCTCGGTGAATGCGCAACGCATCATAACACCAAGCTCATAACACCATCGATACGTCATTGGGTTTGGAAAGACGAACGCGTAATGTTTTGGGCGCATTTGGACTCGCGCAGGATTGACTTAATACATCATCGGGTTTCAATATGAAGAGAAATTGTTCCTATTAACTTTTGCCAAGGGTGCTATTGGGTATTTTGGGCTGATCTTGTCACGATACACTTTTCGATTTAAATACATTTACAACGAGAGGCCGATCACGATCGGCAGATGTTTAACCCATACCTTGGCGATAACGATTAGCTATTTTCATAAATCCTTACACCAACCTTTTCAACAATTCACACCTTACTATTAAAGCTACTCGATCCGATTAAGCACCCCTCAGTTACTATTTATTTGGCTTCGGGGGTAACACATATTTTATTCAAATCGAGGAACCCATTCATCAAATTCAGAGTAAGCAGATATCAATTTTTTTAATCCATTTTCTTTAACCACCTGGAATATTTAGTGGCGGTATGAAAGTCGATGAAGATGGATAACTCTAAAATCAAGTGGCTTTTTTGTGTCAGATATATGACAAAGCAGCCAAATTTCATTGTACAAAATGTTGATAAATAACAGGTTTTGGGCAATTTTATACTATAGTGGACTGTGGTTAGCATTATTTTTGGGCAATTAATCGACTCTGATAACTGAAGCGGAATTGTTGTTGGAATCTGATGATATGGGGACCATCAAATCGGATTGAGTACCTTTAAGTTCACAAGTGGCATAAGCCTTATTGGGCACCTTCCATATGAACATGGATATGGCATTTGATTCCAACCTATTAAGTCAGTTTAAAATAGATCTATAGTCTAGTCAGATTGAAAATAGATTCATTACATTGGATAGCATACTGTATGACCATGGAATGGGTAGGGTTAATTTTCTTCTAAGCTAAACATTGGAAAGACATAATGTATGTAAACAGTGGAAATATAATTAAAGTTATGGTTAATATCTTCAAACCAATCGATAACAAAATCTATACAGGTGAAGAATGTATCTGCATTAAAATGGATGCAATTATATATATAGTGATCATGTGAAAAATATCTAGTTATCACATTGTGTCAACAGGATTGGTGGAGGATGTTACTATTTTTAAGCAAATAAACCAAAATGACCCTCACTATGCAGGTTAGGGGTGTGTTATCATAAACTATGCCAAGAACTATAAACATAATCAATGGAAATATTTGAGTTATGAAATCGGATAGAATGGGGTTAATCTTACCCAAACTAATGAACTGATAAACACAAAAAAGTCTATGAAAAGCATGTCATTGGATTTAGCAAAACCCATACAATAAGCCAGTCCCTTATTTTCATGAACCTATTAGTATTACAACAAAGGGGTTAACTCAATATTGCACAGAAAAGCAGAACTAGCCTGAGTGTAATCAATTAGCTTTGACAGGTTATATCAACAGACTCCCCAGAGCAATGTTATTTATCTCTATGGTATGTAGTGTCCAGTTAAACATTGCCAATAATACACTCTGTGTTATGTGAGATCTTCTCTTCTCACAATGCAGGCTTACTTAATCAGTCACTTTAATTTTAAATGGCCATAACTCTGTTAAAATATACCCGATCAAACTCAAATTCGAACCTGATCTGTATTTCGGGATGAGGACCATATGTACCAAATTTGGTGCTGATCAGATGAAAAATATTTGAGTCAACACAGCTTGGATGAATTCTATTTAAAAACAAGAGCAGAAAGGGTTAACTAAACGATACCAAAAACCATACAGATAAAGAACGTACTAAGAAAAACCTAGGTAAGAAATATGAGGCATATCAGAAGAAAAATGTTTGACTTAGATGCATCAGATAGCATTTGTGTGCAGGGTTAATTATTTTCTAAACCGATCAACTAATCGACACCAAAAACATACAGGTGAGGGGTGTGTCATTATAAACATACATATCAAATATGAACACAATCGGACAAAAAATACTTAAGTTATGGCATCGGATAGAACATGACTATGTGCGGATGCAAAGTGTTAATAATTTCTAAACCGATCAACCGATCAATACCAAAAACTATACAGGTGAGAAGTGTGTCATCATAAACATGCACATAAAATTTGAACACGATTCGATAAAAAATATTTGAGTAAATGAATCGGATAGCAAGTGTCTACGGACAGACGGACAGACGGACAGACGGACAGACAGACGGACAGACGGACAGACGGACGGACAAACGACGGATGGTTGATCCGGACATCGGCATTATGTGTACCATACATGGTATGGGTACACATAAAAAGTGGCTTTTTCGCTAAATGTATATAAATATAAGGATTAACTGTCATGTGGACTATTTTTATGGAGATGTAACCGTGAGGTAAGTGGTCATAACTTGTATGTAAAACCCTTCGGGTTTTACACAAGTTATGTCCACTTACCTCACGGTTACATCTCCATAAAAACAGTCCACATGACAGTTAATCCTTATATAAATAACAGTATAATATCATACAAGCATAATTAACAAGATCATATTCGCCATTCAGATGCTAAATAATAAAGGACAATGTGATGAAAATATAGCGATAAGCAGGCTATAATTAATATTATTGAGCTGTATTGTGGTCATGTTGCGTCATCTCTTTATTAGAATATGCACTTGACATTTACTATATGATTACTCACAGTTGTAATGATCCTTATTTGGCATGTGATGTCAGGCCCATAGGTTAGGAGAAAATAATATTTTTTGAATATCTTTGCAAATACAATTCTATTATGTCTACCTGTTTTGTCTGATCATTCCCCAATTATGAATAAATGTACACTAGTTTGATTTTGAACATACAGCGTAAGATATGCGATGCTAACTTGTAGTTTAAATTAATCAATAACTTCATGAGATAGCAGTCAAAGAACAAGACCATAAGTTGATTGAAATGAAACACAGTCTAATTTTATTTAGACTGGATCTTCAACAGTAGAACATTTCCATCCCTTTGAGGTTACCACATCCAATAACATGTCATTCAGGCTCACATTCAATAACATGTCATTCAGGCTCACATTCAATAACATGTCATTCAGGCTCACATACAATAACATGTCATTCAGGCTCACATTCAATAACATGTCATTCAGGCTCACATACAATAACATGTCATTCAGGCTCACATACAATAACATGTCATTCAGGCTCACATACATGTACAATAACATGTCATTCAGGCTCACATTCAATAACATGTCATTCAGGCTCACATTCAATAACATGTCATTCAGGCTCACATTCAATAACATGTCATTCAGGCTCACATACAATAACATGTCATTCAGGCTCACATTCAATAACATGTCATTCAGGCTTACATTCAATAACATGTCATTCAGGCTTACATACAATAACATGTCATTCAGGCTCACATTCAATAACATGTCATTCAGGCTCACATTCAATAACATGTCATTCAGGCTCACATTCATGCACAATAACATGTCATTCAGGCTCACATACAATAACATGTCTTTCAGGCTCACATACATGTACAATAACATGTCATTCAGGCTCACATCCAATAACATGTCATTCAGGCTCACATACAATAACATGTCATTCAGGCTCACATACAATAACATGTCATTCAGGCTCACATACAATAACATGTCATTCAGGCTCACATCCAATAACATGTCTTTCAGGCTCACATACATGTACAATAACATGTCATTCAGGCTCACATTCAATAACATGTCATTCAGGCTCACATACAATAACATGTCATTCAGGCTCACATACAATAACATGTCATTCAGGCTCACATTCAATAACATGTCATTCAGGCTCACATACATGTACAATAACATGTCATTCAGGCTCACATTCAATAACATGTCATTCAGGCTCACATTCAATAACATGTCATTCAGGCTCACATACATGTACAATAACATGTCATTCAGGCTCACATTCAATAACATGTCATTCAGGCTCACATACAATAACATGTCATTCAGGCTCACATACAATAACATGTCATTCAGGCTCACATTCAATAACATGTCATTCAGGCTCACATTCAATAACATGTCATTCAGGCTCACATACATGTACAATAACATGTCATTCAGGCTCACATACAATAACATGTCATTCAGGCTCACATTCAATAACATGTCATTCAGGCTCACATACAATAACATGTCATTCAGACTTACATCCAATAACATGTCATTCAGGCTCACATACATGTACAATAACATGTCATTCGGGCTCACATACAATAACATGTCATTCAGGCTCACATACATGTACAATAACATGTCATTCAGGCTCACATTCAATAACATGTCATTCAGGCTTACATACAATAACATGTCATTCAGGCTCACATTCAATAACATGTCATTCAGGCTCACATACAATAACATGTCATTCAGGCTCACATACAATAACATGTCATTCAGGCTCACATACAATAACATGTCATTCAGGCTCACATTCAATAACATGTCATTCAGGCTTACATACAATAACATGTCATTCAGGCTCACATTCAATAACATGTCATTCAGGCTTACATACAATAACATGTCATTCAGGCTCACATTCAATAACATGTCTTTCAGGCTCACATACATGTACAATAACATGTCATTCAGGCTCACATACAATAACATGTCATTCAGGCTCACATTCAATAACATGTCATTCAGGCTCACATACAATAACATGTCATTCAGGCTCACATTCAATAACATGTCATTCAGGCTCACATACAATAACATGTCATTCAGGCTCACATACATGTACAATAACATGTCATTCAGGCTCACATACAATAACATGTCATTCAGGCTCACATTCAATAACATGTCATGCAGGCTCACATTCAATAACATGTCATTCAGGCTCACATACATGTACAATAACATGCCATTCAGGCTCACATACAATAACATGTCATTCAGGCTCACATTCAATAACATGTCATTCAGGCTCACATACAATAACATGTCATTCAGGCTCACATACAATAACATGTCATTCAGGCTCACATACAATAACATGTCATTCAGACTTACATACATGTACAATAACATGTCATTCAGGCTCACATACAATAACATGTCATTCAGGCTCACATACAATAACATGTCATTCAGGCTCACATTCAATAACATGTCATTCAGGCTCACATACATGTACAATAACATGTCATTCAGACTTACATACATGTACAATAACATGTCATTCAGACTTACATACATGTACAATAACATGTCATTCAGGCTCACATACAATAACATGTCATTCAGGCTCACATACAATAACATGTCATTCAGGCTCACATTCAATAACATGTCATTCAGGCTTACATACTTACAGGCAGATGCTCGAATGCCACGAATGTATCCCTGAGAAATGCCATCAGATCTTTGATATAATCACTGGGGTGTCCTCTCAGCTCCGAAAGATTCCAGTTATAACTTGCTGAAATACAAATGTAAAATTGTTCAAATAATAGCTGTGGCTTTTTTTTTTATCAAAATCAGTTTCTCTGATATTCCCTCCAAATAAGATTCACATACAGCTATATTTCCTGGGCTCATCGAATGAAAGGACCCCAATCGTAATTTCGAGTATAAATTAGGCAAATCGTACTTCCGGGTATAGTCTTGATCGACAGCTATAGACTATTCATGGTTATAAACTACTAGTACCAACATCAAAGTGAAAATAGTTATACCTTGTCGAGAGGGGAACGGGAACAACTTTAATGAATTTAACCAATTTATTTCTTTTCTTGATGCTGGGTGAGAACCGCGGCGGAGATACTATACCGAGAAACGTGTCCATTTCATAACTGTTCATTTCATTCAAAGGTGTCACCGTGTCGATTTCAATGAAAATCGACGAACAACGACATCGTGTAACTTTCCCCATTGACCGAGTTCGCCTGAATGTATCTTCTGCTTTGTTCATAATTGTATATCTGTTTCCTTTCGATTCCAGAAAATAGTATATTTATGGATTATCACATGCATGTATGTACTATATAGTCTTATGACAACAATTAATTCCTTATTAAATATGTTATTTCGTTTCGCACAGTACCGCACTGTACCAAGTGCTGTACATTAAATGCCCATCTTCGCACAGTAGAACGGTAAATTCGCGATGACATTTTTATTATATTTCAAATAAGGAATTTTGATCACTTTCCACTCGCCCCGATGTGTGTAGACTGTAATATTATTGTAATTCAATGTTCATAATTATCATTTGCAATACTGGTAATGGAAAGACACAGTAACAAGAATTTCTGATTACGACATTAATGCTTTAAGCCCACCGATCTACTGTGCGACAAAAGCGCTCGCGAAATTCAAAACAGCTGCGTCGTATTAGATAATAATTGGTGACGTCACAAAATCAGATATAGTCTATATACGACCCAAAGCATCCGGCTTTGGTTCGTTACTAAACAAAGGTACCAATGGGTTATAAAAATACATCATTTGAATAGGCTACTGACTAAAATAAAAGGTTTCTTGACCACACATCCTTGGAAAATATCAGCTTTGGAATATCTGTTTTTAAAAAAGACAGCTTTTTGAGATTAGAGGAATGCTTAAAGGTACTCAATCCGATCAGACGGTCCCCTTACCATCAAGATACAACAACAATAACATTTCTTCAAAATACGCTTTAGTTATCAGCATCGTTTATTGCAACAAAATTATATATAATGCTAATCACTGTCAACTATGGTATAAAATTTCCCAAAACTTGTTATTTATTAACATTTTGTTCAACAAAATATGGCCGTATTATTACTAAAGTATCACGAAATTTGACCGTATTACCACTTGATTTTAGAGTTATCCATCTTCATCCGCAATTTTGTCCGAGACCCTCCGTTTGACCATGTGTTTCTAGGCCACATATTATTACACATCTCGAGAAATAACAAACTTCAAAAATCGTTATCTGATCACTCTGCGCTTTGATGGGTGGGTTCCCCGACTCGTATCAAATATTTTCTACCCCCGAAGTCAAAGAAATAGTGAATTAGGAGCGTCAAATCGGATTGAGTACCTTTAAAATCTACAGATGTTGGAATATTTAAGTCAAGCAAGACAATCAGTGGCTGTTGAGTCGCTGAAATGACTGTAAAGACTGGGACATAAAGATCACAACAGTCAGTGATTGCTAAAATCAATTAAAACAAGTATTTCTATATCTTGATGTAGCTAGAGGGTGTCCGTTGAGCGGGGAGGGGGTGATTATATCAGTCACCTGGGGACATCCACACCAAATATGACTCAATTCGGACATGTGGTTCTGGAGATATTGATGGACAGACGGAGGCACGGCACGATGGATGGATGGCCGAGGAGTGATGACTATCCACTCGACCGGAGACTTCGTCTCAGGTGAACTAATAAGGACGAAAAATAAATTTTCACCTCATCTGTATCTAAACAAGCAGTCGCTGACGATATTCCCTGACTAGGTGGATAAATTTGGGGATGAGAAATTTCATAATATGCTAAAAATAATTGAAATCAGTTAATATTTTTTTGAGATCGGTTAATATATAATAAAAATTACAATCAAAGGGTCGTCACTCTGGTAAAAATTAATGGCCGGGCCTAATTTGTGAACTCGTTTCAGACAACTTTTCGTGGGCGCTAAATGCCAAAAAAATGACAATCAAAGGACCGTATCTCTGGTGAAAATGTCAGACAGGCCTAGTTTGCAAACACGTTTCAGATATTGCCTTTGTGAACTCATATAAGAAAAAATCTTTGAAATCTGTTGACAATTGTTCGAAATAACCCCCCCCCCCCCCAGGCAACTTTTCTGGACGGACGGACACATGGATGGAACCCATTCCTATCCCCCAACCAAAATTTTTTCAGGCAGGGGATAATGTTCATGACTGTTTGAGTTAACTTCAACATACACCGTCAGAGAGATTATTACACCATATATATCACAAATGTCTAAGCTTACCAAGCTCTATGAAAGCATCCATTTTATCATTAATTTTCTGGTATATTTGTCCTTCAGCGTCATTCTGAGCACCCTGTCAACATAGAGGTAAATATTACAACAAGAGCATTGCTGGGGCGTGGCAAAATACACCTGTGGTTATTTCAACAAGAGGTGTGCACTCGAGTGCTAGCATACCCCCACCGTGGCAAATTCAACCCGCATTATCCGTAAACCCAACAAAAAAGATTTTTAACTTTAAAGAAAAATTCGGACTAATAATATCGATATGGTGTCAAAAGAAGCTTGTACATAAAAAATTATTCAAATTGGTTCATATTTGTTAAAGTTATTAAGTCGGACAGAATTTTCTAAGTCAAAATAAGTCGCAAATGAAGTGTAATATTACGAAAAACAGTCTGAGCCAAACCCTAGCCGCACCATGTATAGAGGGTATTGTGAGAAGCATGTATACCAAAAATTATTGAAATCGGTTCATATTTGTTAAAGTTATGAAGTCAGACAGAATTTTCTAAGTCAAAATAAGTCGAAAATGAGGTGTAACTTTAAAAAAAATAGTCGGACCGAACCGCAATTAGCATCATGCGGAGAGGCAGTCCTAAGGAGATTGCATACAAAAAATTATTGAAATCGGTTCATAGTTGTTCGAGTTATGAGATCAGACGGATGGACAGACGGACGGAAGCCGGACACACGGAGGGAGAAAGCGTGACGGACGGACGGAGTCAATCCAGTATACCCCCCATTTTCTTCGAAAGTGGGGGTATAATAAAGGGCCATAATGAGTAATCCAGATGCCAAAATTGAAAACAAACAGATAACTGTAACTAAAGCTATCACCCGAAAATAATAATTAGCTTAAAATAGGCAGATGGGAACCAAAATTTTAATTTGACCTGTATTTCCATATGAGTAATCGATATATCAAACTTGAAAACAAACAGATCACTAAAACTAAAGTTGTCACCCAGAAACCAAAATAATTGGCAAATTCTTAGTCGACAAGGACCATAACTCTGATAAAAATAGACCTGTATTTTGGGCTAGTAAACCCACATGCCAAATTTCATTCCATTCAATTCAGATTTACTAAAGTTATCATCTGGAAATGAAAATTGAGAGCAAATTCCAACAAAAAAGGCCATAACACTGGTGAAGATTGGCAGGTGGAACCCGAATTCGAACTTTACATGTATTTTGTGCTAGTTGGTAAATCCACATATCAAATTTCATTCCATTTAAGTCAAAGATTCTTATTTATCTGGGAATATTTATTATTTAAGTGTGCAAACAGCGCCTGATTATAACAATAGATAACAGTCTCTTCTAAATTTAATGCATGACAATTTATACTCTCAGTTTACCAAAAAAGAATATTCCAAATCAGATTAGCCTGGCTCGTACTCACTTTGAACATGGAAATCCCCTGCAGGCGTGTGGCATGGACACTGTCCTTTTCAGCACTGAAGTAAAACATGGAACAATTTAAGAAACATAAGTATAATTGGAGAGAAAAGATGGTGAAATACAACACAAACTGATTGATAGAAATATAATTATAGTTGTCATACAGAGTATTAAGGGTACTCAATCCGATCAGACGGTCCACATATCATCAAGTTACAACAACAACAACATATCTTCAAAATACAATATTTTCTAAAATAAGTAAAATATATATCTCCTAGAAGTATCTTGCCCACTGAACTATATGGTATATTATCCCAAGTAGGAGGGGTTAACTCTCAGAGTTGAAAAAACGGTACGAAAATTCTATGGTACATATCCTCTGTCATGTTCATGACACATGTAATCACGTGATTTCTGACACGTAGTGAAGTATTCGCCATATTTTTTATCCCCAGTAGGACATTCCTCGTGAGCGGGGTGGGTGCGAAACCCTGGGAGGGAGCTCAGCGTTCAGTGGGCAAGATACTTCTAGGAGATATATATTTTACTTATTTTGGAAAATATTGTATCTCCGTCAAAGGTATCTTGCCCACTGAACTATATGGTAAAGAATAGAATTTTCTAACAGGTGGAGGCCACGAGGAAACAAAAACACCGCTATGCATCTGAATCAAAGAACTGGATTGACCTGATAACCTACAATATATACATATACATGCACTGACATATAGATATGTATGTATATACATATATATATATACACATGCACAATAGGACCATAAGCCAATGTAATATTACATGCTAAAACTAATACCTGTCAGCAAGCTCAAACGAACAAAAACTGGCCACTTAAGAGTTTAAGACCCCTGCAAGTAAAGTAAATAGCTTCAGAAGACATGGAGACGGAGACGACATTTGTATCGGAACTTAGGGCTAATAATGTATCAGCCGAGTACTTGCCGGGAAAGGTACGGGTAACACCCCTGATGACGTTCCCAAATGTGGAAATGCCCACCAACACAGTTAAACCCAACTGACCAATCACAGGCTACTGAATCCATGACAGAAAGGCAGCCAGGAACCGAAATTCCAATGTCATTAAGGTGGAAATCCACAAAAACAAAAATTGTACTAACGATGCATCAGGATTGTGGCACAAGCCCAAAACCAGCGGAAACCGACAGCAGGTAGGTAATCAAAAGCAGACCAAGGGCCACCGCGCCCCAACTGTTCGAGCTCTGCTGACTGGTCCCTGACGAGTCGATGGCGCAAGGTATCCCTTCTGGTAAGGATGGGGTGCCCCTCCAATGGGACCCTGTTCAGGAGACAACCATCGCCCGAAGTGCGAATCGAGAGGGCGGATCATATGATCTGGCATCCGACACCCAATGCTAGTGAATCTCGCACGAGGAGACAGGCCTCAGCTTGCAGGTTGAGAATAGGGAGAAGTGACTTCTCCCTCTGGCAGAAATAGGGAGAAGTGAGGGAAAAATAGGGAGAAGTGAGAGACTGGAGAATAATTTCATCTGATAATTTATTTAATATGTATAGGTTAAACAAACGAAAAAAACATTAACATGGAAAACAATTCAATTTTTTCATTTAAATGTAATATAGATTGTTTATATGCCACAATTAACGGCCTTGAGTCCTTGACATCGACAACCGAGTGTCTCTAAAATCACTGAATTATTGAGAATAAAATTACGATTTTCCGGTTATCCCAACTTATGGATCACGTTTTATTTCGAACAAGGCAATACAACGATTAAAACTTTATTTGCACACAATAAAATGGTGCTCTCGGATAATTTTGTCGCCAAATATATTCAGTAACATCAGGTAACGTCGGATAATTTAAATGGAGTACGTATTGCCAGAATTGTTTGGTGGTTGGCGATTATGTTTTGTGGCCCGTTCGATTAGCGTTCTGTTATTGCGTAAAAACACGGGATACCACAAAGACGGAAATGGAACTAAAACAAACAAAATGTTTAAATCGGCAATATAATAATAATTTGAGTCGGCGGTTTTAAAGCAGTCGGTCGGGACGAGCAGAAACCAACACTTTATTAAGTATGGCCAAAACGGAAGGCTTCTTTGTTTGATATATTATAATCCTTGTCTGGACATTGAACACCGCATTTACTTACTCAACGCTGTTAAACAAAAGGAGTCGACCTTGTGTCAACATTTTGTCCCCGTTTGACTCGCAGGCGATATATTCATAATTGATTTGTAACACTATAGCATGCATGGCTTATCGCTTGCTACAGCCGTAGTCTAATTTTGGGTTTTATCTTTTGAATTTCATTTCCCAATCGGGAGTATGCACTGGAGAAATGACACAAAATCGGGAGACTCCCGACGAAATCGGAAGGCGACTTCACTTCTCCCTGGCGCGACACTAAGGCGACTTCGAGGCGTCGAGGGCGACTATTTCGCCCTACTCGCCTGGTAAGCTGAGGCCTGCGAGGAGAAGCATCTGGCAAGAATCTTCATCCGGCTTTATGAAGTGTGCCCAACACGATTCATATGCTGCCCCATAGGTGCAACATTATCCTGCATTGGCAATCGCTGAGGTCAGCAAAGGACCTGGCTTAGTATATTAAATGAGCACTAGGCGAATCAAGCACTATCAGGGAAAACAAAACCATTATGTACCGACAACCGATCCCATAAGAAGAATGACGTATTAGACGCAAAGGCCGATATCACAGAAGCCATTTCGTTCTTCTTTTCCACGCTAATACGCCGTGTTGCCCATTAAGCCCGAGTGGGGTGCTGAACTAGACCTCATGTCAACAGCGTTCTGAAATTGAGCATATGTCGAACCATGGATAATGGACTCATCTATGTATGACTGGACAACAAAAGTGAAATCCATGTTGAGTTAGAACTGAAAGCAACCTGAAGACAAAAGATATGTAAATGCACCCACCTAAAATATACAACCATATTGAGAGGATAAACCCTATATCTGGTTATTGGGCAACCATACCTGTAGGTGGTGTCCTTATTAAAGTGAGATGAAACGGATGAGCAAACAGAAACGAAGAATTAATCCGACTCAGTTAATCCACAGTTCCAACGCACCCAATGTCATTCGTATCTATTACGGAAACACAGCGAGGTCGGAGATAAAGCATGTATGCTTGTTTATCGAGATGTAAATATTTACCCTTTCGAGCACCCGAACCAGTCCAGAACACGTCTTAAAAGTCAGGAAAATAAAAGGGCGAGAGTCATATACTAATCTAGTGATATGAATGACTATAGACATTCTCCAGCAAAGCCTGTGACCACGAAAGAGCTGCATGGAACATGGAAAGAAGCAACAACTTATAAAGCAAGAAGTTGAACACATCCCAAACCGAGAACAGTAAAATGGTTGAATACCTCTCAGGATGGTCGAACCCAGGTCGCCAAGTGTGCAGTCCGATGGCATAACCACCCAGCTCTGACGACGTTAGGGCAGGGTACAAATTGACCGGCATCACAGGGCAAGTTGCTACCCAAAAAGCCATGCAACTTGGATCCTATTTCCTCATTTGACTGTCCCAGGGTACGCCAACCGTCGTCCCGAGTATCCGACTTGGAGTCCCTGTCGATAGTCCAGAAAGCCCACCAAATGCGGCCAATGGGTTCGATGGGTAGCCCCAACCCGCGACCTGTTTGGTGGGACTATCGTCCTGAGCGCTAATTACGCCAATGAAGGGAACACTATACATCGACAAGTGACAGTGTCCTGGTCATAAAGGTTTCTATCTCTTCCTTGGAACCCTCGAAACAAGGGAAAGCACTCTGATGTTCTGTTAAATTGTAAATGATTGTAGAACAATGCTATCAAATCATGTCAATCTGGGGTTATTTGCTAATCAAAATTTGACATTAATTTTCTTCCTGCGCTTGGCTGCATCAGAGAACACTGAACAACTAACTGAGCTCCCTCGTAAGCGCATGTAAAGGTGACCCGAAAGGAATGTCGAAAGCACTTTCACCTCGTGCTGGAGCGACTGCTCGATCTGATCCCGATCTCCATCCGTCGATGGGGTGTTAACAGCACAATACACCACGACAAGCTTCATTTCTAATTGCATGTGAGGTCTAGTCATTGGGGACCCCGGAGGAATGTCCAGAGCCTGTACATCTCGGGGATGGAGCAGCAGCTCGACTGATCCCGATATCCAACCGACCGAACTGGCGATGGGAGGTTAGTAGGTACCAGTTCCCAAGCAAGCTTCCTGCTATAATGGCGTCAGGGAATAAGATCTTTTGTTTTCATTTAAAATCAAACCCGAAGTTACTGGCAGCTGTTGGCCAGAATGCGGCCAGTAACCTGTCTGCCAAGCCCCCGGAAGTGGTGGCTTATAATAAGGAGGAAACAAGCCTGTGAACTGTGATCCCATTCCAAGCCCAGCTGGGGCAGAAGGCATGGAGGATAAACTTTCAGGTGCCAAATAATAGCGTAAACGTAATAATTTTTTAGAGAAAATGTCTCCTAATTTGAATTGAGACAAAGTAAAATGGCCATTCTACTAGTAATTTTAGCCGAAATTCCCACACTATTATCATAAGGCACCGGAGAGCATGGACAGGGTGTATCCCTCAGCCGCGCTGACCCCGAGATGACAACTTGTAGCGATGGACGGCGTGTGTCGAGTGTTAGTAGAGCTGAATCACAGCCGTCCTGGGCACGCCAACGGTCGACCCGAGGAAGCAGATTGACGTCCCGTTCGATAGTCCAGGGAGCGCACCAACTGTGACTAATGGGTTCGATGGGTAGCCCCAACCCGCACCATGTTTGGTGTGACTATCGCCCCGAGTGCTAATTACGCCAATTAGAGGAACACGATATATCGGCAAGCGTCAGTGTCCTAGGGGAAGCAACTCGTGGGAGCTACGGGTTCGATGGGTAGCCCCAACCCGCATCCTGTGTGGTGTGACTATCGCTCCGAGTGCTAATTACGCCAATTAGAGGAACCCTATATATCGACTTTCGTTCTCTACTCTTGGGACCTCAAAACGAGGGAAGCGACTTCCAGGGGAGCTACGGGGAAGGCGATTCATGAACCTGGTCTTACCTCGATTATCAGTCCTGTGAAAGTAATTAATGTGATTGCGAACAATCACAAATACACCTGTTGTGTTATGTTACCATGTGGCAACCAAGGCAGTAACGGCCCCATTGTTAATCATCCAGGGTGAAAAAGGTTCAAATTGACATTCGGGATTTTACAATCCTATCAGCCTATTTCACAAGCGTTTAAACACTGCTTTTTCCGTCAGTTGTACACCAGACGATGATTGTCAACGTATAAAGAAAGCCGTCAAACGAAAAAATGAACTCGAAAGTAAGTCACCTAATTTCGTGATACCTTTAACCACCGTCAACGCACGTGTTAACTTAAATAACATGTCACCTGTAATGCTGTATGCCATAGATTTGTTATAAAGAAAACGATCAGCGTCTTTAGTCATATCCAATGGTGCCTCGAATGTTCTGCCTTTAATAGGCCAGAAACGCTGCATATTGTCTGCATATATAGACAACGGATATTAAATCATTGTCCGATTAAAATTATGGAAGACAAAGTCGGTTAAAACGAAACGAGTCATCCGATTCCGATATTATATTCGGAACAAACCGTCGTAATCTTTATGTGAATTGTACATAATTTTCAACTATAAGCAAAGAAATAATGTTGTTTGTATAATACAAAAACAAAACTGTTTTTGCTATACAAAAAACTGCAACTTAGCTTCGTAGGAGTGACGTCTGTCCAGGCAGGAGGGATAAAAAATATGGCGAATACTTCACTACGTGTCAGAAATCACGTGATTACACGTGTCATGAACATGACAGAGGATATGTACCATAGAATTTTTGTACCGTTTTTTCAACTCTGAGAGTTAACCCCTCCTACTTGGGATAATATACCATATAGTTCAGTGGGCAAGATACCTTTGACGGAGATACGCTTTTGTTATCAGAATTGATTAATTACAACAAAATAATGCTAACTGCTGTCAACTATGGTATAAAATTTCCCAAAATATGTTATTCATCAACATGTTGTTCAACGAAATATGGGCGTACTGTCACTTGCCTATCAAAAATTTGGCAGTATTACCTCTTGATTTTAGAGTTATCCATCTTCATCTGCAATTTGTACGAGACCATCGGTTTGACATCTCTTTTCTGGGCCAGAAATAGTTACTCATTTAGAGAAATAACAAATTTCAAAAATCGATATCTGATCACTCTGAGCTTTGATGGGTGGGTTGCTCAACTCGAATCAAATTTTTCACCCCCGAAACCAAAGAAATAAGTCATTTGGGAGCGTTAATTCGGATCATGCATCTTTAACGCATAATGGTCTGTTATATTTAAATGTTTCCCTGATTATTAGCATTGAGACATATACTTTCATGTGTTGATGTATAATGAGTGAACATATACATATTCAAATATAATATGATATGCTATGTCCAAGCCTGAGTTTAGTGTGCCTATCATTTGCAGAATGAGGTCCCCAGAGGGTGAATTTAGTGACGCTATCCCGCATAGCGGGCTAGCATCACTAAATTCACCCTCTGCGGACCTCATTCTACTTAGGCCTCATCTTCTCTGGAAATTTTCTATAGAAACTTTTTTACATAGATTCTATTTCTTTTTTAGTTTAGTTTCTCTATATCCCCATATCCCCAAATTGGCAGACGACACATTGCATAATCAAGTTTCCCAATGGGTGTACATCACGATATTCACCATTTGGGAACTTCAATCTGAGTCTATGTCTCCCATAGCAGATGAGGCCATGCAGAATGAGGTCCCCAGAGGGTGAATTTAGTGATGCTATTCAGGATAGAGTCACTAAATTCACCCTCTGGGGACCTCATTCTGCAAATGACAGGCACACTAAACTCAGGCTTGGCTATGTCCATCCTGACCGAAGTCTCCAGGGTCCAACCCAGGGTCCACGCTGTCCAAATTGGCCAATGGCCAACTTTATTGGAAAATGACCCCAGAAAATTTCATTTGGCCCAAAAAAATTCAAAGCTATATTCAAAAAGCACCTCTCAAGTCAAGTTATCATGAGAAACAATTTATCAAAAGTATTGCCTGCTTATATTTATCAATACAATAATTAACCATTACCGATTGTTCATAATATTACCTTTTGGACAATTTGTCTCTGTATGTCTGCATTTTGATGATACAACAGTGAACCAACATCAGATTGTTAATGCAATATGCGTCTTGCGACAAATATTGTGGATGTGTCATTTCTATTTCATAATCACCCAAAATAACATTTGCAACAACGTGTCAATGATGGGGACAAATTGGATATTAAAAAAATATTCAAATTACAATATCAACATCAAGGTCTCAAGTTAAGTCTTGATTAACCCTTTACCCAACAGAAGGGCCCTGTGCCAATGCATTCTCTTATATATGCGAGTCGACCATAGGTCGCCTCGCATATATAAGAGAATGCATTGGCTTAACACATTACAAATTATAAAATTGTTAAAGAATGTAAGAAAAAATGGTAAAAAGTGTTAAAAAAAGATTTTTTTTAGGCCAATGCATTCTCTTATATATGCGAGGCGACCTATGGTCGACTCGCATATATAAGAGAATGCATTGGCACAGGGCATAACTGTAACTATCACAATGTGGTCAAGGAGCCGGTTCCAATGATATCCATATTTGTATGGTTCTATTGAGACAGACCGAAGATATTTTAGGCTGTTGATGCTTTATTTGGCCGGTTTTGGCCGGTTTGTTGGGTAAAGGGTTAAGTGTAGTATAGTATTAACAATCTTACCCAGTTATTGTGGATATATGCTCCTCTAAGAAACCACAGGATTTCTCCAGGTAATTCATATTAATTGCAATCTGTATCAACTGTAAAAGACAATGAGAAACTTATCAACAGGTTAAAAAGAAGCTGTAATATAAATTATTATTAATACAACAATGGCATGGAAATTAAAAATAACTTTATCTCAATTATAAATGAAGATAGGTTAAATTACTACTTATTGTTATTCACCTAACATAGGTTGTGTCATTCTGAACTGTTTGGTTAAAAATGAGTAAAATAATCCCATTTAGTGTCACATGCTCTATCTTTGGATAATAATCAAAGAATCAAGCATCACGGGAATATTAAAGAATCTGTGAAAGTGCGTTCTCTTATATATGCAAGTCTCCCATAGGGAGCCTCGCATATATAAGAGAATGCACTGGCTTTCAAGATCAAGGTAAATATTTTCAATTAATTAATTAACCCTTTCATGACTGGAGCTTGCTGAAATTCTGCGAAATCCATGTGCCAATGGATTCTCTTATATATGTGAGTCTCCCATATGGAGCCTCGCATATATAAGAGAATACATTGGCGTAACAATATTTACCATGAAGGAAGGGAATCGAGTATAAACTCCAGGGAATTACATTGTCCTTGAAAGCCAGTGCATTCTCTTATAAATGCGAGTCTCCCATCGTTCCTGTAATAATTGATCGTACCTGTAATAATTGATCATTCCTGTAATAATTGATCGTACCTGTAATAATTGATCATACCTGTAATAATTTATCGTTCCTGTAATAATTGATCGTACCTGTAATAATTGATCCTAACTGTAATAATTGATCGTACCTGTAATAATTGATCATACCTGTAATAATTGATCATACCTGTAATAATTGATCGTACCTGTAATAATTGATCATACCTGTAATAATTTAACGTACCTGTAATAATTGATCCTACCTGTAATAATTGATAGTTCCTGTAATAAATGATCGTTCCTGTAATAATTTATCGTACCTGTAATAATTGATCATATTGATCCTACCTGTAATAATTGATCGTACCTGTAATAATTTATCATACCTGTAATAATTTATCATACCTGTAATAATTTATCATACCTGTAATAATTGATCGTACCTGTAATAATTGATCGTACCTGTAATAATTGATCGTACCTGTACCTGTAATAATTGATCATACCTGTAATAATTGATCGTTCCTGTAATAATTGATCGTACCTGTAATAATTGATCGTACCTGTAATAATTGATCGTACCTGTAATAATTTATCGTACCTGTAATAATTGATCGTACCTGTAATAATTGATCATACCTGTAATAATTTATCATACCTGTAATAATTGATCATACCTGTAATAATTGCAGGATTGGTTGTTTGATTAATTTTGAAAGACAATTGCTTAGTGTTTCCGTGAGTAAGACGTTGGCTGATTTTCGAATCATGTCATCAATTTCTGTGTTACTGCAAATAAAAACGCAATATTAATACAACAGATTAACTTTAAATAAAAAATCAAATATAACTTTGTTCAAGTAATACGTCCAAAGTTATTTCGGATAAAATAACAAAGCAAACAGCAAAAAAAAATTAATCCATACCGAGTATGAACATTAACCACTGGAGTTTCCTGAAATTATGTGAAAACCCTGTGCCAATGAATTCTTTTATATATGCGAGTCTCCCATATAGAGAGCCTCATATATATAAGAGAATAGATTGGCTTGACAATATTTACCTTGACCTTGTAGGTCAGTGCATTCTCTTATATATGCGAGGCTCCCTATGTGACACTCGCATATATAAGAGAATGCACTGGCACAGGATCTTTAATGCTGCACCAGCGCAGCTCCCGTCATGAAAGGGTTAATCAGCCAAGATTTTGTATTAAAGTGTCCTGTGCGACTTCACATCCCTAAATTACTATTTCTTCCGCTTTGGAGTAAAAAATATTTGTTTTGAGTCAAGGACCCCACCTTTCCACACACATAATTATTAAATTTTGATTTTTGAAGGCTACTTATTTTCTCCACCTTGAATTCCATATATGGTCATGCCTGGTCCGAACTGGAATTCTCAGCACGTGTCATCACAAATGTAAACAAACATCTTCTTTCATGTGTGATCCACATGGTATTTATAGCTTATCTATTTTCATGAATAAAACATGATTACTGAATTGGAAATAAGTATATGCCTATAAATCTGCATGTGTACAGTTGTAACAAGATGCTGTTAATTTTGTTTCTGATGATACTTTTCCTTGTCCTTTATTCCGAAAATCATTTCCGATCTGCCAACGCCATGGTGAACCATCAAACTCTAATAACTCTGATCTTTGAAGGGTGGGTTCCTCGACTCAAATATTTTTTTTACCCCGAAGGCGACTAAATAATAAATTTGCGGTGTTAAATCAGACAGAGTATCTTTATGTGCATAAATGATACATTTTGAAACATCTATATATCTATATATATATATATAAAAGAGTAGGATCTGTCCGTCCGTCCATCTGTGCTCATTTTTCTCCCAGACTGCTGGACCGATTTCAATCAAATTTAGTGTGGTAGCTCGGGTTATCCTGGCAGAGATTATAACGGCATTAGTTTTCAAAGTTTTGATTTAAAAAAAAAAATTAAAAACACACAAATTAAAATAAGCTCACTATGAGCCTACAGGTATTTCAGAATCGAATAAATGTGAATATTTAGGTTCAATATGAATCTATTTGCAGAGCAGATGTACGCTCTTTATATAGTAAAACATCTCCAAACCAAACCGGACCATCTATAAACCGAATCCCTCTCCATATCGAACAATTTGTCCGGTCCCGAATTCACCCAAGTGCATTCGCTCTAAAAATTACCTCTATAAACTGGAAACTCTCTATTCCGAACATCGGACGTTTTTTCTAGTCCATGAGTGAATGAATACATTAATTTTTACTTCCGAAACCCAAACACGGATGTCGACATCAACCAAACTCATGTGCTGCAGATTTGACACACTTAATGCTGAGCTCTTATTGGCTTTGGTGAAAACTGGGGATCCTTTATAAGTTTAAATCTCTGTTCTACATTAAACTCTGAGCGGTCGTTTTCGTGATGGCTCATTCATTGTGACAGGTTGATTTAAACTGTATTGGTGACAATACACTGCCATCGTGTACTTTTAGCGAGCTTCATTAGTGGTTTGTTTGGACAGTGTTCGTAAAAATAAGATTTGGTCTCAGCGCAGGGATTGATATAAAAACATAAAAAAATACAGTACCCTATTCTCCGTGAAGTCACCGTTGTTCACTCTATGTGTGAAATAAGCACAGTTATCTAATATGACACCTGCTGTTATAATCCGGTCCAAAGCACTTGCCGAACAAAGACACACTAATTAAATTGGGCAGCATGCAGTACGAAACTACAACACATGCGCTACATTAATATTGGTCAGTGACATTTTCAAATCGGTAGAGGGGTAATGTTGCAAGAGCTATGCTCGTCCTTGACCTCATCTAATGGTATACTCGTAGGGCATGCATCTATAATCTAACATTTTGACACCATCCATCCCGTGTGTGCAATTTGACTTATACATCAAGATGTTTCATCCACTTTGGTGCTTTGAAAACTACCCGAAAGAGATCCATTAATTTGTTGAATATAACGTGATTGCCAATTCTGGGGTGAAGGTCGATTATAGCTCCTGTGACATTACCCCTCTACCTTTCGAATCACTGTAAAATTTATCATTTCCAGGTTTCCTGTCTTATCTATACACATGTATTATGTCTTATTATCTATACACATGTATTATGTCTTAATATACAATGTTTTTAATTCTTATTATACCGTGTTTTATCTATGTTATTTATATTTTATTCGGTACCTTATTGAATAAAGTTAAATTCATTAATGAGTTGGTTGTGCTACAACAACTCTTGGTAACGACATCAATACATTCCGATCATTGTGCGATTTTCTATAAACAGAACACCCCTCTAAACCGAACAGAAGGGCCAGTCCGAAGGGTGATCGGTTTGGAGAGGTTTTACTGTATATGTGTTTTCACACGCCCCTCCGACGCTGAATAAAGGCTCCCTAAGGGATCATGTTTCAGCTAGTCAGTAATCATTGACATTAGACTCAAGCGACAGCAAACAAACCATATGTTTATAATGGTCTCATGTATTGCCTGGAATGAGAAATACTAGATCTGATGATATATGCCATTGGTCCCTAACAGGGTTCACGTTGTCACTTGCCAAATTTGCCAATGGCAAAAATAATTCACATTTGGCAAAAAATATTTTCATTTGGCAAAAGTTGTGGCAAGTCACTTGTTAATTACTCAATAAAGTTGAAAATTATCGGTCAATCAATACCATTCATTTTAGGAAACTACTACAATATAATTATATTGGTGGTGTTTTATATGGTTTTGGAAAAGTCAACACCTCCAATAAGATGCAGTTAATCTGGTAACATTATTATCAATGGGCGGAGGGATTACCAATATTTAGTGTGATGGTGGTGTTTACATAGCTAATTCTCGTGTGATATTCCCTTCTGATGAAGCAACTCTTCTACCATTTTATTGTTCGGTGACTGGTTTATTGTTGTATGATAAACCACAATAGATATGCGAATATAATTAACTAACTGCTTTCCTATCGGTATCAAACATCGTTCAAACCAGTGTTGAAACAAACCTCAATCAAGGTTGCGGAAAATTATACTATCAGGGATAACATTTGGCAAATTCTAATAGAATTTGGCAAAAAATATTTTCATTTGACAAATTATGTGGCAAAAGTAAATTTCGGTCCAGCGCGGACTCTGGTCCCTAACACTGCTAACACTGGTCAATTTATAAAAACCTACCTTAAATGTAAATCAGCAGAAAACTTGAGACAAGCATTGATGAATGCCTTGACTTGATTATAAATGTTTGGCACAAACTGTGAAAATGGAAACTTCTTTGGAAACATCGCCTGGAAATATTGGAGACAAAAATTGTAAAAATTTGAAACTTTTACTGATAACGTAGCATGAAAAATTGAAGAAGTGGAATGCTTTTTGATCGTGAGGAGAAATGCTAATGATCCCAATATAAGAGTGAAGTTGGAAATTTTGGGATTCAAACAGGCCATGAAATAGGGTGTCTGTCATTTGCAGAATGAGGTCCCCAGAGGGTGAATTTAGTGATGCTACCCCGCATAGTGGGCTAGCATCACCAAATTCACCCTCTGGGGACCTCATTATGCTTACACCTCAGCAGAATGAGGTTCCCAGAGACAAGTGTATCGTGGAATCTCAGACCTTAAATGGATACATGATACCACCGACACTAGAAAATAACTACCCGTTCTCGAGAGCAAGAATGGTACTTATCCTGGAACCTTCCTACCAGCAACACCTCTGTTCATTCATCTATTGTGCTTTTCGGCAGAGACTTATAAAAATATAAAGTTATCAAATCTTCTGGACTCTTAATTTGTTCCCGTACGCGGCCACTCTACCTTCACCACAAGACACTATGGGACACAGTAATGCCCTAAATAATTGACTCCTTAACCACAGCAGAATTATGGGTAATTTTTCAGGATTTAGTGGGAATTATGTCTTGCTGCCATTCATCGGAAAGCTCTCACTCATTTTCCAAATCTCGCCTTTAGATAAGAGCATTTTGGGTACACCATTTACCGGGTCTAATTTTGGGGAATTTAAAGGCCTGACATTTGTCTTTGGTCCTATGTACTCACTCTTTGAAGCTCCGGATTTCTGAAAGGGAACTGGGCTATCACAGACTGGTAGTCGGCTTCATTCTCTATATGAATCGGTGTGTAATTATCCTCCATAAAAATCTCATTAAAAACATCAATCCACTGTCGCATCAACAGGTCGATGTAATGTGTTCTGTAAATAATTAAAATAGATCATTAAAACATCATAAAAACACAAACCCACTGTCGCATCAACAGGACGATGTAATGTGTTCTGTAAATAATTAAAATAGATCATTAAAACATCATAAAAACACAAACCCACTGTCGCATCAACAGGACGATGTAATGTGTTCTGTAAATAATTAAAATAGATCATTAAAACATCATAAAAACACAAACCCACTGTCCCATCAACAGGACGATGTAATGTGTTCTGTAAATAATTAAAATAGATCATTAAAACATCATAAAAACACAAACCCACTGTCCCATCAACAGGACGATGTAATGTGTTCTGTAAATAATTAAAATAGATCATTAAAACATCATAAAAACACAAACCCACTGTTGCATCAAAATGGTGGCGCTTCCGGTCGAGATTGGCAGGTCACTATATCAATAAGATCAGTTGATATTTGTTCTAATTATCGCGCCAACATGATCAAATTTCACAAAAATGAACTAATTAAGGGCTGCAACTCAGCCCACAACACAAGAAATCTTGACCGCCTATCGTAACATCTTTTCTTCTTTAAGGGGATGGCAGTAAGACAGTCTAGTCTGACTATGCCACCCCCTCGAATATACAATATAATATTTGTCAAATGTATTATTCATTAATATGTGTATATTGAAATAAAATATCCTATCCTAACTCAATCAAGACATTGTTGAGAAATGTTCATATACCTAATATCAACAAAATCAGTTGATAATTGTTCCAAGTTATTACCCTAACTCAATCAAAATTAATGAAAATTTAACCAATTAAGGGCCATAACTCTGCCCAAAACAGTTCTAGGTCTAATTGGAAGCTTAATACTATGTCGCTTTAACAATACATTCAGGTTGAAATATGAAAAATACAAATACCCACCTCATTTCTAATAAAAACTCTAACAACAGACCAACAGTAAAACCATAACCCTGAAATAGGAAACAAAAAATGTCATAAACAAAATAACACATAAACCATTTCTACCATAAATAGTCATAGATCCATAAAGTAAAGATTTATTGTGTATATAATCTAGTGTGAAAAGTAATTGTAAAAAAGCCCTTCATTTTTCTCTAGTTTTCAAAATACTTAACCATAAAATATGGAATTTGGCTTATTCTGAGAAATTGAGGCTCTGAAATCAGGTAAACTCCCATTTTTGAAGGCACGCAACTCAAAAAAAAATTAATGAACCTGGGAATGGTTTTCTGTTCTGGAATCATGAATTTGATATTGACAAAATAAACATGAAACTGAAAGGACTTGTGAATTTGAATATGAAAGCCCAATAACATAACACGTCCCATTTTAAATGAAAGTGTCAATGACACTGTAGCTCAACTTAGGTAGGGGAATAATTTAATGGTTGACAGTAAATGGAGGAATAGGAAAGGTGCTAATTGAAATGTCTAAGTAAGACTAGATGTACATGGCAATATCAACATTCATGACAGGTTTCATAATGATCGGATCAGGGATGTGGTGATTATGGTGTGCCAAATGATTTATTGATGCAAAGAGTAAATTCTAAAATGGCCACCGGCAGCCATGTTTTTTTCCGAATGACTCGTTTCCCATCTACATGTCATTGGTAACATCCATTACAAATTTCATGAAGTTCCGACCAAAGCTACGACCTGTAGCCGCACCAAAGGATTTAGTCATGCAAAGAGTAAAATTCAATATGGCTGCTGGCGGACATGTTTTTTAGCCAAACGACCCCAAAATCACTCGTTCCCATCTACATGTTAATATTAACATCCATGATAAATTTCATGACGATCAGACAAACAGCACGACCTGTAGCCCGCGCCAATGGATTGAATTTTGAAATCCTAGATGGCCACCAGCGGCCATGTTTTTTGGCCGTATGACCCCAAAATGACTCGTTCCCATCTACATGTCAATATCAACATTCATGACAAATTTCATAAAGATCAGACTAAAGGTACGACTTGTAGCCCGCGCCAAAGGATTTAGTCATGCAAAGAGTAAATCCAAGATGGCTGCTGGCGGCCATGTTTTTGGCTGAACGACCCCAAAATCACTCGTTCCCATCTACATGTCATGTTAACATCCATGACAAATTTCATGATGATCAGACAAACAGCACGACCTGTAGCCCGCGCCAATGGATTGAATTTTGAAATCCAAGATGGCCACCAGCGGCCACGTTTTTTGGCCAGATGACACCAAAATGACTCGTTCCCATCTACATGTCAATGTCAACATTCATGACAAATTTCATAAAGATCAGATCAAAGGTATGACCTGTAGCCCGGGCCAAAGGATTTAGTCATGCAAAGAGTAAAATTCAAGATGGCTGCTGGCGGCCATGTTTTTTATACGAATGACCCCAAAATCACTCGTTCCCATCTACATGTCATTGTTAACATCCATGACAAATTTCTGACCAAAACTACAACCTGTAGCCCGCGCCAAAGGATTTAGTCATGCAAAGAGTAAAATCCAATATGGCTGCTGACGGCAATGTTTTTTGGCCGAACGACCCCAAAATGACTCGTTCCCATCTACATATCAATATTAACATCCATGACAAATTTCATGATGATCAGACGAACAGTACGACCTGTAGCCCGCGCCAATGGATTGAATTTTGAAATCAAAGATGGCCACCAGCGGCCATGTTTTTTGGCCGAATGACCCCAAAATGATTCGTTCCCATCTACATGTCAACGTCAACATTCATGACAAATTTCATAAAGATAAGACCAAAGGTACGACCTGTAGCCCGCGCCAAAGGAAATTGTTGACGGACACAAGCACACACGCACACATGCACGACGGACGCCAAACCATGGCAATAGCTCAAAGTTGAGCTAAAAATGGGCATACAAAAAGACATTTTTTACAGGGGGGGGGGGGGGGGGGGGGGTCAGAAAAAATTTCCAGGCACGTATGCTGATTTTTACCTTTCGACCCTTGTTGGGACCCACGCACCCCTGTGTCCCAATTTTTTCCAGTTTTCCGCAGTTTTTTCCGACCATTTTTGGACACCAACCCCTTTTTAACACTAAAACAGAGATATGCTGGGGGAAATTCATTGTAAACAGCTGTATATGAATGTATGTGCATACTATTTGTCATGGAACGAGTCATTTTGGGTTCATTCGGCCAAAAAACATGGCGGCCATCTTGGATTTCAAAATTTGCAACAAAATACAACACGATAACTGCCTGCAGTCAGTTTAGCAGTTAGAATTACATTATTTCTCTTATTCTAAGGTGTTTTAAGCCAAACTCATTGCAAAAACAGTCAAAAAAATTGCAGGAAAAAACATTTTGAGTTGTGGAAATTGTTTGTTGGTCCCATCGAACGGCATACGTGCCCAGAAAATCCCCCCCCCCTGTTTTCTAAAGAAACTAAAAACTTGTTAATTTGATAATAATGATACAATAAAGATGAGGCCTAAAGAGAATGCGGTCCCAGAGGATGAATTTGGTGATGCTAGCCTGCTGTGTGGGGTAGCATCACTAAGTTCATCCTCTGGGGCAGGGACCAGTCAAGACCTTATTTTCAGGACGAAGTGACTTCTCCCGGTCACAAAAATAAGGCGAAGTGGGCGTTCAATAGGGCGAAGTGGCTTTATAAAATTAAAAACGACCAGTACAGTAGTCGACTAAATAACGAAATAGAAGATATGTAATATCTAAATTAAAATGATGAAACAAATATGGAATCATTATGTTCAAATCATCACTCTAATAACTATGAATAATGTCCAAACATAATTGTGAGAGAATGGTAGCATTTTACATAATAATTTTGGGAGAACGGCATTTTTACAATGGCTTATGAATACAAAAAAAAATCAAAAATCAAACAATGCTTATGAATACGAAAATAATTGCTAAACGAAACGAAATCTTGAATATTCTCACTCATTAAAAGTGCCTAAGCTGGGTACCAATATTAACATGTTACACAAATGAATTTGTTTTCAATGCTGTCCTGTCAATAGATAACACGGTCCAATCAATGTTTGTAGTAAATTAGGATGAATATTTTGCCGATTTTTGTCGGAAATTTCAGGGCGACAAACTTCGCCCGGCTGCAAAATTAGGGCAAAGTGAGCAAGAATAGGGAGACTTATTCGCCCTCTCGGCTGGTCCCTGCTCAGGGGACCTCATTTTGTAAATGATCAGCACTGTATTTTGAGGCCTGAACACAATAATCCAAAAATAATTAAGGATTTTACTTACTTTAAGAGTATGGCAGAATAAAACAATAAGTTTATAATTAAGGATTTTACTTACTTTAAGAGTATGGTAGAATAAAACAATAAGTTTATAATTAAGGATTTTACTTACTTTAAGAGTATGGCAGAATAAAACAATAAGTTTATAATTAAGGATTTTACTTACTTTAAGAGTATGGCAGAATAAAACAATAAGTTTATAATTGAGGATTTTACTCACTTTAAGAGTATGGCAGAATAAAACAATAAGTTTCTTTATCTTCAGGAGTAGCTCAGCTTCTTTACAAAGAACCTGTAAATAAATTATATAATATGTGAGAGTAATCAGGGGCATGGAGAAAGGGGGAGGGCAGGTTGGAAGGGTGTTACAACACAACTTTGGTAAAATAATAGACAAATCTCCATGCTGGTGTAGTCGTAACCAGATTTTCCCTGCCAGTACACAACCAATTTACATTATGAACGAGCCTAATGATGTATGTAGTAATAGTAGCATGGATATTACATTTTCATTGATATCATATTGTAGTGGAATACAAATTATATTATTTACAACAACATCAACATGTGGATCTTGATAATTCAAAAGTAGGTTCCATAGCATTTGACAACTACCATTCTTAACCCAAGGATATTGTACAATTTATACCTTTCACAAGTTTCTACAATGAATATTTGAATACCAGTGTCACCGGGATGATTTTGTGTATAAATGTATTCTCAAAATTGTATCAACTATTTTCCTATATTTTCTATATTTCCAAAGCTTTCTCTATCCATTTCACTTGATTCAGTATCAAGTCATGACAGGCCCATATGATTGCATAATAGTCCATTTTAGTAATCTTGTTAACTACAACATATTTCTGAAACTCGAAGCTGTCATGACTTGGGGCTAATAAATATATCTAAATCTCATTCTCTTGCTGGCCAGGTAATTTAAATCTTTATTATTCATATCTTAACACCTGCTTTCTTAATTCCCTGTGTATTGTTCTTCTATTTACTAGCCACATAATGATACGCCCAAAGCTACTTCAGTCAAGCTCATTTCTTTTGTTAAATACATCCTTTATTTTCTCATTACCTTATTATGTACTGGTATATAAACCAGATTTCATTGGTAGCCAAAAAATGGAGGAAAAAGATCGATTCAAGTCTTATTGGTTATTATGTTATTTCGTACGGGATCCGACATTTGTTTCTACTATTGATTGTTATTATCATACTCCACTTGAACTACTATGAGTGAATAATAAATATATGAACATATCCAAGTTTTCTACTACTATTGATCTACCTGTACCATACGTGAGCTAATCTCCCCATCACAGAAATTATCTCATATATCTCAGTCTCCCATAGGGAGCCTCATATATATAAGACAATGCACTGGCTTACAAGGTCAAGGTAAATATTGTTAGGCCAATGCATTCTCTTATATATGCGAGGCTCCCTATGGGAGTTCCAGTCATGGACGGGTTAAGAGATTAGTATGTAGAGCTGTTTGAATACAGTCAATTTCAGTTAATTGCATATCGTTTAAATGCATATTTCGGCTATCTGCATAAAATATGCATGCACCAAACCATTTTCTCATAAAAAGACTATTTTTAATCGTTTATTTGCATAAGGGTCGGACTCTATTCCGTTTTTATGCATACGAAAATCGCCAAAAATGTTGATGAGAAGGGGTAAAAAGTCACCTGATGGTGTCGAAATTATAGCAATTTGTTAAATTATTTACCTTGAAAAACGTTTTTTATGGGAAAACTTAATGCAAAGTTGTTGAAGATGACCATCGCGAGAGCGAAGACGGCAATTTTCAATTTCATAACACACGTGGTTTTCTATCTCTTCTCAGTAACATGCTTCTGTTGGCACACATTTCCTGTATGTTTACATATTTATTTGTGAATTGTATGATTTATTAAAATTTGAATATTTATTTGGTTGTTTGTTGAGTTTGTAAACACCTGAAGTTCCAGTTGCAATTCTGAGAATTCAATGTGAAAGGAAGATTCCCGGGAATTCCCCAACAAGGAAGTGAACTAAACCGAAACCGAAACCGAAAGTGCTTTTCTATTTCTTCTAACATGCTTCTGCTCACAAACATTTCCTCTATGTTTCCTTATTTCTGTGTGAATTATATGAATTATTAAAGCTTGTATATTTGTTTTGTGTAATATCTAAACTAGAATGTACAGCAATGCCCTAAATAACCGACTCCTTAATGACAGCAGAATTATGGGTAATTTTTCAGGATTTAGTCGGAAATATGGCTTGCTGCCATTCATCGGAAAGCTCTCACTCTACAATTTGTTTGGTATGGAGAGGGATTCGGTTTATAGAGGGTCCAGTTTGGATAGGTTTTACTGTAATATTGATTCAAAGAGCTGGCTGAATGTGTTCTACTTACAATACTCGTGCGCAGAGCAGATACCAGTTTGGAGACAGCCATTTGCCATGACTCGTCCATGTAGGCTCTGTTCACTAACCCCTGCGTTGTACTGAGGATGTGATCCTCTATCACAAATGATCTGAAAAAACACAGAACAGGGTTTGCGTTCATCAGAAAGTTCTTTTGACTATTTTTTGTCATTTTTCAGAAACTTTGGCCAATTAGAAAGCCAAATTATAGTACTGTTGAGAAAACCAAAACATAAAATAATAATAAAAAAGAAATACAAGACAATGAAATGAATCCCCAAATACAAAATATAAATTGATAAAAATACCAACAAAAATAAGCACTCATTGTTTGCTGAATATTTGGCGAGATGTTGTAACGAAACCGTAAAGAAATAAGTATAGTTAAGAAAAGATGCCTGAAAGTGATGTGAAGCACTCCAGTAGGGTGATCAAATATAAACGGAGAATAATCTTATAGTTATGTGAAACACTCCGGTAGGGTGATCAAATAGAAATGAATAATCTTGTTCAAAGTAGTTATTTTTACAAATATTTTATCTAAATTGACAACACACACAGACGTTCTTATTTATTATTTAAATGCAGTGACTGCCGATGGAGAAATCGTTTTCATTAGTTTATCGCCGATAGAAGCGTCCCGAATCGAGTAGTAAATATTTACAATTTAGCATAGTTCAGGCAATGTTTTCTATGAAGTGGTACGGTTGATTTGCTTGAGATTTTTGGTGATGTTAGTAGAATGCTCCAGTTGGCATAGCACCTGAATACTAACTTATCAGTTTCACGCACCCGAAAAAGTACATAATATGTCTTTAATACCACTTAAATCATCGTTTTTATAAGTAAGTGTGGGTGACTTCTGGTAAATTGGTATCAAATCATACACGGGTGGGCTGCTGCTGATTAATTATTAAAGAGTGTAAGGGTTTTAGTTGGGTCTGGTGATCAGTGTTCGCACTGTTGGTGGCCAAAGTGGCCAATGGCCACTTTTTTTCACCACAAATGGAGACAGATGTCTAATTCCAAAATCGCTGAATGGATCGACGAAGTTAGATGACGAAATATCGCCAATTTTGGACACGCAGTTTTCATACTTCGGACACAACCCAAATTGATTTTGTAAGCGGAGCATTGATTGAATTGTGATGATTGTACAAAGGCGATTACTGATCATCATAAACCTTGATCTCTGCACTGGTTATATCATATTTTGTTGATTAGGCGGTCAGTAAGATGAAATACGTAATTGCATTGTCTTATAATTTGATGTACCAGCGATGTCATGTCAGTTACATACTGTGTCGTAAACTGCCTCTTGTCTGATACCCACCTGTCTTCACACCATAAAGGTTATTAATATAACAAAAGGTACTCAACACATCACGATAATAAGCAACAGAACTGTTGTTTTATTTCGGCAAAAATAGCGATGACAACTAACACACCCCATTACTTGATTAGTTGGCGAACATGGTATCAGCGACGTGACATAGAGTCAGATAGTTATATATTTTAAAAATATAATTTAGTCGTCAATTGTAAGCCACACATTTGACCAATTATTTTTTTATTTGGCCACTAACAATTTCATTTGGCCACTTTTTTGGCCAGAAGATATTTCGGTCCAGTGCGAACACTGCTGATGATACCCTTGAAAGGTGAATGCGGCATTGACTTAAAGGTACTCAATCCGATCAGACCCTCATATATTACTATTTCTTTGGCTTCGGGGGTAAAAAATATTTGATTCGAGTCGAGGAACCTACCAATCAAAGCTCAGAATGATCAGATATAAATTTTTGAAGTTTTGTTATTTCTATTGTTTGTGGCCCAGAAACATGCCGTCAAAAGGATGGTCTCGATCAAAATTGCGTTATTATTACCACTTGATTTTAGAGTTATCCATCTTCGTCCGTTCGAATAAGTGTTTCTGAGACAATTATTAGTACACATCTCGAGAAATAACAAACTTCAAAAATCAATATCTGATCACTCTGAGCTTTGATGGGTGGGTTCCTCGACTCGAATCAAATATTTTTTACCCCTGAAGCCAAAGAAATAGTAATTTAGGGGTGCTTAATCGGATTGAGTACCTTTAAAACGTTTCTTTTCAACAAAAATCTGGCCATTGGCCAATTTGGCCACAGGCAGCGGAAACACTATGAGATACTTTTAAGATGCTGGAGTTCACAGGACCCAACAATGAAAGTGTCAATGACACTGTAGCTCAACTTAGGTAAGGGAATAATTTAATGGTTGACAGTAAATGGAGGAATAGGAAACATGCTAATTGAAATATCTAACCTGTGCCAAAAGGATTTAGTCATGCAAAGAGTAAAATCCAAGATGGCTGCTGGCAGCCATGTTTTTTGGCCGAACAACCCCAAAATGACTCCTTCCCATCTACATGTCATTCTTAACATCCATGGCAAATTTCATGAAGTTCCGACCATAGCTACGACCTGTAGCCCGCGCCAAAGGATTTAGTCATGCAAAGAGAAAAATCCAAGATGGCTGCTGGTGGCCATGTTTTTTGGCCGAACGACCCCAAAATCACTCGTTCCGATCTACATGTCAATATTAACATACATGACAAATTTCATGATTATCAGTCGAATAGTACGACCTGTAGCCCGCACCAATGGATTTAATTTTGAAATCCTAGATGGCCTCCAGCGGCCATGTTTTTTGGCTGAATAACCTCAAAAGGACTCGTTCCCGTCTACATGTCATTGTTAACATCCATGACAAATTTCATGAAGATCCGACTAAAGCTACGACCTGTAGCCCGCGCCAAAGGATTTAGTCATGCAAACAGTAAAATCCAAGATGGCTGCTGGTGGCCATGTTTTTTGGCCGAACAACCCCAAAATGACTCGTTCCAATCTACATGTCATTGTTAACATCCATGACAAATTTCATGAAGATCCGACTAAAGCTACGACCTGTAGCCCGCGCCAAAGGATTTAGTCATGCAAAGAGTAAAATCCAAGATGGCTGCTGGCGGCCATGTTTTTTGGCCGAACGACCACAAAATGACTCTTTTCAATCTACATGTCATTATTAACATCCATGACAAATTTCATGAAGTTCCGATAAAAGCTACGACCTGTAGCCCGCACCAAAGGATTTAGTCATGTAAAGAGTAAAATCCAAGATGGCTGCTGGTGGCCATGTTTTTTGGCCGAACAACCCCAAAATCAATCGTTCCCATCTACATGTCAATATTAACATCCATGACAAGTTTCATGATGATCAGACAAACAGTACGACCTGTAGCCCGCGCCAATGAATTGAATTTTAAAATCCAAGATGGCCGCTAGCGGCCATGTTTTTTGGCCAAATGACCCCAAAATGACTTGTTCCCGTCTACATGTCATTCTTAACATCCATGAAGATCCGACCTAAGCTACAACCTGTAGCCCGCGCCAAAGGATTTAGTCATGGCAGGCTTGGCAGCCATGTTTTTTGGCCGAACGACCCCAAAATCACTCGTTCTGATCTACATGTCAATATTAACATCCATGACAAATTTCATGATGATCAGACGAACAGTACGACCTGTAGACCGCGCCAATGGATTCAATTTTGAAATCAAAGATGGCCACCAGCGGCCATGTTTTTTGGCCGAATGACCCCAAAATGACTCGTTCCCATCTACATGTCATTGTTAACATCCATGACACATTTCATGAAAATCAGACTAAAGCTACGACCTGTAGCCCACGCCAAAGGATTTAGTCATGCAAAGAGTAAAATCCAAGATGGCTTCTGGCTAGGGCTGCCACGATGCGGAGGGGTCACGATGCGATGCGCATCGTGATTATTTGTCCACGATGCATCGCATCGCGATGCAAGTTACCGGCAAAAACAGGTCTGCTGATTTAGAGTCATGACAGCGGCACTGTATCCCAGAAAGTCTATTTGAAAAATTAAATACCATTCATGTATTGTGTCATGATACTGTCATCTATACTGCTATGTATGATGTATGTATCCAATATGTAAATACTAAACAGCACTCAAGTTTTTAAACACTGTTAATAAATCAATTACCAAAAGCATTTCCAATGGTACCATTTACTTTTAGAGATGTTGTTCAATGTTCACGTATTACCCGGAATTTACCCCATAATGGCCATATGCCCATACTTGGGACTGAGTATGTGCGAGTCGACAGGTCCAATATATCTCTGAATAACATGTACATGTACTTCTGGGATCCAATATTAAATTAAACCATACTGTACATTGTGCAAGTGCCAACTTTCAAAGAAAGCCATGAAAGTGAGGTCCAGATTTTTATTTTTTGCAATTGATAAATGTAAATCCTCATTTTTTATTCGAATTTGATTGAATGATAGATATTTCAGGCTTATTTTCAGCAGACATTTTGATATCGCACACTGTGACCGCAGATAGTAAAACAACACGCATAACCATTGGTTTATCGAGTGTGACCTTTGAGCTTTTGACCTATCAGAGCTCCGCTCGCAAAAGATTTTGAGTGTGTCACGTGTTTGACCCCGATTACCCGGTCGACTTTTAAAACAGGGCAGGTCATTGGTCAATAGTATGCGCATTGCCGAAATCAGCCTATCAAATCATTCTTCTCATGTTAGCTTTCGTCTGCACACTGCGGTAATTAGATAGCAAACGAAACTGCATCTATATTTAGAGTGGGAAATTCAAATGAAAATGGCGACAGTTACCGTATCGCAACGCCTATTCCAAACAAATAAAACAGATCTCGTTTCACAAAAATTTCATCATATGGCTACTACCGATACACAGATACCTTCATAATTCGTAAATACAATAGGGGTGTCTTTATACACTAGTAAATCACAAAAGATCGACTTATGCACCGGCCGGTGCGGTACAGTCCGCATCGAAACTATTCGATTATGGTTTTGGATAAATCGCAACTCGAATCGAAGCAAGCGCATCACGATGCATCGAAATCTCGATGCATCGTGGCAGCCCTACTTCTGGCGGCCATGTTTTTTGGCGGAGTGACCCCAAAATGACTCGTTCCCATCTACATGTCATTGTTAACATCCGTGACAAATTTCATGAAGATCCGACTAAAGCTACGACCTGCAGCCCGAGTTAATTTGAGTTAATTCTGCCTTTTTAATCAAGAGAAATAATGGTATCCGTCCCTAAAAGAGGTACGTTTGTGGGTACCCGTTTCAAGGTGAAGATCACCTCGGGCGGAAAAACTTACCCGATGAAAATCTCCCCCCGTTCCTTGGAACCCCTAAGTACAAAGACAGACACAACACGCTCATGTCTGGATACAGACACACTCACGTCTGGCCCCAGACATAAGAATAACACTACACGCATACGCTCTTTATCAACGACACTGTGGATACGAACGCTCTTTATCTATCAACACGATTAACCCCACAGTGCCAAGGACTGTCATTTTGGTGCTGGGAATAGAGAAGGAGTGCTCTGACGTTCTCAGAAGCGGTGCGATGACACTTCATCTGGGATTTTACCCTTAGATAGGAAGTTTGGGCTCAATCCGTCTGGCAGTTTTCCCGGCCATAGCTAACAAACAAACAGAAGTCCCTAAATATATATTAGATCAACCATCATACTTTAAAACTAGCAATATTGGTCACAATGAAATATTGTTGAACAATACATTGTTGGTACCTTTTACGGAAAATGTTTTAATTTTTTTTACCAGGTGTAACACGTCATCTCCTCCCCCTGGATATCCCCCCACTTTTGAATAATAAATAACGATTTCACTCATTTGATATTGTTTGATCCTGAAATGGCCAGACAAATGTTTTTTTAAGATTTTATTTTATTTTTGAGATTTATGTTTTGTTTTCAAGTGACAAGCGTTACAAACACACAAATATAGCTTTGGATAATAGGATATATGATGAGGGGGAGTGGTGAAAGGGTTACATTTTTTTCTAACATGACTGTGGCAGCCAGTTGAAACTCACCCAACAATATCGTGGAAGTACTGCTGGAAGCTCTCAATGGATTCATGCTGAAATATAAATAGATTATGGGATTTTAATACAAAAATGATAAAATATATCCACAATACAGTGAACTATAACATAAAAATGTACATTTTAAAGGGCAATTTCATTTATATATTATAGTATGTTGCAGGAATCTCCCATTGCAGGAGCCTTGGGAGGGTTTGAAAAATTATCAAATAATTGCAGTTATTTCAAACCAAATTGAAGCTTTTGTGTGATATCAAATCAAATCAAATCATGTATATATGCAGGAGCCCAGGGTTCGCGCTGTCACTTGCCAATGGCAAAAATAATTCAAATTTGGCAAAAAAATATTTTCATGTGGCAAAAGTTTTGGCAAGTCACTTTTTAATTCAAGCAATTTGAAGAAAAAAAACTGGTCAATCAATACCATTCATTTCAGGAAACTCTTACAACATAATTATATTAGTGGTGTTTAGGGAACTTAACACCTCTATTAAGATGCAGTTAATCTCATAGCATTTGTACTGATGGTTGGAGGGATTACAAATCGGAGGGATTACTAATCCTCCTGTGATGTGCCCTTCTGATGGAGAAACCTTTCTACCATTGTATTGTTCGGTGATCGGCTTGCAGAAAATGATACTATCGGGATAGCATTTGGCAATTGCTAAATTAATTTGGCAAAAATATTTTCATTTGGCAAATTATTTGGCAAAAGTACATTTCATTCCAGCGCAGACCCTGCAGGAGCCTAGGTAATAGTTCCTAGGAAAATGTAAGCTTATCAAAATTAACATTCATATATATTGACCTTATAACATGTATACATACAAATAAGCAATTGACAATTTTGCTCAACTACACAAATTTGGAAACCACGAATCAGGATTTGAATGAGTTGTACCAGTAATCCAACAAAAGTTGAAGATATACAGTAATGCCCTAAGTAATCGACCCCTTAACCACAGCAGAATTATGGGTAACTTTTCAGGATTTAGTTGGAAATATGGCTTGTTGCCATTCAATGGAAAGCTCTCAGTGAGAGCTTTCCGATGAATGCAACAAGCCATATTTCCGACTAAATCCCGAAAAGTTACTCATAATTCTGCTGTGGTTAAGGGGTCAATTACTTAGGGCATTACTGTAGGAAAGTAGTTGCATAGAGCTTTAAATTTGAAACTTTAATGTATAAATCATACCATATTGGAAGGCAGTTCGAGAGCTAATCTTGCTTGGTACTGCCTTTGTTTAATGTATAATCATACCATATGGGAAGTCGGTTCGAGAGATAATCTCCCTTGGTACTGCCTTTGTTTAATGCATAAATCATACCATATTGGAAGTCGGTTCGAGAGATAATCTCGATTAGTACCGACTGTGTTAAATGTATAAATCATACCATATGGGAAGGCGGTTCGAGAGATAATCTGGCTTGGTACCGCCTTTGTTTAATGTATAAATCATACCATATGGGAAGGCGGTTCGAGAGATAATCTGGCTTGATGCCGCCTTTGTTTAATGTATAAATCATACCATATGGGAAGGCGGTTCGAGAGATAATCTCGCTTGGTACCGCCTTTGTTTCCGGTAGTACGTCTCAAACTTCTCTTTATCATCCTGCAGGTAAACAAGAATAAAACTATCAGTTATTAATAATAATATTATTATAGCGCTTATCCCCAATAAACGGGCCCTAAGTGCTTGACATATCATATAAACATAAACATGAGATATAAATAATACACAATATCAAAGTCATTTTCAGTCTGACATATCGCATAAACTACACGTTAGTGTCGAGTATCTTAATTGATCAAACGTTGTATGTTCAAAATCAAAACTAACGTGCGTTTATTCATAATTGAGAAACAAGTAAACATAACAGAATTGTATTTGCAAAGATATTAAAAAGAATAGTATTTTCTCCTAACCTACGGGTATTACGTCACGTGCCAAATAAGGATCATTACAACTTCGTAGTAAATTCCAAACCCATATTGTAATCAAGGAAATGACGCACATGACTGCGGTACAGCTCAATCAAATTTATAAAGCATGCTTATTGCTATATTTTCATTACATTGATCTTTATTATATAGCATCTGAATTGCTAAACTTGTATTCTGCATGTACAGTGAAGCGATTAACCTTGAGAGCATTTTATTGCACGGAAATTGGTTAGAAGAAGAGTGACAACTCTTAAATGTTTACATGACCTCAGGCGCACTTCTGTCTAGATCTGTGTGTGTATCGCAATGATAAATGTTCACTGCCTTGTGAATATTAATGAGATTTCACTAAAAAAGGGAATTCCGACATAGTTGAAAGTAATGAGACGGAGTCATTTTCTGAAAAGCCGCACAAACATGTAAGTTTTTAGTGACTTTTTGAAGTCGCCAAGAGTTGGTGACTCTTTTATGTTCAATGGCAGAGGATTCCATGCATTTGGACATGTAACTTTAAAAGAACGGTAGCCAACCGTGATCAAATTAGCACCAGATGGTGTCAAAAGAAATTTGTCCTCTTTACAAAGTGATCCGTGGGACATATGTCACAAAGATATCACTGAAGTATGCTGGAAGAGCTTTTGAGTCATGGGTTGCTTGATATGCATATGTCACAAGTTTACAAATAATTCTATCTGTCACAGGTAGCCAATGTAATTAGGCCATTACATGCACATATCTACATTATCAAGGAATGTTATACAAATATTTCAGTGTAAAGAAATAATCGCCAAGGTAACATTTAGAAAATCAGTTATTTTACCTATTTAGATTACAACATTGACAGGACACTGCTGGTACACTCATGACCCAAATATACATTACAAAATGTACCATAAGCTTAATAATTAAAACATAAACTGTATATAATATCTTGAAAGTGTTGAGTAGCACACGTTGAAAGCGAATATAACTGACACCCCTGATGTTTTCAGGAGAAAGGAATCCTCCAATGACTGATGTACCTTTCAGTCGCCACCATTTATCCATGGTTCGGTCGCCACCATTTATCCATGGTTCGGTCGCCACCATTTATCCATGGTTCGGTCGCCACCATTTATCCATGGTTCGGTCGCCACCATTTATCCATGGTTGTGTGGAACAAGCACAACATAATAGGTTTGTAAGTTTAGCGGTACATCAAATGCGCTAAATCACAGAGGCCTGGAATCTTAAGACAATGCTTTATTGTCTGTCTCGAGCCAGAAAGATCACGTGTTAACAGTTAACTGTGTGTGCTTTCGATTCAAACAGATTGACGTTCTGGTATACGATGACTGAAGATGGAGCCATCCGAACCAATGAGAGTGCTCTATGGGCGGGATTTTTAACTGCTGTCCCAGGCAAAGAAAATGTCAGTAATTTATGCGGACATTGCGGGTGTTATTAATAAACGAAGTCCAATCTCTGAAAAATATCAGGTTTGTTTGGCAAATTGAAATTGACTCAAATGGTTTATGGAGTGATTCCGTTAAGGGAGTCAAATATTAAGGAAATGCAACCGAATGTTAAATTGTTTTGCAAGGGTTTTGGGGAACTAAACCGTTTTTGGGAACAGGCGGTATCAGTTCTTTGCCGATTATACTTAAAAGTCAAATTGATACGGAAATTGTTTTGTTTTGTTTCTCCCAAACTTTTTCACATACAAGACTTATCTGTATTGGTATCTGTATCAGATTGCCCAATAATTCTATCAAAAATATCGACTTTTACTGATAACCCCCGTATCGTTACATCACTACAATGCAAATTACAACCGAGTCTTCTCTGGTTTGGTTTATGTCTAGATGTACTTACAAGAACGGTATATATGTGCAAACATCGATACACCGGTGAGAAGTCAACCATGTCTTGAGCACTTCTTTCCTGGAACAACAAATAAACATTTAATAGGCTATGTTTTCCTAGCGTTATCTTCAATCAACATACTTAAAAACAAATGAGAAAAAAAACATGTACTAAAATGACATAATAATATTCAAATGAAGTTTGAAAAATGCAAACACTGATAATAAGCTGCATTAAGAGGGAGGTCATGTGAACAATTTTGAATGGGGATTTCCATGCAAATCTGCGGAGCAAAAGTTACAGAGTTGCATATATTCTGAGTGTGACTTGATGTGGTATTGAAAACAACAGGTATTTATCTGGCGGGTTCGCTTGGAACTTGTACCACTATAATGTTGGTGTATTTATTTTAGAATTTTATATTGATTTTTCAAATGTAGGTCAAGTGATGTAATTCCAGAAAAAAATTCTCAAAAATATATTTATTGCAAAATTTTATAATTTACCAAGCGGACCCGCTAGATAAATACCTGTTGTTTCCATTACCACATCAAGTCACACTCAGAAGTATGTGCAACTCTGTAACTTTTGCTCCGCAGATTTGCATGGAAATCCCCATTCAAAATTGTTCACTTGACCTCCCCCTTAAACTAAACAGAAACTTCTAATTGCAAGGACAGCAACCTCGCCATGACCTGTTTTAGCCACAAAATTTATTGATAAAACAGCCTATGTCAAAAACACTCATATGGTTTCATCCAAATCAGTTACATACAGCATCTTGTCAGTCAATTAACATTTGAATTTTCAGAATTGTGCATTATCATGTCAACAGAGAAGCTCGTAAAGTGGAGCTCTTTTTAATTATTATTTTACTGATATGCCACTGTTTTGAATCGCTGAATATCTAATATTGCAAGATGTGTTGATAAATAGCATTCAGAAATAAAAAATGAGAATACCTCGTCATCATCTTCTATCTCTTGAAGGATTTCAGGAGGCAATTCGACTTCACCAGTGAAAGGGTTGGGCGGAGGTGGTGCATTTTTTTTCCATTTCCGTTTCCGCTTCGCTATCCCAGGATCCATGTTATTCTGTTCAGCTGCCTGTAAAAAGAAAACAATGATAGAGCTCCCTTTCTACAACAGGAAGCAGGGTTCGTGGTGCCACTTGCCAAATTTTCAAATGGCAAAAATAATTCACATTTGGCAAAAAATATTTTCATTTGGTAAAAAATATGGCAAGTCACTTTTGAGTCCTCAAGAAAGTTTAATAATTGTCAACAAATACCACACATTTCATGAAACTCTTTCATCAATGGAATTAGTGGTGTATTATAAGGTCATGAAAAGTTAACACCTTTATCAAGATACAATTAATCCGATATCATTAGTATCTGGTGGTGGTATTTACATAGCTAATCCTCTTTGTTTCGACGTGCATTTCTCATGAAGAAACCCTTCCACAATTCCATTGTTATGTTGTTGGTTTATTGTTCTATGATGAACCCAAGTATAGAGGCGAGACTTATCAGTAATTGACGGCTTTCCTATCGATATCCAAGGCCGCTCAAGCAGCGATTGGCGAAATAGTCAAAATAAAAGGCACAATGTTGAAGACTGATAGCATTTGGCAACTTCTAACAACATTTGGCAAAAATTATTTTCATTTCGCAAAATATTTGGCAAAAACAAATTTCGGGCCAGCGCGGACACTGACAGAAAGGTGCTGAACAATGGTCAATGATATTACCTCAAAACATATCTGCTTCGTGAGTTGTCCAAATTTTACTCATTAACCCTTTACCCAACAGAAGGGCCCTGTGCCAATGCATTCTCTTATATATGCAAGTCGACCATAGGTCGCCTCGCATATATAAGAGAATGCATTGGCTTAACACATTAAAAATGATAAAATTGTTAAAGAATGTAAGAAAAAATGGTAAAAAGTGTTAATGCATTCTCTTATATATGCGAGGCGACCTATGGTCGACTCGCATATATAAGAGAATGCATTGGCACAGGGCATAACTGTAACTATCACAATGTCGTCAAGGAGCCGGTTCCAATGATATCCATATTTGTATGGTTCTATTGAGACAGACCGAAGATATTTTAGGCTGTTGAAGCTTTATTTGGCCGGTTTTGGCCGTTTTGTTGGGTAAAGGGTTAAGTCAGTAATACAGTAATGCTCTCCCCGAGAGCTTTCCGATGAATGGCAACAAGCCATATTTCCGACTAAATCCTGAAAAGTTACCCATAATTCTGCTGTGGTTAAGGAGTCGATTACTTAGGGCATTACTGTATGTATTAAATATGCTATGGGAACATATTCATACTGGCATGTTAGAGAGAAGTCACTTCTGCCTGGGACAAAAAATGGAGAAGTGGCACAAAGGAGAAGATATCCCAAGTCACCCTCGAGCTGATCCCTGATGAACCTTGATATCATCATGTCAAAATTCTTAAAGACATATTATGGACTTGTTCGGGTGCGTGAAATTGATAAGTTAGTTGGCGCAATCCCAACCTGGGGATGTAGCATTCTACTAACATCCCCAAAACTTTCATAGAAATCAACCATACCACTCCATAGAAAACATCGTCGGAACTGCACCCAATTGTAAATATTTACATCTCGATCCGGGACGCAACTATCGGCGATAATCTAACACAAATGATTTTGCCATCGAGAGCCATTGCATTTAATTAATATATAAGAATGACAATGTGTATCGTTAATTTGGATTGATATTAGTAACAAATAACTACTTTGAGCAAGATTATTCTCAATTTCTATTTGATCACCAACAGGAGTGTTTCACGTCACTTTAAGCTTGAATGTTGTACAGATATCATTTATCATTGCATGATTTTTCCTACTGAACTTACATGCAGCATAGCGACTTCTCCAATCCGAGCGGAATGCTTTCGAATGTTTTCCAGGAAATCTTTCAGATCTATCATCGAAGCCTCTTTAATTTTTTCTCGGAGTCTTGGAATAGCCTCGGCCATTGTATGCGAGAACCAATGAGTCATAACTCGCGGAAGGTAGGTGTGTTCTAACTGTTCCAGGGTCTTCAGAGCTGGATAATATCTGTTAGTAAAAATTATAATCCTTAGTTATGACATCACTCATCTTCAATAATTTTCTGTTAACTTGGTCATACTAAATATTGATTCTCAATAAACGTTCAACAATTTAGCTACGCATATTGCAAAATGTGGCTTTCCACCAATCTCTTGGTGTCTATGAAATCAAATGATTAGACGAAATGTTTACTTATATTAGGATTTCAGACATCTTATTTTCTAAAATGGTATAGTAAGTACGGTTGAACAGTTTGGTAATATAAGGCGAAATAAATCAAAATTCTTATGTTCTCAGGCACCTCGCTCATCACTGAAGCACCTCCCTCGTCACTCAGGCACCTCCCTCGTCACTCAGGCACCTCCCTCCCTCATCTCAATATTGAGATATATAATTGCCTGAGAACACAGATATTTTATTTTAATGGCCTTCAATGCTGCATTCTTTCAGTGGGTCAATATGTCATAATTTTGAATAACAATGTTATCAACTGAAATAAGTGCACAATATGTCAGGGTTTCCACCAGGGGAAGATAAATGAGGCTGTTTTGGGAAACACACAAAGCGACAGTCGCCGGTGACCATGGTTTATCCATCGAGAACAAATTTGGATTATTGTCAATGAAAAGTAGTCATTTCCTTGCACCTGAGACAAGAAGCAGGAATATTGAAGCTTCGCACAGAAACCAAATTGAAACAGAATGTGTTTCTTTGACCAAAGTTAATGAACTAAAACCATGTAAGCGAAACAATGCGTAATTTAAAATTCTAGTGACTGATTGCTGCTTAACTGGCAGGTTGTTGAAAACAGAGATAATTTTTTCATTGACAAAAGTTATTGAATGCCGAGAATCACAGTAGAACTAATAATTTTTGTTTCTACATGCATGGTAAATCTTGCGATGAAATAGTCATGGATATAACAATTTATAATGCCAGGAAATTTTCCGACATTATAGCTACATGTAGCTAGAAAACTTTGGGTGGGAAAGCTGACAATGCAGTATTGGTTACATGGATTGAGGCCCAAAAGATGATAAAGTTAAAAGCACCGGGGATCTTCATAAATGTACCGGACACTAAACTTGTGCAAGTTCATCACTATCACTACAATTTCCAAACTACATGGAAAGGAGGGGGAAATGACCACGTGGCATTGTTGAAATAGGTTAACCCTTTACCCAACAGAACGGCCCTGTGCCAATGCATTCTCTTATATATGCGAGTCGACCATAGGTCGCCTCGCATATATAAGAGAATGCATTGGCTTAACACATTTTAGGCCAATGCATTCTCTTATATATGCGAGGCGACCTATGGTCGACTCGCATATATAAGAGAATGCATTGGCACAGGGCATAACTGCAACTATCACAATGTGGTCAAGGAGACGGTTCCAATGATATCCATATTTGTATGGTTCTATTGAGACAGACCGAAGATATTTTAGGCTGTTGAAGCTTTATTTGGCCAGTTTTGGCCGGTTTGTTGGGTAAAGGGTTAAGTTGCAAAGGAGTGAAGATAGGGCCTACTACAGTCTGATATTGATACCTGACGCTAGACTGGCACAAAATGCAGCAACATTACTGGCAAGTCTTTTCGTGGAAATGTTTTGATGGGAAAACTAACCGTGTGGCGTTGTTGACATGGCTAAAGGCTCCAAAAGGGGAAATATTTTAATATTTTACCGCTGTATATCTAGGACGTAAATACTGATAAACTGGCACAAATGTGACATTATATAAAACAATGGTGAACATTTTGTACCCAGTGTTCATCAGAATATAGAGTTTGGCGCATCGTCTTGTACAAGAGCATCGACTAAGTTTTCTGTGGCCGATGGCAATATTTTTCAGGTTTCAAACAACAAAGTAATTTGGCTGATCCCCGCGGCCATTGCTAGGCTGCAGTTTTCTTTTTAAAAACCTTCCTCATGACTCCTATTGTGAATGTATTCAATGACACTTCCACCTTTTGAGAACCACTGGAACCAAGTGTGTGGGCAAATTTTCTTTGACGACAATGGCCTCTTTGATGTGATTGATTGGTTTGCCTTTCTCCGACTAAGTGTTACCAAGGACTGTGCAGACAACTGTCCACATGACATTTGCTGCTATCATGTCCTATACAGGCATTAAGTGTATGATTTCTTGCAACCTGTTAATCGTCAGGGTCGGTGGTTACCCTTCCTGTGGAAGAAGGGGATTGGGCTCGATATGTGGCAAATTAGGGGTCATGGTCAGGAGGGGAATGAAGCCGCTCCACGGCCCGCCTGCCATAGTAGAGGAAACCCTGAATATGTTTTTCAATCACTTGTGATTAATCATAGATGCACTAGCCGTTTATATTACTACCTTTTACTCTTCATCTGTTCTTGAAGTTTCCCATACATCTCCAGCACTGAAAAAGGTAAATATGTGAGATAACCACTCAGGCAGACACTAGGGCCGTAACGATTCACAACTTCACGATTCGACTCGAATCACGATTTTTGCCTGATGATACGATGCACATCGTGATGCAGCTACCGTGGAGTATGACATTGGCTGCTTCATTGGCTGCTGACAGCGGGTCAGTGGAGTTTTACACAGCATATTATCTTATCATCATATTTAAACTGTTCAAATTAGAAATACTTGTGTAATCAATAAAACTTATAGTTCGTTCACAATATTTATTTCACATCTAAATTTGATAAGAAACATATTCAACGAGTGTTGTCGAATAATTTTACGGAAAAATTATAGGTTGCGATATTTAAAAATACGGAATCGAATCGGCGAGGAAACGGATCGTGAATCAAATTGAGAATCGGAAATCGTGATGCATCAAAATCACGGTCAATCGTTACGACCCTAGCAGACACTCTCATCAAGTTTTCTTCTTTCAATAAAGTTTTGGAAATCAAGTTGGAACTTACAAGTATCTATTTACTAATAGATACATGTATCTGTATATTAGCAGTTTTCATAATGTAGATATTTTGTTACAGGGTAGCTCTGCTAGAGACAGTGAATATACGGTATTGGAGTTACAAACCTGGTAGACATAACGACAGACTCTCAACGGCAGTAGCTATATTTTTCTGAATTTGACGACATCTTGTTAAATCTTCTCCCTTCCCAATAAGCGGCGAACAGGAATCTTGTAGTTTACAGTTGATTCCCTCAATATCATCCTGTATAAGACAAAATAAATCCGAATAAAAGGTCTTGTGGGGGATTTTTTTTCCGAGCACGTATGCGGGGGTGGGTGGGTGGTCGACTGGACCAACAATTTTTTTTCCGCAACTCAATTTTTTTTTTCCTGCAAGTCTTTTTGCAATGAGTTTGGCTTAAAACACCTTAGAATGTCAATATTAACATAAATGAAAAATTTCATGATGATCAGACAAACAGTATAACCTGTAGCCCATGCTGATGGATTGAATTTTAAAATCCAAGATGGTCGCTGGCAGCCATGTTTTTTTTGGCTGAATGACCCCAAAATGACTCTTTCCTATTTACATGTCAATGTTAACATCCTTGACAAATAGTATGCACAGAAATTCATATACAGCTGTTTACAGTGAATTTCCCCCCACAAATCTCTGTTTTAGTGTTGAAAGGGGGGTGGGTGTCCAAAAATGGTCGGGGAAAAAACTGCTGAAGAAGGAAAAAATTTGGAATGCGGGGGTGGGTGGGTCCCAATAAGGGTCGAAAGGAAAATATCAGCATACGTGCCTTAATTTTTTTTCCGACCCCCCCCCCCCCTGTTGTGACCACAATTCTCCACCCAGAGACAAGAAAATAATATCTTCAAATTGTTTAAAATTGTTCATTTGTTATTACAATATGAGTTGTCACAACACAAAGAAAATTTAATTTCCCAATTGAAAAAGGTCCATAAATCTGGTAGAAATTAATGGACTATCAATTGTGTCCTTTAATATAAAACAGTTTATGTCACGTATTTAACAAATACAGCCACATATTTTCAATGTTTTAGTTTTTTTTAGTTTGGATGAAAAAGCACAAAGGGCTATATACATATTTGGCCAAAGAATATTCTGGACAGGAAAAACCCAAACTGATTCACAAGAAAATCAGTTAAACAAAAAAAAACAGAATTAAACAGTGAATTGGTCACTCTCTCAGTCTTTTGTGAAACAGGAACACAAGTATCATTTCTCATTGTAAAATGAATTTGAAAGTCGAAGCAGGAAAGTTAGTAATGTTAAAGGTACGGTTGGCCTTGGCGGTGGGTATCCTGTGAAAATATTTCCACCCGTCAAAAACCGCCACAAACAGAAAGAACATCAAAATGTAGACCGACTTTGTCCGTATATAAATAAGAAATATCGCATAAGCAGTATGTTATTCTCATATGTTTAACCATTGTTATGTAAACAAAAGCATAAAAAGTTACTTTTCTGGTGTTTGTTTATATTATGATGGTAAACATAAAGAGCGTTCTTTGTTGGTGAATTCCTTATATGGAACTAATAAAGAGCGTTTATGCCATTTGTGTGTGATTAGCCAGTAGCATTGTGCTGTCATCTGTAACACAACCAGGCTCTTGCTTAGGTAAAATATAGTAGGTATTTATGATAACATGCTGTTTACGCTATGGTCATATGGTATATATGAACGAAACTGTACGCATTTTAATGTTTTTCTGTTTACGGTGTTTGGAACAAATATGAATATTTTCGACAATTAAGGCCTCACGTGCCTTTAATGGTTACGCAATCTTAACAATCTTGACATTTTTTTCATTTTTCTCTTCTATGTTTTGTTGAGTGCCTATATTCAGTTAAAATATTAACTACATGTATTCGGTGCAAACTGATTTAGAATGTTTGTCTAGTCTAAACACTTTTAATAGATTGCATTGGAGAGTATTCAGGGTACAATTCAATGTTTGCTATTTGTAACTTGATATCTGGGTCATGCATGTATCTCTGAGCTTAACCAGTATAGTTAAAGATCTCAATTTCTTAATCGAACTGTAAACAATGTAGACACATACGAAGCCTCATGTCATATACTATACCATCTCAATTGCAAAAGATGGTTTAAACTCCACACAGTACATGTACATGTATGTCAATTTTGTGTATTTCCATATTTTCCATTCCCAAATGGTGGCGGGAGGAAGACGACCATATGGTCATGCTACCACCGTATGAAATATTTTTGTTAGTTACCTAATTTGATAAGTATTACACATTTGTATGATGATATGCCATGAATAAATATTTACTTACAATGAGAGGTTTATTACCATATGTACCCGTTTCATGACGTGCATAATTAAAGATCCTGTGCCAATGCATTCTCGTACAGTGTATATATGTGAGACTCACATAGGGAGCCTCGCATATATAAGAGAATGCACTGGCTTACAAGGTCAAAGTATAAACTAGACCAATGAATTCTCTTATATATTGCGAGGTTCCCTATGGGGAACTCGCATTTATATAAAGATAATGCATTGGCACAGAGTTTTCGCAAAATTTCAGTAAGCTTCAGTTATGGAAGGGTTAATAATTTGGTCAAAAGATCTTTCTCATTGAAAAAAAAAAGGTATTCACAAGTACTAGATGAGACAATTTTAATAGAACCTATGAAAAAAGTTTGAGGCTTGTTAAACTTGGGTTCCAATGTCTCAATTAATCTTCATGGAATGGAAAATCAGAGCGGTAGTTTTGTTGACGATTTTCGCAAACTACTAGTCAAAATTGCAGCAAATTAGAACTCTTGTGTTTGACTTGCCGTTCCGAGTTGTGACAATGTCATACACGTGCGTTTATACTATTGTGTTGATAATATAATCGGGAGAACCGAATCACACCGTTTCAAAATATAGTTCTTCGGTTTTAGTGGGACTATTCAAACATAAAGTCCAAAATTTATACAAATTTTGTTCGATATTTTGTGTGCCCGCATGTTGCTGTTGCTTAGTATATATTTTAATATCGCGGAAGTCCACCAAATGTGGGTGAAATGTCGCCGGTAGCAGCGGTCTTACCGAGCCAACAAGGGAGGTAAACCCTACAGAGTTTGGTATTCCATATGGCTCCCTATGGGCTTTCGCAAAATTTCAGAAAGCTCCAGTCATGAAAGGGTTAATGATGCAGTATCCCTGTTAACAAGGTGCAGTTCCCTAACAGCTGATGAGATTGACCCATTCAGGAAGACTAACCTTTATTGTTGCAGCATCCCCACTAACAAGCTGCAGTTCCCTAACAGAATCGATGAACCCCTGATAGTGGTAGTTACACATGCGTTCGATTTCTTTATCATGACTTTTGATTCTTTTCGACAGCCTATCCTGAAACCTTGGTAATTCATCACTGTCATATACAGCCCTGCAAATTAATATATAAGAAAATGCACTGGCTTACAAGGTCAAGGTAAATAGTGTTAGGCAAGAAAATCGAGAAAAAACTCCAGAGAAAACCTTCAACACTCAGATAACCTGCAGGTTATCTGAGTGTTGAAGGTTTTCTCTGGAGTTTTTTCTTGATTTTCTTGCCTTCCTCGCCAACTTCAACACTCAGATATGGCCTCGAGTGTTTTCACTCTCCGATGTCACCAGTGACACAGCCTAAGCACAGTGTATTTTCACTCTACGTACACCCCCAACCACTGGGGATGAACAAGAAGGACTTTTAGTCGATTTATTTATTAAATAGTGTTAGGCCAATGCATTCTCTTATATATGCGAGGCTCCCTATGGGAGACTCGCACATATACCGGTAAGAGAATGCATTGGCACAGGGCCCTTCTGTTGGGTAAAGGGTTAAGGTAAATAGTGTTAGGCCAATGCATTCTCTTATATATGCGAGGCTCCCTATGGGAGACTCGCACATATACCGGTAAGAGAATGCATTGGCACAGGGTTTTTGCAAAATTTCTTGAAACTCCAGTCATGGAAAGGTAACTCATTACTGTCATATACAGCCCTGCAAAATAATAGGAAGGATAGTTCAATCCTTTCTATACTGAATGGATTCTCCCACTGAATAATAATAGTATACAGTGGAATGATCTACTATTCATTTGGAGGGGTGTTCAAGATAAATTTAATAGCAGACGACATTTGTTGAACTTGTTATCCGAACATTTCCTAAGAGAACTACATGTACTTGTCAATGAGTATTTAGAACAGAAATGGTTATTGCTATCGAGTCTAATTCTGCGCCATCAGAATTCGAGTAACAACAGAAATTCCAAAATAAACTTGTTCTACGGCAGACATGTTTATTAATTTACATCACATTATTTATCACTTATAATACGATCAATGAAATATCGCGGTGCTATGGAAAGATGAAAGTGTCAATGACACTGTAGCTCAACTTAGGTAGGGGAATAATTTAATGGTTGACAGTAAATGGAGGAATAGGAAAGGTGCTAATTGAAATGTCTAACCTACCGTAGCTGTGCCAAAGGATTTAGTCATGCAAAGAGTAAAATCCAAGATGGCTGCTGGCGGCCATATTTTTTGGCCGAATGACCCAAAATGACTCGTTCCCATCTACATGTCAATATTACCATTCATGACAAATTTCATGATGATCAGATGAATAGTACAACCTTTAGCCCGCGCCAATGGATTTAATTTTGAAATCCAAGATGGCCACCAGTGGCCATGTTTTTTGGTCGAATGACCCCAAAATGACTCGTTCCCGTCCACATGTCATTGTTAACATCCATGACAAATTTTATGAAGATCCGACAAAAGCTACGACCTGTAGCCCGCGCCAAAGGATTTAGTCATGCAAAGAGTAAAATCCAAGATGGCTGCTGGCGGCCATGTTTTTTGGCCGAACGACCCCAAAATCACTCGTTCCCATCTACATGTCAATATTAACATCCATGACAATTTTCATGATAATCAGACGAACAGTACGACCTGTAGCCCGCGCCAATGGATTGAATTTTGAAATCTAAGATGGCCGCCAACGGCCATGTTTTTTGACCAAATGACCCAAAATGACTCGTTCCCGTCTACATGTCATTGTTAACATCAATGACAAATTTTATGAAGATCCGACAAAAGCTACGACCTGTAGCCCGCGCCAAAGGATTTAGTCATGCAAAGAGTAAAATCCAAGATGGCTGCTGGCGGCCATGTTTTTTGGCCGAACGATCCCAAAATAACTCGTTCCCATCTACATGTCATAGTTAACATCCATGACAAATTTCATGAAGTTCCGATCATAGATACGACCTGTAGCCCGCGCCCAAGGATTTAGTCATGCAAAGAGTAAAATCCAAGATGGCTGCTGCGGCCATGTTTTTTGGCCGAACGACCCCAAAATCACTCGTTCCCATCTACATGTCAATATTAACATCCACGACAAATTTCATGATTATCAGACGAACAGTACGACCTGTAGCCCGAGCCAATGGATTGAATTTTTAAATCTAAGATGGCCACCAGCGGCCATGTTTTTTGACCGAATGACCCCAAAATGACTCGTTCCCATCTACATGTCAATGTCAACATTCGTGACAAATTTCATAAAGATCAGACCAAAGGTACGACCTGTAGCCCGCGCCAAAGGAAATTGTTGACGGACACACAGACGACGGACGCCAACCCATGGCAATAGCTCAAACTTACAAAGTAAGTTGAGATAAAAAAGGAGGGATCGTAACATTTTTTTCGGATTCCCGATCAAGTGCACCCATATTTTCCGGCTGTGGCAGAAAGTTTGTCGTTTCACATAATAAATCATCTTATATAAGGCTTTATAAGCTTCCACAGCATTTTCAAATATTTGCCACACTGATGCGAAAAGTGTTATCTTCGTTGTTGTTGTTCAACTTGTTGGCTTCGTAATCATCAGTAGTTATCTTCGTAGGTTTTTCACGGTAGCCAGCTAACTGGGACCTTGGCTAACTGGGACCTCAAGTCTGACTAACTGGGACCTTGGCTAACTGGGACCTTTTGGCTAACTGGGACCTTGGCTAACTGGGACCTTGGCTAACTGGGCCCTTCAGATGTATTATTAATCATTTCATTGTTCAACTTGTTGGCTTTGTAATCATCAGTAGTTACTAGTATCTTCATAGGTTTTTCATGGTAGCCAGCTAACTGGGACCTTGGCTAACTGGGACCTCAAGTCTGGCTAACTGGGACCTTGGCAAACTGGGACCTTTTGGCTAACTGGGACCTTGGCTAACTAAGACCCAGTTGGTCAAGGTCCCAGTTAACCAAAGTCCCAGTTAGCCGAAGATCCCAGTTAGACAAGGTTCCAGTTAGCTGGCATTCTCACGAAACACCTGCAAATTCAGTGCAATTTGCAAAGTACACACCCTCTCAAAATTAATGTCCCTCTCGACCGCGTTGGAACCACGTTGAGAATTTACCATCAACGCGGTTCTCATGTTAATGCAACGCGGTCATAACGTTACTCCAACGCGGTCGTAACGTTACTCCAACGCGGTCGTGGTAACCATCAACGCAAAATAACGCAGTCGCATGACCGTCAAAGCAACAAACGCGGTCGAGGTAACTGTCAATGCAACAAACGCAGTCGAGATAACAGTCAACGAAATGGAACATTGCCAACATAATACAATGTTGTTGGCGTGATGGGAGGCACGGGTAATGCATGATTGATTTGTGTTAAATGTTTTACATATACATTTAGAATTTTTCCGGATAAAAAAAATAATAAATAAATGTAGATCACGTTGATCGCGCTGCACGAATTAATTGAGATGTAATTGAGATGTAATTGAGACTTCTAACAAACAAAAAACTTTGAGGTCACGTCGCAATGTACATAATTATTATATTCTTTGAATATTTAATATTCGGCTTCATATCCGATTAAATGTTGATTACCTGTACGCCCCTGTACGCCAAGGGTCCGATGTCATTTGAAATCTTCGTGAGGATATGATAACACATACATGTACATGTACACGTGTATTCGACGTGGTAACCAATGATTTGTCACTTTTACAGACAGACCGCGGATCAAAAGCCTGACGCTAATGATTGACAGTGATGCCAATGGACTCAAATACAATATGGGGCATGTCTTCGGTGAATATCAAAGCTTCCAAACGCAATGAATGTTTAACATGAAAGAATTAATTCAACAATGATTGAAAGGCGGAGATGATGGCATGTAGCCGAATATGTGTACATGAACACATGTACTTATCTACCTGGAGTTTTTAGGTCAACAAATCGGAAACACATGTTATTTAGTTTGCCTTATCTTATTTTATATTATCTGTGATTAAACTAGTGCGTGTATATGTAACATATATAACATAATGTTTCCTACTTATATCCTGACAACGTTGTTATTCTGTATTGTACGCGTTTCAAGAAACATCCCATTGAGAGCCCCCGGACCTTGTAAATGATAAAGCGACAAGCGCGAGTTCATTATCACGGAGTCAAAGGCTGCGTGAAATATGCTATTATATGCAGAAAGAAAGATTATAATTATGTAGAAACCGATAATTGTCAATAGTTTTCACCCACGCAAAAATACACGTCAATTAAAATAGTACACATCAGGCTACTTTCGTCTTCGTGTATTAACTAACATTCTGGGGCGATGGGGGTAGAATACGCAAACCGATTAACAGAGCTGCAGGACAGCTGGTGTCTCAGATTAGTGTTTTCGTCGTTTGAAACACATAAATGTATACGGAACCGCACATGCATATAAGTTTCTTGTCAGTTTTGCATGTTCATCCATGTTACTAATAGGTACAAATTGAGTAATTGTCTCCTTTTATTGTGTCAGTTCCGATGTCGGCCGAAACTGTATTCTATAGCATGTAACAATAAACAGCGTTCATATAATTTACGCCATAAACAAACAGAAATTTTCCAGTCGTTTTAAAATTTTCACACAAGCACGTTATTCATACCACCATAGCATATATTAAATAAACCAATAATCATTATAAAATAAACACGATTTGTGAGTTATGCTGAAGAATACCAAAGGCCTTTCTGAATCAAATGCAATACACATCTTTCTGGGGAAAGATAGTTTATTAAGTACTGTGTAGCAATTTGGTGAAGATGACTCCTCCTACCAGCTTGTAATCTGTGTTGATTGACAGTACGGCAAATTTGGATATTCAATATCTGTCGTGCACATGTGGGCGTTTCTCAAGTAGATTGACATTCCAAATTTTTTTCCAACCAATGCACGGGTGTGTCTTCCTTTGATAGTGGCCAGACATTTAATTAATAGGGCGGTAATGCTAATATGTTTGTTGCAATAATTATTTGTCAATATATGCGCCTTATTTATACTCAAAGTTACTAATGTTTACTCTACTTAACAAAAGAACGCACATGCATTTTACCATTAGCACATTTATTTACAGTATTCTCGGGTATTCTCAGAAATTCGTTATAATTTCTGCTGACAAGAATATCGTAAAATAGCAACAATTCAAATCAAACACAAGTCTACACATAAATGCGTACCAATTTGATTTCAAACACGGAAGCCGGACAAAATATGAACGGTAATTCAATGTCCCGCTAAAAAAAAACACACAACCCTGCACCACCACCAGATAATTTTTCTGTAAATCCACCCATATTTGAAAATTGATCTTGTAATTGGTCAGATTCACATCCTGAACGGAGACTAACATACTGCTGCAGAGAAACGACAGACATCATGCTTAAACTGCGCATTTTAAATCTATTATAGATGACGAAGTTATTTTGGTTTCGTCAACTACGAAACCAGAATGTTAGTTAGTTGTGATTTATTTACTGCTACTAAGCCTATTAGATGTATTCTTCGTTCCGTTTGCAACGATATGTATATATATTCACTCTCCAGCAGTTCTGTAGCGGACATTTAATATGGCAATATGTTCGTGCTTAGTGTTTTATTCCATACATTGGGAAACACAACAACACGACCACTCTGTGCGATACACTGATACATGCACATTGTACCTGTATATATCACAAAAGAAGTCTAACACGGGTCAAAAGCTGCAAATTAATTGCCTTATTTGGAACGAATGCGTAGATATGTGATTTTTGGAGAGTGGAGAAATGACACTAAATTTAGTTATAGGTGATCATAAATAAAACAAAAAATGAATGGTATAAAACCAAATAACGCGACTCATCATCTGTTTACTCTTCGGCGCGGTGATTGTAATCTTCAACGTGTGTGCGTTGATCTTTAACGCAACGCGTTTAACGTAAACGCGGTCTGCGTTAAACTTCAACGCGGCCTGCGTTAAACCTCAACTCAGTCTGAACTTGATTTTCAACACGATCGTAACGTATCACCAACGCGTTATCAACGCAATGACCATGTTCCGTTGACTTTACGACAGCGTTATGACCACGTTGATGACACTATTGACAGCGTTAAAAGGGACACTTATTTTGAGAGGATGCAATATATTTCATTGCACCGATCGTAAATTAAGAAATGAAATTTGAAAAATATTCGATTCAAGGTCACATAGAAATTCTAAATAATTGGAGTTCCACCTCTAAGAAACGGATTTTATGCACATTCCGGTAAATTAGTAATCTCTGTATGCGGAAGTAAAAAATTAAAAATTGTACACCGGACAGGCACAAAAAATTATAAATTACCTGAGTGCAGTCGCAAGAGGTCCGTCTGATGTTTCAATTTCAGTTATAAGATGATCGTGGTGAGCGTTTATTGACTCCTGACGCAACGCATCTGCCTCGTTAGAAGATTTAGAGAGCGATTTCCAGGGATCATCACCCGATCTTCGGGGTGTTGCTTCCGCCATGTTGCCCGAATGGCGCATGCGCAGTGCAAATCGCCTGATAGATATAAATAGATGTGGGGAATCCCATTTCATATTCCCCCGTAAAGGTGAAGGTCATTGTAAAATGAGAAGAAAAAAATCGGAAGAGATCACAACAGCAATATGTAAACAGATTCAACAACTAAGATTCTCTGACATTGGAATTGGGAACACAGAAGTTTGTTTTTTTCTTCTTTTAGACTGACTTCTTCACAAGATTAGATCGATCAGCCTCCAGGACTGGCAGAAGTGATTGTAATGTAATGAAATTTATGGGGGGGGGGGGGGCTGCAATTTTTTTTCGAAACCATTATTTACCATATCATATGGTTCAGAAAACCTTGATGTTATATATGAATTTAACATGGGAGGAGTTGATTCAGGCCCCTGCAAATCAGAAGCTAGATTACAGCCGAATCGAAACTCAATACAGTCGAATCGGGGCCCAGGGGTGAGATTCGCGAATCGAATCAAATCTTGAATCAAATTTAGATAGATAGATATATATATTTAATGCAAGAGGCCAATTAATTATACTCCCCTTGCTCCAAACTATGATATTATATATTTCTAAACCAAAGCTAGATATAGACTTAGGTCAACATGACCGCTTTCGCAGATAGTTCAGTCATGAACGTAGTACGTATCCTTCTACTGGAAGCAGCAATCTGCGAAAGCGGTCATGTTGACCTATACGCACTACCTTCATGACTGAACTAGATAGACTAAACGATTGAGGAAAGCTGGCAATTAAGAGATACCCAATTTTATTATATTACAATCACTTCTGCCAGTCCTGGAGGCTGATCGATATTATATATACCATTTGGAAGAGGAACCAAAAATATATATATACAAGCGATAGAGACCCTAGAATTTATCATAATTCACAACTAAGAGATAGAGTTATTCCCCTTCCATTGAGAATAATAAACTGACAGTATATACTGGATCAAAATTAAGCAGAGAACACACGTAGGCACAGTACCTTGACATAAACAACATGTTCACAGTTTATTCAACTGGATAAGTTGATACATGTACAACAATATTTTGGAGCTTTCTCTTTCAAATGATATATAATATGGAATATGTTGTATATAATGTGATCTGGAGATTCGAAATTTAAGTGGGCCTTTAAAGACATATTATGGACTTGTTGCATGAAACTGATAAGTTAGTACTAGTATTAATGTGCCATGCCAATTGGGGAAATGTAACATTCTACTAATATAGCCGAAAATCAGTAGCAAATCAACCGTCCCACTCCATAGAAAACATCATCCGAACTACGCTCAAATGTAAACATTTACTTCTCAATTCGGGACGCAACTTACAAAAATGATTTTCGCCATCGAGAGTCACTGCATTTCATTAATACATAAGAATGATGATGTGTGTTGTCAATTTGGAAATAATATTTGTAAAATATAACTACTATGAGGAAGATTATTCACCATTTCTATTTTATCACCATACTGGAGTGTTTCATATCACTTTAATGTTCAAGTAATGTTCGGTAAATGTTCTAACACTAATTAAAGACCATCACAGAACACATATCCTTTAGTGATCTTACAACTCGGAACAGTAAGCTAGACTACAGGTACATGTACTGTAGGTGCAATCTGAACCACAGGGGCCTGTAATGCGCTCCGCTGCCAGCCCCCCCTTTACACTGCCCTTATACATGTACTCCGACCCTATATATGCGCCTGCTTCACGTTAATGGTACTATAACAATTAACGTGAAGCAGGGGTGAATAGAGGCGGCGTATAGGGGCAGTGCAAAAGGGGGCAGAAAGCGGAGTGTTACAGGCCCATGTGATCTGAACATTAAGGAATCTTGGGATCTTCAGCATGGTACTACAACAATAAAATCTTCCCTCAGAACATGAAGCCATATCTTAGTGATCCAAACCAAAGATTGTACAGTACATGTAATTCCCTAAATAATCAACTCCTTAACCACAGCAGAATTATGGGTAATTTTTCAGGATTTAGTCGGAAATATGGCTTGTTACCATTCATCGGAAAGCTTTCACTGAGTCTCGCTTTCCGATGAATGGCAACAAGCCATATTTCCGACTAAATCCTGAAAAATTACCCATAATTCTGCTGTGGTTAACCCTTTACCCAACAAACCGGCCAAAAACGCCCAAATAAAGCTTCAACAGCCTAAATTATCTTGGGTCTGTCTCAATAAAACCATACAAATATGGATATCATTGGAACCGGCTCATTGACCACATTGTGATGGTTACAGTTATGCCCTGTGCCAATGCATTCTCTTATATATGCGATTCGACCATAGGTCGCCTCGCATATATGAGAGAATGCATTGGCCTAAAAAAAATCTTTTTTTAACACTTTTTACCATTTTTTCTTACATTCTTAAATTTTTTTATAATTTTTAATGTGTTAAGCCAATGCATTCTCTTATATATGCGAGGCGACCTATGGTCGACTCGCATATATAAGAGAATGCATTGGCACAGGGTCGTTCTGTTGGGTAAAGGGTTAAGGAGTCGATTATTTAGAGCATTACTGTATGTAACCTGATGATGATTTGATGGGTAAACCCAGCTGAATTTGCATGGGATGAAAACAGTTATATATTTTTTCTTACAGAATGAAATCACTCAGGCAGTTAATTGTGATGAGATGTCGGTACCGTTCCATGTTTTATGGATTCAGACATTCAATAGCGAAGAGATCCTCATCTACACTCAACAACCTGCACGGAGGGCGAGATAAATATAACGGCATCAACGTGGACATTACTCAGATACCTCAGGATACAGCAACAGAGTCATTCCATTCATGTCTCAAAGGTAATAGATTTTAAATGGGAATAATGTTGCAAGAAGCTATATGTATATTATTTCAAAATTGCGTAGGCTTCTTTTTCAAAATTCCCAGGGCTGATTTAAGGGGGACTAACTCATGTTAACTGAGTAGCCAATCTGTAGTAGATGGATGTTGTCAGTATGATAATTCTGATATGCTCGAATCCATAGCTATTCGGATATCTTCATCCATCCATGGTCCAAAACTGATATGCTCAAATCCATAGCTGTTCGGATTCCTTTATATCCATCCATAGTCGCATTTACCAATACTCAATGAATATTTAAAATTACACTGCAAATAGTTCCAGTAGTAAGCTAATGATCAGTATTGGACAGGATAATGTAACCATCTAACCAAGCGTGGACATAGTTTTTCCGACATTTGCAGAATGAGGTCTCCATAGGGGTGATTTAGTGACGCTATCCCAAACAGCAGGCTAGTTTCACCAAATTTACCCTCTGGGAACCTCATTACTAGTATGATTCTAGGCCTCAACTGCTATGGGAGACCTAGGATCAGATTGAAGTTCCCCAGTTGAAGTAGATGTTCCCCCATTAGTCATCTCCATTATGCAATTTATCTTATGCAAATTAGGGAATATAGAAACTGAATAGCAGGGAAAAAGTTAATGCTAAATGTTAATTTGAGACACCTACGTATATGTCACTTCAAGACAATCGTGTGCATGCGTTCACTGCTTGTTGTTATTGAATGTGTTGGAATTTGAACAATATGTTACATGTACAATTGTTTTCGTAGTTTTGAAAAGTTGTGCATGTTATTAATGTTCTATTAAAATGTACTGGTATATGATTATAAGGAACAGCCCTGGGAATTAGCCTAGGCAATAGGCAATGCCTAGGTAAAAGCAGAGGCAAAATCGGTTTGCCTAGGCAATAATATTTCCTAGGTAAAACAAGTTCATTGGGTTACTAAAATTGATTTGTGTATATCAGAAATAGAACCTCTTTAGCCAAAATGATTTCCTTAAATAACTCATTACATATATTGTCCTACAATTGTTTCCATGGCACTGGGCCACTAACTAGCTACCCGTTATAAGGACACTTATTTTGGAGATGATTTGTGGAATTGTACATATATGTTGAGTAATGTCCTGGAAATAATGTTCCGCAAAATAACTAGGCAATTCTGGGCAATTCATGTTATTATTGAATCATATTGATTTGAGATGGCAATATTGTTGCAAAATTGCTTAGGTAAAATCTGTTTTTGCCTAGGCCGATTTCTTTCACCTAGGCAAATATATTGCCTAGGCAAATTTTCCTTAATTCCCAGGGCTGTAAGGAATGACTGGAAGATCGATTGGGGTCATTGGTTTTGACGGCATTTTAAATTACATAAACTACTATTAAACTACTTGACCACTATACCCTAATCAAACCTTGAAATAGTCTGTCTGTCATTTGTAGAATGAGGTCCCCAGAGGGTGAGTTTAGTGATGCTACCCAGCACAGCAGGCTAACATCACTAAATTCACCTGGGACCTCATTCTGCTAGATAGATAGATAGATAGTTTATTGGTCAGAATGCTATTTAGATTAAATAATGTTACAAACATAGATATATATATATAGATATTGGCATCCTGCCAGGATTGACATGGCCTTTGTTTAAGGCCGTCTTCCTGTCAACCCTTCAACGAATAGTATGTATGTGTGTCTTGCCGATAAGCATGTCGCTGGTATTGTGCATAGATTATTAATGTATGTCTTATGGTGTGCGAAAATTGATATATTTAACTGCCGACTCCTGATAATTATCTTTTTGGATCAGACGTGTCATGTTAAGTTGTTTGGAACCGACAATTATATTATATACACCTAATAATATATATCGAGAGATGCAGGCACCGCTTAACCGAATTGAATTTTATAAGAACGATGGTTATAGAATGAAGTGGTTATAATATGAAGTGGTTATAATATAAAGTTTTCTATGGACGTGGTTGTCGACATGAATTATTGTTTGAATGTTGTACATGATGGATATTTGAGGCTCACAATTTTTACAGTCGAAATCCGGCACGCCCCCTTAAACTTAAAGCGACATGTCGGATCCCGCTTGACACCAGACACGTTTATTGGACTTCGATATATATACACATACGCATAGGCTTAGGCCTCATCTTCTGGGAAGTATCTATTGTCTTAAATTAGCATTGTTTTTTTAGTACCTTTTTCCCTTTTGTTCCAGTTTCTATATCCCCTAATTTGCAGAAGATAAAATGCATAATAAAAATGGTTATAATGGGTAAACATCGCCAACTTCAACTGGGGAACTTTAATCTGATCCTTCATGTACATGTAGGTCTCACATAGCAGTTGAGGCCTCAGCAGAATGAGGTTGGCAGATGATGTATTTCGTGATGCTAGACTGCTGCGCTGGATAGCATCACTAAAATCACCCTCTGGGGACCTCATTCTGCAAATGACAGACAACTATTTCAAGGTTGGCTATTAGAAATCCTGTTTATCTCCCTTTACAGAATCAATCAGACGTTGGAAATCAGATGCAGTGAATGCAGTGTGGTTGTCAGTCCCGATAGAATACAGCCGATTTATTCCAGCCGCAGCATCAGTAGGATTTGAATATCATAACGCAGAAAACAGGTCTGCCCTGCTGAAACTGTGGCTTAACAATCACAAAGTTGATGCTTGTCCGAGATTTGCTACACACCAGATTGGTGTGTCAGGTAAAATGTTCAACTTTATCAGATTTCTTGTTATGTTAGTGAATATTCAGGCAATGACGATTCAATGATTAGTGGAGGAATCGAGCCCGACTAAATTGTGGATAGTCTGTTCACACGATTGTGATGTCATCGCATATGAGGATATTGTAAGCCATTGTTAACCATGTGATTGACTACCCTACAATCTTTCTATCTATGATTTTTACATACATACAAACAACTGCGATTCCGTAGCAAGTTGAGACAACCAAGAATACATCACGATTTTGCAGCTGAAATTAAACTGTGCTTGATATTCATTTTATACTCACGATCTTGTTGTGAGCATGCACAGTACAATTACCAGTTTCTCCCCATGACGAAATACTTCCCACATATGGTGTCCTCTTTCCACCACATACATTTTTCACATACTTTGTTTGGTTTTTTTCGCTCGCTTTGGTTCCTTTGGGGCGAAGCAAGCGATTTTGGTTCCTTTGACATGAAGGAACCAAAGAAAACTAAAAAATCTGAGCATCCTAAAATTTTGTGAAACCATTGTGCCAATGCATTCTCTTATGTATGCAAGTGTCCCATAGGGAGCCTCACATATATAAGAGAATGCATTGGCCTTGTAAGCCAGTGCATTTTCTTATGTATGCGAGGCTCCCTATGGGATACTCACATGTATAAGAGAATGCACTGACACTTTAATGTTGCACTAATGCAGCTCCCATCATGAAAGGGTAAGCTGGATGTACAGGGGTATAAGTGGAGGTATAACTAATAAAGACATTTAAATATTGAACCCTGTATCAGCCTGCTAGTAGTATTTTGTTTCTTTTCAGGTATAGTCCTACGTGAAGATACACAGGAGGTGGTGATTGTCCATGATAAACACAGACATGTGAGTTTCTCCACTCTATTTTATTAGTTTGCCTCGATGTCCTGAGCCGAAGTTAACATTTCTGTTTACATTGGCATAACTGCCCAGTGAAATTAATCCTACATCATTTCTCCAACTGACAGCTCACAATGGTCATGATGGAAATTATAAGACAATGACAAGGGCGATGACGACGTTAACTATTATGATGTTGACGATAGTGATGATGATGATAATGTCAATGAATAAATGTTAAATGTTGTTGATAATGATGATGATGAAGACGACGATGATGAGAATAATAATGATGATGTTGATGACGGTACTGTTGATGATGATGATGATGACAATTACAATGCTATTGAACGATGGTGATGATGATCAGATGCCAATCAGGAGGTCACTGTACATATCATGTATATAGATGTATTTTCTTCCTTCTCTAATTCTTTTATACATACTCTCCTATTTTCTCAATATCCTGTAATTATTTCATGGATCAGAGAATAAAGCATACAATTAAATAACAGCATATTTATATGCGACCAGTCAATCACAAAAACTGAGCATGTGTAAAATGGTAAATCAGGATTGATAAAAACTTTGATGATATATGATATAGCGATGTCTTGTCAATGACATCTATAAATACATGTACCACACATACATTTTTGGAACAAACAATAGTAGAGAAATATTCATACGAACATTTATTTTTAATTCAGTGCACATAGTAGTTTTATAATCTGCTTTTGGGAACGATTGAGAACCAAAAATGCCATCAATTACAAAACTGTTACTAAAATATTTCTATCAGTTTCAGTTTGCGCATCATGGTTTTTTATATAAATTTTTTACCTACAACATTACCCAGTCGGCAGGTTTTTATTTCCCCCTTTTTACAACCAATATTTCCCAGCAGGAAGATTTGTATGTGTTTACTCATGAATTTTCAAAAAACATTGTTGGGTTTGAAAAAATGTCTTTTCATGATTAAGTGCAAATTCAATGTAACAAACAGTCTGTTGTACAATCCAAGTACAGTTTAAACAAACCAAGAAGAAAACTCTTTTCATCAGAAAGGAAAATATCAAAATTTATACAAGTTGAAATGTGACAAGCTAGATTTATAGAGATTGTGGACATGGCGTTCTGAAGCCAAGCAGCAACATGGTTTATAATTTTTATTTTCTGTGTGTCATATAAATTAAGCCCCCAGCAGGCTATATTTTTTGACCTAGACATATTGTACCTACAAATCCAAGAAAATTCAAGACAGGGCGTAAGGGCGACCTCCGGGTGAGCCCACACCGTCCTCGTGCCGCCCTTCGGGCGGGCACACAAATCCTGTTCCTGCTGCTATATTTTTATGAGGAGGCAGGTGTAGGAGAAACAAATAATTAATTCTGCTAGGCCGTATCTGAAATGTGAGTTGTGTGTTAAGGAATAAGTTTTTCTGTGGGGGGGGGGGGGGGGGTGGGAATTTAGTTGATTCTGGCTGAAATTTAATATCAGTTTCTCCAAAATTGTTTGTAAGCTGAGGTCTGACTCAGATCAAATATGTGACCCGCCATATCAAATCCAGTCGGGATTTTTTTTACCCTGTGCCAATGCATTCTCTTATATATGCGAGTCGACCATAGGTCGCCTCGCATATATAAGAGAATGCATTGGCCTAACAATTTTTTACAATTTTAATAATTTTTTCTTGTATTCTTTAACAATTTTATAATTTCACCCATACAGAGCCCCAGACAAACATGAGCAGACGACACTCTTCTATATGCTTCTAATTATGTGTGGGGCTCCCTGCAGGGTAATAGATGTTTTTTATTTTATGTCCTAAAAATTGTAAGAAACATTTATTTTTTTAAAATTGTTACGACTGGATTTGATATGGCGGGTCACATATACACAATTTCACTCTCAAGTTACTCTCCACAGGCAAAGTCTAGAGTCAAGGAACATACAGTAATGTCCTAAATAATCGACTCCTTAACCACATCAGAATTATGGGTAATTATTCAGGATTTTGTCGGAAATATGGCTTGTTACCATTCATCGGAAAGCTCTGTGAGAGCTTTCCGATGAATGGCAACAAGCCATATTTCTGACTGAATCCTGAAAAATTACCCATAATTCTGCTGTGGTTAAGGAGTCGATTATTTAGGGCATTGCTGTAACTATATCGATGTATACACGACTAACAATATCTATTTGACAATGAATCAATACATTGCACCCTCGCTTCTGTTTTGCAGTATACTAACTGGAAATATCCTGGAGGCCTTTCAGATCTTGGAGAAGATATCGGTATGACATAACAAACAATACTTTAGCCTAATTTAGTGCATGAGAGACAAGGCTATAGAAATGCAACCGGTGAATCGAGTTACAGAATTCCGAGCTATATGTATCGTATCAAGTATTATTATCCATCCCTTAACCAACAATATTTCTGATTGGGCAAAAGCCGTCACATGATAATCCAGCAAAAAGTTATATTGGACTCCCGAAAATTTCACTGATTCATTTGGTATTAGAGTTACTTCGTGACGTTATGGAGTCATATTGGACTCGATAAACTTCAACTGGGGAATTTCAATCTGATCCTAGGTCTCCCATAGCAGTTGAGGCCTAAGCAGAATGAGGTCCCCAGAGGGTGAACTTGGTGATGCTAGCCTGCTATGAGGGATAGCGTCACTAAATTCGCCCTCTGGGGACCTCATTTTGCACAAGTCAGACACATTAAATTCAGGCTTGATTGTGGTGCTTTACAGACATTTATATTGTTTGCACATTTTCCCTCCGAGTGCATTGGGCCTCTTTTACAGTAATGCTCTAAGTAATCGACTTCTTAACCACAGCAGAATTATGGGTAACTTTTCAGGATTTAGTCGGCTTGTTGTCATGCATCAGAAAGCTCTCGGGGAGAGCTTTCCGATGAATGGCAACAAGTCATATTTCTTACTAAATCCTGACGGAAATATGGCTTGTTGCCATTCATCGGAAAGCTCTCGGGGGAGAGCTTTCCAATGAATGGCAACAAGCCATATTTCCGACTAAATCCTGAAAAGTTACCCATAATTCTGCTGTGGTTAAGAAGTCGATTACTTAAGAGCATTACTGTATATGAAATGATAACATTGATTTTTACAGGTGACACAGCAGTGAGAGAGATTAAGGAAGAGACTGGCATAGAGAGCGGTGAGTTAGTGTTCTGAGAGGACCAGGAGGCCATCTGACCCAGAGATCGTCCGACCCAGGAAACCCGACCCAGAAACAATCCAACCCGACCTGGGAAACCTGACCCAGGGACAACCCGACCCGACCTGTGAAACCCAACCCAGGGACGACCCGACCCATGGACAACCTGACCCAGGGGCAAACCGACCCAGGGACAAGCATGCCCAGGGACAACCAGACCCAGGGACAACCAGACCCGGGCAAACCAGACCAAGAGACAACCCGACCAAAGGACAACCTGACCCCGAGACCCCATAGTAGCTATGAAATAGGGCGCTGTTGTAATTTGGCGTTGTTTTCAAACTACTTAAAATGCTATCAATGTATCGAAAATGCAACTAATTATACATGTATCTACACACGTACACTGGGTCCTGCCATATATTTACTCGGTTTGGTCACTGAGATTGCAAACTGCACTCCCCTGGACATTTATTCGGGTCTGCACATTTATTAAATTTTATCAGGATTTCCACCCAGTACATTTATTCGGAACTGCACATTTATTTGGAACACTACAGTAATCATTCAATCGACAGGGTGTCTCATCACCTAAACAAATTACATGGACCAGCCTAGAGGTTAGGGACCAACCTAGAGGTTAGGTACCAGCCTAGAGGTTAGGTACCAGCCTAGAGGTTAGGGACCAGCTTGGGAGAATAGGGACCAGCCTAGAGGTTAGGGATCAGCCTAGAGTTAGGGATCAGCCTAGAGGTTATGGACCAGCCTAGAGGTTAGGGACCAGCCTAGAGATTAGGGACCAGCCTAGAGGTTAGGGACCAGCCTAGAGAATAGGATCAGCCTAGATGTTAGGGATCAGCCTAGAGGTTATGGACCAGCCTAGTGGTTAGGGACCAGCCTAGAGGTTAGAGGCCAGCCTAGCAGTACATGTCAAATTAGGAGAAGACACTATTTGATTATTAGAGTGGACTGTTATCAGGGAGAAGTCATAATGGTTGAAGTTCATTTTACACTCTAACATTATTCCATGATCCATAAAGCATAATGCAATACAAGAGCACATTTATGGAACCATTATGATAAGTATATACACTTCAAATATGCTGTTGGGCATATGATACTGGTATATGAGAGAGAAGTCACTTCTCCCTGGAACAAAAAATAAGGAGAAATGGCACATTTTAGGGAGAAGATATCTCCAAAGTTGCCCTCTAGGCTGGTCCCTGTCTCTCAAGTCGCCCTCTAGGCTGGTCCTTATCTCTCAAGTCACCCTCTAGGCTGGTCCCTGTCTCTCAAGTTGCCCTCTAGGCTGGTCCCTGTCTCTCAAGTTGCCCTCTAGGCTGGTCCCTGTCTCTCAAGTCACCCTTTAGGCTGGTCCCTATCTCTAAAGTTGCCTTGAAATTTACATGCCAATATTGTCTTCGTTTCAGAATTCTTGTCAATTTTAGCATTCCGTCAGCAACATGGAAGAAATGACACATTCGGCCGATCAGATTTCTACATCGTATGCAGACTCCGCCCATTGACTTACGAACTCAAACCAAACTTTGATGAATTACTGGACTGCCGTTGGATTAAAATTGAAAAGATATTAAAATCGGACGATATTGCAGACATGACGAAATTGTTGACGAGAATTCTAGTAATTGGAATGGAAGAAGGATTCCAAGAGGTGGACATGACTTACAAGGAAGTGATATCGCAATACAATAAAGAACCATTTAAACTCTTCACGAGAGATCTAACCAAATATGGATTATAACCTGTATTAATGGTAGAATATATAGGACAATTGCTTGTCACAGTGCAGTATTTTTTCTTATTTATTATACATTAAACTTTCAAATAGATAAAAACATTGTGGACAGTGTCAGTACCCAAACACTTTCTCCAATGGAAGAATATGGCAATAATATATTGTTTTTAACCCTTTCATGACGGGAGCTGTGCTGGTACAGCATTAAGATCATTTGCCAGTGTATTCTCTTATATACGTGAATAGAGCCTCGAATAAGAGATATATAAGAGAATGCACTGGCTTACAATGTCAAGGTATTATGTGACAACCAATGATTTGATTACCGCTAATAGATAAAAATTAAGGCCACATGGCGATAACAATTTAAGAACATAATTCAGAATCGTCTCCCACATTGAGGAGCTGAGAAACGATCGCAAACTTATTACTATATGATGTATTTGTGAGTTTTGTTGAAAATAAAAAAACGTAATCGTAACAGCATTTAGAGCTGAGAAACGATCGCAAACTTATTACTATATGATGTATTTGTGAGTTTTGTTGAAAATAAAAAACCGTAATCGTAACAGCATTTAGGGAACGACAACGAAATTCTAGTGACGTAGTACAGTATTTGTAATAATTATATGTTGTTGTTCATTGTGCGAAAGGTATCTATTGTTTTAGAATATAATTATATGGGTACGAACAATCCAAGGACACATCTATATCATATCATATCATATGACAACACGATATATGCAGAATATGAATAGGGTTTCAGTAGGGCGACCAAGACAGCAATATTGTGGGAACTACAAAATGGTGTACTTGAATCAAACCAACTAAAGCGAACAAAATCATAAGAAAACTATTCCGTCTCCAATTGTATGTCGATATGAACCGATCTTGAATCATAACACACATGAACGTTGACGAACCACTACGATTCTTCGACTTTTGCATCAATTTTCATGTTGATATTTTGAAGTAAGAACTGTAGCCTATCACTTTATGTGAAGTAAGGAAAGTAGCATCTGGAAAACGGAAACATAGCCTTCATGTGATGTTTAACTAACACATTTTCCATCACTTACAACTCAATATACGTGAGCAATTAATAACCAGAGGAACTTCATAATGTATAAATAAATATATTTGTTTGCACATTATTTAGAGATACTTTGTTCACAGAAAAAAAAAAATTTGTGCAGAATATTTTCAAAATAACACCACAAATGAGGTGATAAATGATTATTACGTCGCATTCCATACTCCTGTCTAAATTAGCATTATTCATACATCAGCGCTAAAACTGGCTAATTATATTTACCAATTACTTCTTTGAGGAATATTCTCTGAAAGTTAAAAACTTACCATTTTATATAGATTTCTTCTTTTTCTCAGCAATTATCGCAAATGAAATGTAGCATTTTCGAAAATGTGGCACAGCATTTATCCGAAAGCGGCAATTCATAAGTGCCAGATGAACCCCAGTGAAATTTTGAACTGTGCCATGACGAGCTTAAATATGTCACTGTGCAGCCAGGAGGCGTGTAATCAAGTCAACTGCACACACATGTTTACTGTAGATACCATTGACAGGAAGTTATATGGGCATTTCGTACAGGTTCGTTCAATTTTTTTTTGGTGGATTGAATTCAGTGGAGATAAACGTAGTTTCTTTGGATATTTGGGGATTCGAGCAGGAAAACTTTTTGTTGGCTAGCAAACCGGCTCGTTTACAAACTGTTTTCATGCTTAAATCCCCGAATAACCATATCGACAGAGTATGTTTATCTCCAGATTGGACACTATCGCCAATATTCTCTTCAGTTATAAAAGTATATATTAGAATGGTCTATATTCATTTGGAGAGATGTTCAGCCAAAAAAAAGTTCAACATTCCTAAGGGAACAACTCATCAATGAGTTTTAGTAAAGAAAAGGTTAACCATTGGAACACCAACAACTCTAAAAACCATACAGGAATCTCAAAAGAAGTAAGATTGATGAAGGTAAAATATTTATTTACATAACAATATGCGTGCAGTGTTGATGGATCTTTGGAATGAATGGTATGAAAACCCTCTACCATGAACAGTTCTGACAAATCCAATTCATGGCTATTATAGCTATATTTTGCTATTATAGTTAAACATGACTATTACAAAACAATATTTTTTCCAATTTACATTTGATATGGGCATTGAATTGCTACACTGGATAGAGCACTTCCATTAACATTTTTGTTCGACCAGCAGGTGCAGCATTTAGGATAGGAAAACATAGGGAGGGCAATTAATTGCTCCCAAAATTCAGAAGACTGGTGTAAAAAATATTTGATTCGAGTCGAGGAACCTACCCATCAACGCTCAGATATAAATTTTTGAAGTTTTGTTATTTCTATTGTTTGTGGCCCAGAAACACACCATCAAAAGGAGGGTCTCGGTCAAAATTGCGTTATTATTACCACTTGATTTTAGAGTTATCCATCTTCGTCTGTTTGAATAAGTGTTTCTGGGGCAATTATTAGTACAAATCTCGAGAAATAACAAACTTCAAAAATCAATATCTGATCACTCTGAGCTGGGTGGGTTCCTCGGCTCGAATCAAATATTTTTTACCCCTGAAGCCAAAGAAATAGTAATTTAGGGGTGCTTAATCAGATTGAGTTACCTTTAACTGAGTGCACTAAATTCGATTCACACCAAATTGAAAGTATGTATGAGCCTGCATTCTCTGACCAGTCCTTCCCAGACACGGGTGCTATTGCACTCACAAAGTTCAATTTACGGGTGCTAAAATTTTCACTCCTGTCAAAATGCTTATGTATTCAGAGTTATTAACCCTTTTCGACTTAAAAAATGTCAACATCTTTTTTAATTTCTTTAACAAAGCGGCATCGACTTGCCACGTTTTCGGGGGACACTGTGGTCAGCTGACCTTTTATTCTACTTAGGCCTCATCTTCTCTTGGAAAGTATCTTTGTTATCAAATTATGAAGTTTTTTAGTTTCCTTTTTTGCTTAGTTTCCCTATGTTCCCAATACATAACCGAGGTGCCCATCTGGGAACTTAAATCTGAGTCAAGGTCTCCCATAGCAGATGAGGCCATGCAGAATGAGGTCCCCAGAGGGTGAATTTGGTGATGCTAACCTGCTGTGTGGGGTAGCATCACTAAATTCTAAATTCACCCTCTGGGGACCTCATTCTGCACCATTTCAGGCATGTACAGTAACGCCATATTTCCGACTAAATCCTGAAAAGTTACCCATGATTCTGCTGTGGTTAAGGAGTCGATTAATTAGAGCATTACTGTATATGCCCACAAAAGCAGCAATAATTTGGTTAACAAGAATCGCATCATATGTCGGGTTGAGTTGCGGGAGCTATGCTAAAAATGGACTTGGATTAAAAATGCATTAATTGTAACTGGTCATCATACACAACACCGAGGAAGTCTGACATACCAAATATTCACCTGCGAACCTGCGCCAAAGTAATTGTGCTATAGTGATCAAAATTAAGGGATTTAACTCCACCCAAAATAGGCGGACCCCAGTCCAGTTTTCAAACTTGATCAAGAGATTATTGAGCATATACCGAATGTCAACAAAATCAGTTGATATTTGATCAAGATATCACGCTATCACCAATCGGTAGATGCCTGCCCGTCCTCCCTCCCAAACCTACAAGTAAAGTTTAAAAAAAAAATAGAGGTCAAATTTAGATATTGTACTTCAACCCTTCCATGATGGAAGCTGCCCTGGTGCAGCATTAAAGATCGTGTGCCAGTGCATTCTCTTATATATGCAAGTCTCCCATAGGGAGCCTCGCATATAAAAGATAATGCACTGGCTTACAAGGTAATACATGTACATTGGGTCAAGGTAAATATTGTTAGTCCAATGCATTCTCTTATATATGTGAGGTTCCCATTGGGAGACTCGCATATATAAGAGAATGCATTGGCACAGGATTTTAGCCCTCGCCCCAAATACTTTAACAGGATTTTCAAAATTTCAGGAAGCTCCAGTCATGGAAGGGTTAAATGGTTGTTTTGTAAAATAGGCTAACCCTTCATGAACAGATTTACCCATTTGCAAAAGTCATATTTATAATTGTCAGATATAGCTATCACAGCTACAGTAATGCCCTAATTAATCGACTCCATAACCACAGCAGAATTATGGGTAATTATTCAGGATTTAGTCGGAAATATGGCTTGTTGCCATTCATCGATGAATGGCATCGATGAATGGCAACAAGCCATATTTCCGACTAAATCCTGAAAAATTACCCATAATTCTGCTGTGGTTATGGAGTCGATTAATTAGGGCATTACTGTATAAATGAGTTTGTAAGAACTGATAAATCCTCTATCGGAGGTCATTTCTCCATAAGATATTGTTTGTACAATTTCTCTTCTTTGCTCTCCTTGAACTTCGGCACTAGATTTATTTTCAGTATCTCTGAAAATCCTTCTGTCGGTTGAACAGGTTTCAGCTTGGATCTGGAATGGAAACTCAATATTTCAAACAAAATCATAAACAGGGTGGGCGCTGGACCAAAATTTTCTCTTGCCAAATTTTTTGCCAAACGATTAATTTCAAATTCAAAATTATTTGCCAATATTTTTTGGGAAATAGAAGGAAATTCTCATTTTGTTTTTATTTGTGTTATATAGAGTCAAATCTAACCACAGACACAGGTAAAACAACCCAATAATGCAAGTTATTATTATTAATAAATATCAAAGTAGCAATAAATATCTAAGCGACACCCAGAAACTACTTTTAATGTTGCTACATACATGTAGTCAACAAAGCATGGCTATTATTTCGCCCTGTATCATTGATGACAACAAGGAGCCACAAATTAATCCATCGCAATTCATATTCGGCTGATTAACCTATTGTCTTGACAAAAGTCACAGAAAAGCATGCAATCTCAAGCTGGGACCACCCCCTAATGTGAAGTAGATTATTGAGGAACACTTATTAACAACGAAATATATTCCATGCCTTGTTTGTTCAATGCTATAAAGTTCCCTGTAGGAAGGGGTCAGAACATCAACACATCAAAGGTATTGTACTGGTGGATTATGATCTCTAAATTCCAGAGTAGAGATTCATGGCATGATCTAGTCCACAACATTATAAAAATCTGTTTTCTATATCACCACCTGCACCTTCAAAATTCTGCCGGATCAAAAATCTGTGTTTTTTGTTTTTTTTTATATATTTTTTTATTATTCATGACAATAGTTTTCCTGATAAATTGTTTTTCAACCCACTTGGTATTCTAAACATATCTTTTTTTAACACTGTCTTCCAGTTTTCTAATAGCGCCATGTATAAATGTTACTAAATAACTGATGACAACACCTAATTAAACAATGCCAATGTATATTTAGCATATGTATAATTCTGGAATAGTAGCAAGGTGGTTCTATTATTAGCATGCGCATAACATCATAGTGTGAAGATATCATGTGCTCAATAACCGATTGTTACCATTTGGACATTGCACTGTCTTAATTTTTTATGTTGGTGACTTTTGCTGGGATTGTCATGAGGGAGTTGCCCATAAATCGGGTACTAGTATGCTTGGTGCAGAAATGCTCAATCATAAGTTGCGCCATATTAGCTGACTGAATGTCAGGCCTAGCGTAATAATTTCTTCATGCATTGAAATCAATTACGATCTAATTGTAGAATTTTACATGAACATTAAAAAGTCACCCTTCCACCAGCACCCAGATTTTTGGGAAAATTGCCTGAGAATCAAACATTGCTTGCTTTTAGTGGTTCAAAAATAAAACATAACTCACTTGAAAGAGTTCATAATCATGTCGTTGATTGGTTTGTGGGACTTGTCTGTCATTTCTCTGAACTGGAAAGTAAATTAGCATGTCATTAAGATACCAGCTGAGCACCTTCTATATCATGTACATTGCTTCACCGTTCACAAAAACCTTTTTTGAATGTTTTACGAATAGTTAATTTTGTATAAATTCTCATAGATGTAGCCAAATGATTTCAGGTTAATATTTAACAAGTGCAATGCCAACCGTGGCATATGCCCCCACCGCTCAGTTTAGAGAGTAGACAATAGATGATTTGTTTTTTTATTTTCTAAATCCAAGAAGTGGATATCCTTTCCCTTTGACTGGGGTATCAATACACCAAAGCACAACAAAATATGATGATCCATTCCCAATGTACTTTGTGGAAAGGATCTCCACAAAGTGCAGGTTTTGTCCACTGGACATAACTCTGGACAATACCTGCACTATGTGGAGATCCTTTCCACAATGCTGGTCTACAGGCATACCAAAGAACATCCAAATTGGACTATCAATACTTGAGCTGTGTTGTGAAATATTTATTACGGGTGGACACTGGCTATTTTAATAGTCCCCCAAACAAATGTTTGTTACGGGTGGACACTGGCTATTTTAATAGTCCCCCAAACAAATGTTTGTTACGGGTGGACACTGGCTATTTTAATAGTCCCCCAAACAAATATTTGTTACGGGTGGATACTGGCTATTTTAATAGTCCCCCAAACAAATATTTGTTACGGGTGGACACTGGCTATTTTAATAGTCCGCCAAACAAATATTTGTTACGGGTGGACACTGGCTATTTTAATAGTCCCCCAAAAAAATATTTGTTACGGGTGGACACTGGCTATTTTATTAGTCCCCCAAACAAATATTTGTTACGGGTGGACACTGGCTATTTTAATAGTCCGCCAAACAAATATTTGTTACGGGTGGACACTGGCTATTTTAATAGTCCCCCAAACAAATATTTGTTATGGATGGACACTGGCTATTTTAATAGTCCGCCAAACAAATATTTGTTACGGTGGACACTGGCTGTTTTAATAGTCCCCCAAACAAATATTTGTTACGGGTGGACACTGGCTATTTTAATAGTCCCCCAAACAAATATTTGTTACGGGTGGACACTGGCTATTTTAATAGTCCCCCAAACAAATATTTGTTACGGGTGGACACTGGCTATTTGAATAGTCCCCCAAACAAATTTTGTTACGGGTGGACAGTGGCTATTTTAATAGTCCCCCAACAAACGTTTTCGTTGTACAATAATCAACGACTCAAACTTCTAAGGATTTAAAGATAACACATCGTAACCATTCGAGTTACCAGGGATGCAGATATTCATTTTGGGCCATCCCAAAACCTTACCCTTTCATTGTGCTTGACTTGGTTGAAGGTCGCTTGGAATACAAAACATCGACAAGGAACACCAAACTTTCGAGCCACCTCAAGGTACCTGAAAAAATATAGAGTGGATGTGAGTTTAACCGTTTGAGAACTAAATACTTGTCAGGTCTTGTAATTCCAATTGTAGTCATTACGAGGTCCCCAGAGGGTGAATTTGTTGACTAGGGTTCGCGCTGTCACTTGCCAAATTTTGCCAATGGCAAAAATAATTCACATTTGGCAAATATACCCAAGTATAGAGGCGAGAATTATTAATAATGAACTGCTTTCCTATCGATATCAAAGGTCGCTCAAGCAGCGATTGTGGAAATAATCAAAATAAAAGACACAATGTTGTAGAAACTGACAGCATTTGGCAATTTTCTAACAGCATTTGGCAAAAATTATTTTCATTTGGCAATAGTAAATTTCGGGCCAGCGCGGACCCTGATGGTGAAGCTATCCCGCTAAGTGGGCTAGCTTCAATAAATTCACCCACTGGGTCCTCATTCTGCTCAGGCCTCATTTTCTCTGGAAAGTTTCATTATGACATTTCTATAGAAACTTCTTCAAAAAGATTCTATTTCTTTTTTAGTTTAGTTTTTCTATTTCCCCAAATTGGCAGATGACACATTGCATAATCGAGGTTCCCAATGAGTGTAAATCACAATATTCACCATTTGGTAACTTCAGTCTGAGTCTATGTCTCCCATAGCAGGTGAGGCCATGCAGAGTGAGGTCGCCAGAGGGTGAATTTGGTGATGCTAACCCGCTGTGCGGGACGGTGTACTAAATTCACCCTCTGGGGACCTTATTCTGCAAATGATAGGCACAACTAGAGATGGGCTTGTCCCAGATGGGACTAAGTAATACCCCCCGTATTCAAAATGTTATTTGAGTGAAGTAGCCATTACCATATATTGGGAACTGAAATTATGTCAACAGGTATCCCTAACCCTAAACCTAACCCAAATCATAACTCCACAAAAAAAAGTCAGACAGACATCATAATTGCAGGTGCACAGGCTCCCATGGTACTAAATATCAGTGCCAAGATTAAAAAACATTGACCTAAAAATGTAGGAACAAGACAGTCAATGACTGTGGGGTCGCTCACCAGACTGCAAAGACTGATAAGACTGGGACTCTGGAGACCACAACAGTCAGAACTTTTCATAATCACTTTAAAAGAAGTAGATATCTAAAGAGTTAAATCTAAAAAAAAATTGGAGTTATGTCCCTGGCCCCACCCACATTTGACCCAGTGACCTGATTTGAACAAATCTGAACCCCAGTCACCCAAGGATCCTTCATACCAAATATGAACCCATATAGCCTGATGGTATTTGAGAAGAAGTCACTTTAAGAATACTATGGAGGGAAAGAGTTATGGCCCTGGCTTCGCAACTATTTCAAGTGAACTCATTTGAACAAATCTGAATGTGAGTCACCTAGGGAACATCCACACCAAATATGAAACCATTCGATCTTATTGTTCTGAAGAAGATGTTTAAAAGAATTACTATGGTGGGAAAGAGTTATGGCCCTGGCTTCGCAACTATTTGACCCAGTGACCGCATTTAAACAAATCTGAATGAGAATCACCTAGGGAACATCCACACCAAATATGAACCCATTTGGTCTTATGGTTCCAGAGGAGAAGATGTTCAAATAATTGTTGTCGGACGGATGGATGGACAGACAATGGATGGCCGAGGAGTGATGACTATAGCTCCGCCGGAGCACAGGTAGGGTGACTGGTTGATAATTAAATCTCTTATCTCCGCCCCTATTTGAACAAACGTGATTCTCCATCTATGAGATCCATTCATTTGGTAATTTCAGACATTGGATTTTAAGAGTTGAACTGAACTGATTTTCCTAAAATGACCCCAAATCTGAAAAAATCTAAACCCCAGTCACCGAAGAACCCTCCATACCAAACATAAGCTAAATAGTCCAGATGGTTCTTGAGAAGAAATTGTTTTAAGAATTATCATGGAAGGAAAGAGTTATGGCCCTGACTTCTCACCTATTTGGCCTGATGAACTAATTTGAACAAATCTGAATGGGAGTCACCTGGGGGACATCCACACCTAAATATATAAACCCATTTGGTCTTTAATATGTATCTGGAGAAGAAAACAATTGATGGACGGATAGAGACATAATGACAGATGGATGGATGGGAGAACAGTCTGACATAGAGACTGACAAATTCAATCCAATATACCCCCCAAGTTTTCTTTGCAAAATCAGGGTATAATGAGTTCAACTGGATACTGGTGGTTAAGAACATAATATTCGAACAGACAAGCCTGAACATAGTGTCTGACATTTGCAGAATGAGGTCCCCAAAGGGTGAATTTAATGACACAATCCTGCAATGCGGGCTAGCATCACCAAATTCACCCTCTGGGGACCTCATTCTGTGTAGGCCTCAACTGCTATGGGAGACATAGCATTAGATTGAAGTTCTCCAGTTACATTTGGTGATGTGCACCCATTGGGCACCTCAATTATGCATTTTATATTCACAAATTAGGGGATATAGAAACTAAACAGAAGGGAAAAGTAAGTAAAAATGTCAATTTAAGTGTCTATATACTTCCCAGAAGATGCAAAGGGTGAATTTAATGACACAATCCTGCAATGCGGGCTAGCATCACCAAATTCACCCCCTGGGGACCTCATTCTGTGTAGGCCTCAACTGCTATGGGAGACATAGCATTAGATTGAAGTTCTCCAGTTAAAGTTGGTGATGTGCACCCAAAGGGTGAATTTAATGACACAATCCTGCAATGCGGGCTAGCATCACCAAATTCACCCTCTGGGGACCTCATTCTGTGTAGGCCTCAACTGCTATGGGAGACATAGCATTAGATTGAAGTTCTCCAGTTAAAGTTGGTGATGTGCACCCATTGGGCACCTCAATTATGCATTTTATATTCACAAATTAGGGGATATAGAAACTAAACAGAAGGGAAAAAGTAAGTAAAAATGTCATTTTAAGTGTCTATATAGTTCCCAGAAGATGAGGCCCAAGCAGAATGAGGACCCTGGCTAGTGTATTTGGTGATGCTAGACTGCTGTGCAGGGTAGCATAACTAAATTCACCCTCTGGGTACCTCATTCTGCAAATGCCAGACACACTAAATTCAGGTTAGTGAACAATAATTTGTTTTTATTTTATTTTAATAACAAACACTGGCATGAGTGCTAGCTAAGCATTAGTTCACACCTGTCAGTCTGATAAACATCTCAATTGATGACTGTGTGTGTATTTATATTAACTCTCTCTCTGTCTGTAGCTAATACAATTGACCTAATCTGCTGGTGGGAGAGATCCTGTGAGTTAGGAGATGAGACAGGGTGGAATGCTGTTGGTTGGGGGCAGGGTGGGGTTCTGGGTCATGTGGGGAGGGTGATATTTGTTTTTTGTATGTTAAATTGATCAAGGAGTTCCTGAATTTTTTATTATTTTTTTTGGAATTATGGCCCTGGCTCCACCCCTATTTGACCCAGTGACCCCATTTGAACAAATCTGAACCCCAGTCATTCAATGACCCCCCATACCAAATATAAACTAAATCGGCATAATGGTTCTAGACAAGAAGTCGTTATAAGAATTACCAAGGAGGAATATAGTTATGGCCCTGGTTTCGCAACTATTTGACACAGTGACCTCATTTGAACAAATCTGAATGACAGTCACCTAGGGAACATCCACACCAAATATGATCAAAATGCAAAAATGTAATTTTTTTGTTTTTAGAGTTATGTCCCTGGCTCTGCCCCTATTTGACCCAGTTACCCAATTTGAACAAATCTGATTCCCAGTCACCCAAGGTCCCTCAGTACCAAATATAAGCTAAATCGGCCCAATGTTTTTTTAGAAGAAGTCATTGTAAGAAATACTATGAGTTATGGCCCTGGTTTCTCAACGAATTGATCGGGTGACCTCATTTGAACAAATCTGAACACCAGTCACCCAAGGACCCTCCATACCAAATATTAGCTAAATCGGCACAATGGTTATGGACAAGAAGTTGTTGTAAGAATTACTATGGAGGAATAGAGTTATGGCCCTGGTTTCGCAACTATTTGACCCCGTCACCTCATTTGAACAAATCTGAATGAGAGTCACCTAGGGAAAATCCACACCAAATATGAACCAATTCGGTATGATGGTTTCAGAGGAGAAGATGTTTTTAAAAAAGTTGACGGACGGACGGACAGACGGAGACAGATGGACGGACGGACGAGGAGTGATGACTATAGCTCCACCGGAGACTTCGTCTCAGGTGAGCTAATAAAAGCTAGGACAAAATTATATATGTTGTGAAAATTTTCTAAGTCGAAAAAGGGGGGATAACTCCTCCAAAAAAAGTCTGACAGATGTCATAATTGCAGGTGCACAGGTTCCCATGGTGGTTGATGTCTGTGCCAAGTTTCACGGAAACTGATAAAAAAATTACTGAGAAAAACTCTGGACAAATTTGTGTCCACGGACGGACATACATGTATGGACAGACAGACGGCACTACCAACATTTGAGGTTTATGAGGCAAAAGTTTTATGAGCTAGTTAATTTATTGAGTCAGTTCAATTTTATGAGTTTTTAAAAAAGTGCTAACATTTTGGGTTTATGAGCTCAACAAGTCCAGACACTTGAGAGGTTAGTCTAAAAATAGAAAAGTCCATCGAATGTGTAAAAAATTTTAATACACTATTTCTAGCTTCCAAAAATAATCTCCCACTCAACCAATTAACTGGTTAGCATGTAAACCACGGGAAGGTAGTGTTGTAATACTCAAGAGCTATTCACTACCCTATAACCCATGCTTGTATTGGAACCTCATTAAACTCGTGGACAAGTTGATACCCCACAATCGATGGACTTTTCTATTTTTAGACTAACCTCTCAAGTGTCTGGACTTGTTGAGCTCATAAACCCTAAATGTTAGCACTTTTTTTAAACACACCTGTATCCATAGCGAGGGACCTTCTGGATGTCCGTATATTATGAGTTTTTTTTAGGTGAGTTTGTTTTAGAAGATAAGCCCACATAGATCATTTTTTGGCATACTTCCTAACCTCTTATGGGCTTAAGCTCTATATAATTATAAGCCCATATGCACAGACATACCAAAATTTAAGCCCATAAATATCAATTATCAGAGCGGACGGACAAGCTGATACCAGTATACCCCCCTCCCCCCCCCCCCCCACAAATTGTTGCGGGGGGGGGGGGTATAATAAGCTCAGACTTTATAGATAGCTATTATAGTGAATGGCCCTGTTACACCAGAAGAAAACAAACTTCTGTGATAATTTATGATGCACAGGGTTGCAAAATGGCTAGAGAAGAATAGCATCTTGGGAAACGATGGTTGTCGCAGGTAAGTGATGACAGCCATCGCTTCCCATGTTGCCTGCTGTGGCTTCAGTCCAGTGATTCTAGTGTACCATTAACTGATTGTCAACAATTTCAAACAATCAACAGTTTACTTTTAAACTGGTGTAACATGGAATTCCAAAATCGGCCAATTGTCCTTACCTTGCTCTGGACTCTGGATCTGGGTTGGTATTGTCAATAACCACCTTGTTTCCTTTGCTCAGGGCTTGTTTGCACATGGCTAAACATTTCTGCCATGTTCCAAGGGCATCCTATAATTGATATTATAAACCACATGTATGGGAGACTCACATATATATAGAGAATGCATTGGCACCGTTTTTTTTGGAAATTTCAGGAAGCTTCAGTCATGGAAGTGTTAAGCAATTTTGGATACTTCCTTCAAAAAGACACTTCCTGGTTTTGAATAATATCCTCTACTAAAGTGAATCTATTTGAACTAATAAAACAATGAGTGTACAGTAATGCCCTAAGTAATCGACCCCTTAACCACAGCAGAATTACTGAGAGCTTTCCGATGAATGGCAACAAGCCATATTTCCGACTAAATCCTGAAAAGTTACCCATAATTCTGCTGTGGTACTTAGGGAATAATTACTGTACTAGATCCCAACATTAGTTTCTGATTCTATGAGTTTCATAACGATTCATTACATCTACAGGTTGAATTAAAAGTTTTTCAAAACATTTTTCTGTCAAAAACATGTCACGCAATTCTAAGAAATTAATTATCTTCCTTTGAAATCCAACAGTATTTACAGTTTAGAAAGGATGACCAGCAATGACCACTTATTAGGGAAGTAAACAAAGGGTATTAGAGCATGTACATGTAAGTGTACAGAATGAGCCAATGTCTCATGCTGGTTTTTCACATACATGTACAACAAGAACATAATGTACAAATCTATTTACTTTAAAGGTACTCAATCCGATTTGATGATTGATCCCCATATCACCAGATTCCAACAACATTTTTTAAAATGCTGCTTCAGTTAACAGAATCAATTAATTGCCCAAAAATAATGCTAACCATAATGTACAAATTCTATTTACTTTAAAGGTACTCAATCCGATTTGATGATCCCCATATCACCAGATTCCAATAACAACAACATTTTTTTAAATGCCGCTTCAGTTAACAGAATCAATTAATTGACCATAAATAATGCTAACCACAGTCATCTGTAGTATAAAATTGCCCAAAATGTGTTATTTATCAACATTTTGTTCAACAAAATCTGGCCAGATTGTCAAATAGATAACACCCAAAGTCACTTGATTTTAGAATTATCCATCTTTATCCGTAATTTGGTCCAAAACCATCGGCTTTCAAAATTTTTGCCAGGCTGCCAAAAGTTAGATATCTCGGGAAATAACAAATTTTTAAAATCGATATCTCATCACTCTGATCTTTGATGGGTGGGTTCCTTGACTCGAGTAAAATATTCTTTACCCCGAAGCCAAAGAAATTGTAATTTGGGAGCGTTAATTCAGATTATGCATCTTTAACTTACTCATTTATTTACTTTATGTCATTACAAACAATGCATGAAAATCATCAATTAGTTAATTGTTAAAGAGCATACCACATACGCAAATCTATCATGACAATAAATGAGCACCCCTCCACACACACCCACCCTATCCTACTGAACATATATGATTCATATGTCATGGTATCATATGGATAGTGTGTCAATATACTTTATGCAAGCAAGATTTTATGCTTTTTTTTAAATCTATTTGCAAGTTAATATGTAAATAAAGTTATTAGAAGAAAAAAAGTACTGATCATTTCATAAAAATCAAGCCTGAGTTTAGTGTATCTGTCTTTTGCAGAATGAGGTCCCCAGAGAGTGAATTTAGTGACAGCATAACTAAATTCACCCTCTGGGGACCTCATTCTGCTTAGGCCTCATCTTCTCTGGAAAGTTTCTTTATTAACAAATTTCTATAGAAACTTCTTCACATATAGCTGCACATAGATTCTATTTCATTTTTAATTTAGTTTCTCTATATCCCCAAATTGACAGACGACACATTGCATAATCAAGGTTCCCAATGGGTGTACATCACAATATTCACCATTTTGGGAATTCAACTGAGGCTATGTCTCCCAAAGCAGATGAAGCCATGCAGAATGAGGTCTCCAGAGGGTGAATTTAGTGATGCTAGCCTGCTATGCGGGATAGCGTCACTAAATTCACCCTCTGGGGACCTCAATCTGCAAATGACAGGCTTGAATTCAAGCCATTCAAATTTCCAATGATGAACTTATTTTCTGTCAGGTTGGAATAAATGGTTATCTCAGCACCACTTTGAAGGTTAGAACAATTTACTAATTAATAATTAGCTGACACTACTTACTCGGTTGACATGTGTGTAACCTTTGGGTATGAGGTATTCTTTGGTGAAAAATGATTTTCCAGCTGAAAAATTTAAATAAAGGTAAAACACAACAATAAGTATCTCTGTCAAAGATATCTTGCCCACTAAACTATAAGGTATATTCCTATTCTCAGTAGAAGATTAACTCCATTTTTCAGTAGGTTTGTTAACCTTTCTACTGACAATAGGAATATACCATATATTTAGTGGGCAAGATACTTATAAGAGATATATATTTTACTTATTTAGAAAAATATTGAATTCTGCCTTAATCAAAAGTTTCAAACCATTCCCCTCCTAGTTCATAGTTCACATGGTTTTACATGGTTTACTTTGGTCAAACCAAGGTGATGCTGTCATATGATCAAATTTGTCAGACTTGAAAAGTTCAGACTATAAAAAAAACTGTGTATATCTAAAGTGATTTGCATGTGTATAAAGGCCCACTTAATTTTTGAGTCACCAAATAATTTGTGTATAGTGCCTTGATATAACGTTTTAATAACAATGTACGCCATAAAATATGATTAAAATACTATAATTCATCCCCATTTGGAATGACTGTGTCTCAGAATGTGCCCATAGAAAATAGCTGAAATCATAAAATCATTTCCCCCATTATGGCTCCCAGAATGCAACAGAATGAAAACTATTTTATTTTCAATGGAAGGGGAACAATTGTATATCTAAATATATAGAGTTATTCCCTTCCATTGAAAATAATAGACTTTATGCAGAAACTTGAGCAAAGATCTGACGTCGGTAACTCACCAAAACCAACATTTTATTACATCATAAGTTGAAAATAAAATGTTTTGGAGCTTCCTCTTTCAAATGGTATATAATATGGCATATATTTTATATAATGTGATCTGGGGGTTCATGGTTTATAATATGGCATATATTTTATATAATGTGATCTGGGGGTTCATGGTTTATAATATGGCATATATTTTATATAATGTGATCTGGGGGTTCATGGTATATAATATGGCATATATTTTATATAATGTGATCTGGGGGTTCATGGTTTATAATATGGCATATATTTTATATAATGTGATCTGGGGGTTCATGGTTTATAATATGGCATATATTTTATATAATGTGATCTGGGGGTTCATGGTATATAATATGGCATATATTTTATATAATGTGATCTGGGGGTTCATGGTATATAATATGGCATATATTTTATATTATGTGATCTGGGGGTTCATGGTATATAATATGGCATATATTTTATATAATGTGATCTGGGGGTTCATGGTTTATAATATGGCATATATTTTATATAATGTGATCTGGGGGTTCATGGTATATAATATGGCATATATTTTATATAATGTGATCTGGGGGTTCATGGTTTATAATATGGCATATATTTTATATAATGTGATCTGGGGGTTCATGGTTTATAATATGGCATATATTTTATATAATGTGATCTGGGGGTTCATGGTATATAATATGGCATATATTTTATATAATGTGATCTGGGGGTTCATGGTATATAATATGGCATATATTTTATATAATGTGATCTGGGGGTTCATGGTATATAGTATGGCATATATTTTATATTATGTGATCTGGGGGTTCATGGTATATAATATGGCATATATTTTATATAATGTGATCTGGGGGTTCATGGTATATAATATGGCATATATTTTATATAATGTGATCTGGGGGTTCATGGTATATAATATGGCATATATTTTATATAATGTGATCTGGGGGTTCATGGTATATAATATGGCATATATTTTATATAATGTGATCTGGGGGTTCATGGTATATAATATGGCATATATTTTATATGTGATCTGGGGGTTCATGGTATATAATATGGCATATATTTTATATAATGTGATCTGGGGGTTCATGGTATATAATATGGCATATATTTTATATAATGTGATCTGGGGGTTCATGGTATATAATATGGCATATATTTTATATAATGTGATCTGGGGGTTCATGGTATATAATATGGCATATATTTTATATAATGTGATCTGGGGGTTCATGGTATATAATATGGCATATATTTTATATGTGATCTGGGGGTTCATGGTATATAATATGGCATATATTTTATATAATGTGATCTGGGGGTTCATGGTTTATAATATGGCATATATTTTATATAATGTGATCTGGGGGTTCATGGTATATAATATGGCATATATTTTATATAATGTGATCTGGGGGTTCATGGTATATAATATGGCATATATTTTATATAATGTGATCGGTTCATGGTATATAGTATGGCATATATTTTATATAATGTGATCTGGGGGTTCATGGTATATAATATGGCATATATTTTATATAATGTGATCTGGGGGTTCATGGTATATAATATGGCATATATTTTATATAATGTGATCTGGGGGTTCATGGTTTATAATATGGCATATATTTTATATAATGTGATCTGGGGGTTCATGGTTTATAATATGGCATATATTTTATATAATGTGATCTGGGGGTTCATGGTATATAATATGGCATATATTTTATATAATGTGATCTGGGGGTTCATGGTATATAATATGGCATATATTTTATATTATGTGATCTGGGGGTTCATGGTTTATAATATGGCATATATTTTATATAATGTGATCTGGGGGTTCATGGTATATAATATGGCATATATTTTATATAATGTGATCTGGGGGTTCATGGTTTATAATATGGCATATATTTTATATAATGTGATCTGGGGGTTCATGGTTTATAATATGGCATATATTTTATATAATGTGATCTGGGGGTTCATGGTATATAATATGGCATATATTTTATATAATGTGATCTGGGGGTTCATGGTTTATAATATGGCATATATTTTATATAATGTGATCTGGGGGTTCATGGTTTATAATATGGCATATATTTTATATAATGTGATCTGGGGGTTCATGGTATATAATATGGCATATATTTTATATAATGTGATCTGGGGGTTCATGGTTTATAATATGGCATATATTTTATATTATGTGATCTGGGGGTTCATGGTATATAATATGGCATATATTTTATATAATGTGATCTGGGGGTTCATGGTATATAATATGGCATATATTTTATATAATGTGATCTGGGGGTTCATGGTATATAATATGGCATATATTTTATATAATGTGATCTGGGGGTTCATGGTATATAATATGGCATATATTTTATATAATGTGATCTGGGGGTTCATGGTATATAATATGGCATATATTTTATATGTGATCTGGGGGTTCATGGTATATAATATGGCATATATTTTATATGTGATCTGGGGGTTCATGGTATATAATATGGCATATATTTTATATAATGTGATCTGGGGGTTCATGGTATATAATATGGCATATATTTTATATAATGTGATCTGGGGGTTCATGGTATATAATATGGCATATATTTTATATGTGATCTGGGGGTTCATGGTATATAATATGGCATATATTTTATATAATGTGATCTGGGGGTTCATGGTTTATAATATGGCATATATTTTATATAATGTGATCTGGGGGTTCATGGTATATAATATGGCATATATTTTATATAATGTGATCTGGGGGTTCATGGTATATAATATGGCATATATTTTATATAATGTGATCTGGGGGTTCATGGTATATAGTATGGCATATATTTTATATAATGTGATCTGGGGGTTCATGGTATATAATATGGCATATATTTTATATAATGTGATCTGGGGGTTCATGGTATATAATATGGCATATATTTTATATAATGTGATCTGGGGGTTCATGGTTTATAATATGGCATATATTTTATATAATGTGATCTGGGGGTTCATGGTATATAATATGGCATATATTTTATATGTGATCTGGGGGTTCATGGTTTATAATATGGCATATATTTTATATAATGTGATCTGGGGGTTCATGGTATATAATATGGCATATATTTTATATAATGTGATCTGGGGGTTCATGGTTTATAATATGGCATATATTTTATATAATGTGATCTGGGGGTTCATGGTATATAATATGGCATATATTTTATATAATGTGATCTGGGGGTTCATGGTATATAATGACATATATTTTATATAATGTGATCTGGGGGTTCATGGTATATAATATGGCATATATTTTTTATAATGTGATCTGGGGGTTCATGGTATATAATATGGCATATATTTTATATAATGTGATCTGGGGGTTCATGGTTTATAATATGGCATATATTTTATATAATGTGATCTGGGGGTTCATGGTATATAATATGGCATATATTTTATATAATGTGATCTGGGGGTTCATGGTATATAATATGACATATATTTTATATAATGTGATCTGGGGGTTCATGGTATATAATATGGCATATATTTTTTATAATGTGATCTGGGGGTTCATGGTATATAATATGGCATATATTTTATATGTGATCTGGGGGTTCATGGTATATAATATGGCATATATTTTATATAATGTGATCTGGGGGTTCATGGTATATAATATGGCATATATTTTATATAATGTGATCTGGGGGTTCATGGTATATAATATGGCATATATTTTATATAATGTGATCTGGGGGTTCATGGTATATAATATGACATATATTTTATATAATGTGATCTGGGGGTTCATGGTATATAATATGACATATATTTTATATAATGTGATCTGGGGGTTCATGGTATATAATATGGCATATATTTTATATAATGTGATCTGGGGGTTCATGGTATATAATATGGCATATATTTTATATAATGTGATCTGGGGGTTCATGGTATATAATATGACATATATTTTATATAATGTGATCTGGGGGTTCATGGTATATAATATGGCATATATTTTATATAATGTGATCTGGGGGTTCATGGTTTATAATATGGCATATATTTTATATAATGTGATCTGGGGGTTCATGGTATATAATATGGCATATATTTTATATAATGTGATCTGGGGGTTCATGGTATATAATGACATATATTTTATATAATGTGATCTGGGGGTTCATGGTATATAATATGGCATATATTTTTTATAATGTGATCTGGGGGTTCATGGTATATAATATGGCATATATTTTATATAATGTGATCTGGGGGTTCATGGTTTATAATATGGCATATATTTTATATAATGTGATCTGGGGGTTCATGGTATATAATATGGCATATATTTTATATAATGTGATCTGGGGGTTCATGGTATATAATATGACATATATTTTATATAATGTGATCTGGGGGTTCATGGTATATAATATGGCATATATTTTTTATAATGTGATCTGGGGGTTCATGGTATATAATATGGCATATATTTTATATGTGATCTGGGGGTTCATGGTATATAATATGGCATATATTTTATATAATGTGATCTGGGGGTTCATGGTATATAATATGGCATATATTTTATATAATGTGATCTGGGGGTTCATGGTATATAATATGGCATATATTTTATATAATGTGATCTGGGGGTTCATGGTATATAATATGACATATATTTTATATAATGTGATCTGGGGGTTCATGGTATATAATATGACATATATTTTATATAATGTGATCTGGGGGTTCATGGTATATAATATGGCATATATTTTATATAATGTGATCTGGGGGTTCATGGTATATAATATGGCATATATTTTATATAATGTGATCTGGGGGTTCATGGTATATAATATGACATATATTTTATATACTGTGATCTGGGGGTTCATGGTATATAATATGGCATATATTTTATATAATGTGATCTGGGGGTTCATGGTATATAATATGGCATATATTTTATATAATGTGATCTGGGGGTTCATGGTATATAATATGGCATATATTTTATATAATGTGATCTGGGGGTTCATGGTATATAATATGGCATATATTTTAGATAATGTGATCTGGGGGTTCATGGTATATAATATGGCATATATTTTATATAATGTGATCTGGGGGTTCATGGTATATAATATGGCATATATTTTATATAATGTGATCTGGGGGTTCATGGTATATAATATGACATATATTTTATATAATGTGATCTGGGGGTTCATGGTATATAATATGACATATATTTTATATAATGTGATCTGGGGGTTCATGGTATATAATATGGCATATATTTTATATAATGTGATCTGGGGGTTCATGGTATATAATATGGCATATATTTTATATAATGTGATCTGGGGGTTCATGGTATATAATATGACATATATTTTATATAATGTGATCTGGGGGTTCATGGTATATAATATGGCATATATTTTATATAATGTGATCTGGGGGTTCATGGTATATAATATGGCATATATTTTATATAATGTGATCTGGGGGTTCATGGTATATAATATGGCATATATTTTATATGTGATCTGGGTGTTCATGGTATATAATATGGCATATATTTTATATGTGATCTGGGGGTTCGAAATTTAAGTGGGCCTTTAAGATATGAATGCAGTGTGTGATACAGCGCTGTGGTTGTAGGGTGCACATTGTGTGAACCATGAAGAGTTCTCACTAAATGTGCCCCAGACGACCACAGCGCTGTTTTCCCCAATAACACACACACCCACTACATTTATTTCTTATATTTATATAGCTTTTTGATGATTTATTCCCATAAAAAAGCTGAGTGTATTCATATTTATTTCAACAAAATCTGCCGAGTATTTTAGACTAGCCCACGCAGCATTATAAGTCAGCACAATATAAGATTTCCAAGCACTTAGCAATGATAACGCGATTGATATAAATAACTGGCTTCAGATGCAATTCAGCTGAACTTTGAAAAGCACGCCCATTTATTCTGTCGACCTCTTTTAGTGATTAGGTCAGATTAGGTCAAACATATGTGACGTCGTGTTCGTGTTACAGTCTTCTGTTACTGGGGTCTTGTGTTATTGGGATATGAAATGGGTGGCACAATAAGAAATAGACCAATCACCGAACACGATTTAGTATAAGGCCAAAAAAAAAAACCTCTTTGTTTCCGATACCCTACCTGGCTGAGCCTTTCTTGCCTGCCTCAATTTTTTTTCTCCAATTTTCTCTAGAAGGCTAGTCAAAAGTTACCTGTTACAGTGTCAATGTGAATATTTATTGTTTTTTCCCCAATCCCGAAAGCAAAAATAAGTCAGTTATTGGTAGAGATCATACTGCAGAGTGAATGAATTCAAGGGACAGCATGTTTTTACCCAATGATTGGCTCATTTTCAATGCACATTGATCTACCATATTCCATGGGACTGTAACTACACTATTATATCACTTACGTCTGAAAGGTTTAAAAAAAAAAAAAAATTGTATAAAAAAACAAATCCCTGCCTGCCTGTCTGGAAAATTATCCCATTGTTATCGGAAACAGAGAAGTTTTTTGTTTTGGCCTAACACAGATGGGCTATGTAAATATTTGTGTATGATATTGTTCCCTGCTAACTTTTAACTTTTTGAAAACTTTATAGAATAACAGGAATTTTGGTTCCTGGTAATTCTGCCTAGTTAGCTTATATGATCTGAATAGCCCTACAAACGATGAATGGACCAATTCCATTTTATATGTTTCTATAATTGAATGGGAGAATCCATTTAGAAATAAAGGGTCAACTTACATGCTGGAAAACCTGTCATCACTATCACCTGCGAATTATAAAATTATTACACAACTGTGATAGGTTACTAAACCTACAATGTAATATGTCAATTCATAAATAAAATATACATAATTCAGATACCAGGAAAGCACAGGCTCCTGGGGAAATATACCAGATATACCATTATAGCAACCACCAAGGGTGCTTATACCTAAGGCAGGTGAATGACGTCATGTAATTTTTTCAATATCCATCAGTGATTTTTCGAGATCGCAGGTATCGATTTTGGAGAAATTGTCATGAGACTTCCGGTTAGCAACCGTGTGGAGATTGCAAAAAATGCGGAATTGGAAATGAAGCATGTGATAAAAATGAAAGTAACTACTTCACAACTTATGAAGAATTCACATGTGATTTAAGTCTATTAATTTCATTTAGACCAATTTTGTTGGTCAGCTTAATGAAAACGAAAAATGAAGAAGTCGTGACGATAATCCAGACAAGATTTTACAATCCATGACACGTCTTGTCAAATTGGCATGTCGTCTCCGTCATGACCACTGCATGATTTTACATAAATTATTCTTAGCGTTATGTCGCCGAAAAAAGGCAAATTTGAGGCACATCATGTGTGGTTGCTCCACTACGTGTCACGTACGATTCATATTATACTATACCAGTGACAAGGTTCACAAGTCCGATTTTCGGCAAAACACACCATCTATCATATTCCTCATAGATTCTCAAACTCATTCATCTCAAGCACAATATATTTCAATGTATCTTATTGGCTATGAATTTACTTTATTTTGATGTATAATTTGACAGTATCAAAGGAATGGAAGTCGATATATCACATCAAAATCTAGCGAAACCAACGGACAGAAAGTGGTCGTCAGTTTCCCTGTCCAGTAAGTAGATGACAATTACCATACTTCCGAATTCTCCGTATGATATGTCGACTTTGCTTCAATTGACTCTGTCAAGTTATATATCAAACGAAAGGAAATGTTATTCCAAACAACATACACTGGGGCATCATTTGGAGTTTACAATTGTTTTTGAATTATTGATGATAGATGGCAGACAGGGACACTGACGACCCGTTTTACTCCCATATTTGCAGTAGCCTTCGCAAGTTTTCGATGCAATATAACGAGTTCCCTTCGTTTGATACTATCAAATCAAAAGAAAGTAAATTTCATGACAAATAAGACACATTGAAATATATTATGATTGAGATGAACGATTTTGAGAATATATGAGGAATATGACTTGTGAACCTTGTCACTGGTATAGTATATATTGGTATATCTGGTATTTTTCCCCGGGGCCGGTGTACAGACACACAAACTACAAACTGCAACTAGTCTATAACATAGTAAATGACGAAGCCACATCCTATCTATCAGCTACACCCCCAAGTGGTGACTCAAATTGGGATGTTTCGGCATTCCCAGGTTTAAAGTGAAGAAAACAGCATCATTGTTATATACAAATTACATGCAGTGACTATTATTGGCGCAATCATTGTCATAATGTTTATGTCCAATAAAGCGTCCCAAATATAGTTCAACTGTAGTGTTCTCTGAAATGGTACAGTTGATGTGGTTGGAATTTTCGTCAATTTTATTTCATTGCTACATTCTTCCAATGGTGATAGTGTTTGGATACTAACTGATTGTTTTTATTCAATGAAATAAGTCCACAATATGTCTTTAATGCTGTTGGTGGTAAAATGACAATTTGTTTTTAAATGGGCAAAGAAAATGTAACTGGGCCTTGAGAAAATATTTGGCCAAAATATTTATCTCAAATCAATTTATATCAGAATGTGATATCAGTCATATTTCGACACAACCTAGCACAAATAATATTCCGCCTGTCATTAAAAAGGAAGCTTCGATGAACTTACACTAGCTAACCCAGCTAACACGAGACTCACGAAGAAAAAGCATGTGAAAGAGAGGCCTCCAAACCTGGATTTAGTTTGTCTGAAATTTGCAGAATGAGGTCCCCAGAGGGTGAATTTAGTGACGCTACCCCTCACAGCGGGCTAGCATCACAAAACTCACACTCTGGGGACCTCAATCTGCTTAGGCCTCATCTTCTGGGAAGTATCTATAGTCTCAAATTAACATTGTTTTTAGTTACTTTTCCCTGTTTGTTCAGTTTCTATATCCCCTAATTTGCAAAAGATAAAATGCATATTTGAGGTGACCAAATGGTGAAGATCACAAACTTAAAGGGGAACTTAAATCTAATCCTAGGTCTGCCATGTTAGTTGAGGCCTGAGCAGAATGAGGTTCCCACAGGGTGAATTTGGTGATGCTAGCCCTCTGTGCATTTTCAGATAAACATAGAGGGATCATTCTTGAACGGAAAATGTGACAACATCAATGAACCTGCTTTTGAATGTCCTCCTGATGCCAAACCTGCATTCCAAATTTCATCGATATCCGATATATGAGCGGACAGTCACACAAACACCCCTTGTAATACAGTATAATTACAACTTCTTTCGCTTTCGCTTAAATACATGCATTATTTGGTCAATGCCCTTAGATACGCTTGGTAGCCGAGGGAAATGTCGTTTCCTGAATCACAACGCGCAGTGATAGTTTAAGATAAACATAGAGGGATCATTCTTGAACGGAAAATGTGACAACATCAATGAACCTGCTTTTGAATGTCCTCCTGATGCCAAACCTGCATTCCAAATTTCATCGATATCCGATATATGAGCGGACAGTCACACAAACACCCCTTGTAATACAGTATAATTACAACTTCTTTCGCTTTCGCTTAAATACATGCATTATTTGGTCAATGCCCTTAGATACGCTTGGTAGCCGAGGGAAATGTCGTTTCCTGAATCACAACGCGCAGTGATAGTTTAAGAAATTGGGCGACATGCATCAATGGTCACCCCACATCATGACGCCATTTCCTAAAAGCGTCCAAAGTTTCCATACAGTGAAAATAAAATTAACAAATTAGGCAGATCAGTGAAACTATGAAATGCGTTAATTTAGTTGGGGATAAAGGAATGTTTTATACAACTACTCCACCATTAGTATCAGCATTTATCCAGCTTCGTGCCAATACTAATATGACATGGCAGTGGTCATGAGAGCATAGAATGCACCTTTGTGGTGTCTGTTTACTTTTTGAGTTCTCACCAGAGACCGCAAATTCGGTGGGGAAGTTTGGGAACACCGCTTCGGAATTGCTATCGAATCGGATTGTCTTTATGACAATAGATGTTCTAGATTCGTTTTAAATAAGTGAAATTTACACCAGCAAGTACTGTTTAATAGTTCACAGGTGTGGTGTCTTGCTTTTGTATAGTTGGAAAGTTGGAAACAGAGATCGAATTGTTTGTGTTCATCTCGAACTTCCGGTCGGTCGCCCAATTTATTCTCGACCCAATTTCCCATTTTCTGAAGTCCAGACACAAGTATCACTCGGGTAGTTTTACTATTTTAGTGTTTTTAATATAGTTTCTTTAAAAAACTAGTTTAATCACTAACTAATATGCGGATTGTCGTAATTATAAGCAATCAACGTCGTTTTTGATGCATCTGTCGGCGTATAGAAGTGTCTGATGCCGAACTACATACTTAGTCTAATTTGCTTCGCGAAATTATTCAGTATGTAATTCGGCATCAGACACTTCTATACGCCGACAGATGCATCGAAAACAACGTTGACTGCATATATACCCCACATCTTTTGGGGGTATAACAAGTTGTAATCGCTGACTTACCTCCAATTTATCACTCGTAATTTTGCCACCAGGAGGATCTGTAAGCGGCAGGTCTTTCTTGAGGGCTCTCTGTAAAAGTATGGTTCAAAAGTTTAACAAGAGCACGCTGTCGGGGCGTGACATAATACGCCCGTTTCTGGAGTAGAGTGGGGCATGTACACAGAACTCATATTTGAACTTGATCTGTACACCAAATTTGGTTAAGTTCACTCGATTCAATCTAAAGTTATCATCTGGAAACCGCATATCAGGTAAAATCTAAGTCGAAAAAGGGACATAACTCAGTTAAAATCATGCGGACAAAACCCATATTCGAAATTGATCTGTATTTTGGGGTGGTAACTAATATACCAAATTTGGTTCAGTTCACTTGATTCAATCTAAAGTTATCATCCAGAAAACGCAAATCAGGTAAAATCTAAGTCGAAAAAGGGGCATAACTCAGTTAAAATTATGCGGACGAAACCCATATTCGAACTTGATCTGTATTTTGGTATGGTAAACTAACATTCCAAATTAGGTTCAGTTCACTCAATTCAATCTAAAGTTATCATCCGGAAACCAAAAGCGGATGGACGGATGGCGGACGACAGGACAACCCATTTACATAATACGATAATTACATAAACGGGCATATAAAAATGGAAATTCCCAATAATATAAATGAAAATGTCAATGACACTCTAGCTCAACTTTGAGATGGCGTTAATCTTATGCTGAGCAGTCAACAGAATAATTAAGAATAAGGAGAGTCAAAACACTTTAGTGATGTGATTGTATTGCATAGATGATATTTTTTTTTTATGTCAAACATTCTCTCAATAAATTTGGGCTGCAGGGATTTTAACAAATTTTGGAAATATTTGATGGCTCTCATCTAGAGGTTATCCTGAAGAACCATATGAAGTTTGGTGACCATTTGAAGAGGGATGTGGACTGTAGGGTGTGCCGCAGAATTTAGTATTGCAAGAGTAAAATTCTGCTGGCAGCCATGTCAGGTTTTTAACAAATTTCAGAAGAAATTGATGGGTCCATTTGGAGGTCACCCCGAAGGTATATATAAAGTTTGGTAATGATAGAATGAGAGATGTGGCCTGTAGGGTGTGCTGTAGAATTTAGTCATGCAAAGAGTAAAATCCAAGCAGCCATGTTTTTCAACGAAAAATAATTTGATCAATATGAAGTTTGGTGACAATCGGATGAGGGATGAGGTCTGTAGGGTGTGCCATATGATTTGATCATACAATGAATAAAATCCAAGATGTTCAGCGACACGTAATTTACAATATACTTTGTCCTTCAAATTTTCAACTGAGACCACTTTCTCAAGAAAACAATGTGACTTATGGGTTACAAAAAGCACGGAATCAGCAATAAACCAATGCGATGAAAACAAGTTTTGCCACTTCATAATTTCCGATGAACTCCTATGTAATAATAATATAATTATACCAGCTATTATGACTGCTATTATAAATAAAACACTCAATTTTAGATGAATTTCATTGATTAGCTAATTGAAAACCAATTAAGATGTCATCTGGCTTTGTCGGCCAGAATTCGAACATATCATCTGACTCATCTCCAGACAACTTATTTTGCCTCAATAGAATAAACCTATTTACACAGACATGCAAGCTTCAATTACTATAACAAGGGGCATTTACATAGGGCATACTGGTACCATATCTGTGTTAACCTTCCTGTCTATTACAGTTTCTTCAACTCATCAATGTGCCTTTATTGGGTGGAACTTAGGTCTGATGGTGGCATGCTTAATTATTGCAGCGATATTTAAAATTCAAGCATTATTATATAATATATTATACAGCGACTCGTAAAAATAATCTTCTGTTTATCACTCTAGGAGAAAAACAATACGATACTCAGAAAGTTGACTGTGTTTCTTTTATTTTCTATAGACCTAATACGTTCTTAAAGTGTGCAAGGATACCGAATGATACATATATCAAAATATAGTCACATCTCAATGGTCTACACTAATCAAGCATTTGTGTTAACGTGTGTTAGACCTACATGACTATACATGATCCTTTCCAATGTTCTTACCCTTAACACAATATCAGGGTAGTTCTAAATGCCTTGCATATTATCATATTACTGACAGTATTCGCGCTGTCAGCGACCAAATTGGCCAATGGCTATTTTTTTCAAAATTGGTCAATAAAAATTTCATTTGGCCAAACTTTCGGTCAAACTTTTTTTTACCCCTAAAACCTAATTCCAAAGCGCTGAATAGATTTAGGCAACGAAAGCTGGTTTTGTACTTTGGAAATATCATACCATAAGAACCCAAATTTATTTTGTAACGGAAGCATTGATTGAATGGCGACGGCTGTACAAAGGGGACATTACACAACTCTTTGATATCTATTCAGTGTTTTTTTTGTTTATATATGCTTTGAAGAGAGTTATTATCAGTGAGCACAATGAATATTGAATTTAAAACACTAATTGCCAAAATGCTTAATCTGTACACTGGTTATGTAATTTGTTGTTGATTCCAGGCAGTCAGCAAGATTTAATATGCAAATGAGTTGTCCATAATTGGATATACAAGCGATTCTGTTACGTAGTGTGGCATAAACTGCCTCTCATCTAATAACAATAACCTGGCTTCACATCATAAAAGATTAATTTGAATACAATAGATATTCAACAATTATCACCTCACAGTAATAAGCAAGATTTGTTTTCAACCCGGCGAAAATAGTAAGGACAACTAACACAGCTCATTAATTTATTAGTAGGCGGCCATGGTGTTATTGCATTTGTTTAAGCGGATTTATGCGATTATAATTATATAGAATGTTAGTTTCCTTTTTGCATTGATGGCACAGCCATTTCTGACTTCGATTTCCACCATGCTTTTTGTATATAATCGGATATGAAAATGTGTCTTATTTTTCATAAAAGAATATTGACTTACGTGAATTCAACTGTCTGTAACGTGTGACATAACGCATACCTATATGTTCGTATAATATTATGTTTTTAAAGTTGTTTTCATTATGTTTTTATTCTGAGTAAGAAATAAAGTTTAAAACAAATATTTTAGTCATCAATTGTGAACCGCTCATAAAATGTGATGTAATTTGGCCAAAGTTTTTTTTAATATGGCCAATCAAATTTTCATTTGGCCAAATTTTTTACCAATAGATTTTTCAGTCCAGCGCAAACATTGTTTACTGAACTTATCGCTTTCCATAGTATTAACTTACTGGGTCAAATTCTGGAAGTTGGAATGTTGCCTTTTTCTGTCCCAGGAAAAATTCCTCTGGTGTGTAGAATTTAAGCTTGTTGTTCAATGCAAACTGAAAAACAAAAGAATACAACTAGTGGTAAGGAACCTAACTATGATTGAACATGTCTATACCTAACATTCAACATGTCAATCACCTAGCATTCAACATGTATATCACCTAACATTCAACATGTTTTTATCACCTAACATTCAACATGTATATCACCTAACATTCAACATGTTTTATCACCTAGCATTCAACATGTCTATCACCTAACAATCAACATGTTTTATCACCTAACATTCAACATGTATATCACCTAACATTCAACATGTTTTATCACCTAACATTCAACATGTCAATCACCTAACATTCAACTACCGGTAAGGATCCTAACTATGATTGAACATGTCTATACCTAACATTCAACATGTCAAACACCTAACATTCAACATGTCTATCACCTAACATTCAACATGTCAATCACCTAACATTCAACATGTCAAACACCTAGCATTCAACTACCGGTAAGGATCCTAACTATGATTGAACATGTCTATCACCTAACATTCAACTACCGGTAAGGATCCTAACTATGATTGAACATGTCTATCACCTAACATTCAACATGTCAAACACCTAACATTCAACATGTCAAACACCTAGCATTCAACATGTCTATCACCTAACATTCAACTACCGGTAAGGATCCTAACTATGATTGAACATGTCTAATCACCTAACATTCAACATGTCAATCACCTAACATTCAACATGTCAAACACCTAGCATTCAACTACCGGTAAGGATCCTAACTATGATTGAAAATGTCTATCACCTAACATTCAACATGTCAATCACCTAACATTCAACATGTCAAACACCTAGCATTCAACTACCGGTAAGGATCCTAACTATGATTGAACATATCTATCACCTAACATTCAACTACCGGTAAGGATCCTAACTATGATTGAACATGTCTATCACCTAACATTCAACATGTCAATCACCTAATATTCAACATGTCTATCACCTAACATTCAACATGTATATCACCTAACATTCAACATGTCAAACACCTAGCATTCAACATGTCTATCACCTAATATTCAACATGTCTATCACCTAACATTCAACATGTCTATCACCTAACATTCAACATGTCAATCACCTAACATTCAACTACCGGTAAGGATCCTAACTATGATTGAACATGTCTATCACCTAACATTCAACATGTCAATCACCTAATATTCAACATGTCTATCACCTAACATTCAACATGTCTATCACCTAACATTCAACATGTCAAACACCTAGCATTCAACATGTCTATCACCTAACATTCAACATGACAAACACCTAGCATTCAACATGTCTATCACCTAACATTCAACATGTCTATCACCTAACATTCAACATGTCTATCACCTAGCATTCAACATGTCTATCACCTAACATTCAACATGTCTATCACCTAACATTCAACATGTCTATCACCTAACATTCAACATGTCTATCACCTAACATTCAACATGTCAAACACCTAACATTCAACATGTCAATCACCTAACATTCAACATGTCTATCACCTAACATTCAACATGTCAAACACCTAGCATTCAACATGTCTATCACCTAACATTCAACATGTCTATCACCTAACATTCAACATGTCAAACACCTAGCATTCAACATGTCTATCACCTAACATTCAACATGTTTTATCACCTAACATCAACATGTCAATCACCTAGCATTCAACTACCGGTAAGGATCCTAACTATGATTGAACATGTCTATACCTAACATTCAACATGTCAAACACCTAACATTCAACATGTCTATCACCTAGCATTCAACATGTCTATCACCTAACATTCAACATGTCTATCACCTAACATTCAACATGTCCAACACCTAGCATTCAACATGTCTATCACCTAACATTCAACATGTCTATCACCTAACATTCAACATGTCAAACACCTAACATTCAACATGTCAATCACCTAACATTCAACATGTCTATCACCTAACATTCAACATGTCTATCACCTACCATTCAACATGTATATCACCTAACATTCAACATGTCTATCACCTAACATTCAACATGTCAAACACCTAGCATTCAACATGTGTATCACCTAACATTCAACATGTTTTATCACCTAACATTCAACATGTCAATCACCTAGCATTCAACTACCGGTAAGGATCCTAACTATGATTGAACATGTCTATACCTAACATTCAACATGTCAAACACCTAACATTCAACATGTCTATCACCTAACATTCAACATGTCTATACCTAACATTCAACATGTCTATACCTAACATTCAACATGTCTATCAACTAACATTCAACATGTCTATCACCTAACATTCAACATGTATATCACCTAACATTCAACATGTATATCACCTAACATTCAACTACCGGTAAGGATCCTAACTATGATTGAACATGTCTATACCTAACATTCAACATGTCAAACACCTAACATTCAACATGTCTATCACCTAACATTCAACATGTCAATCACCTAACATTCAACATGTCAATCACCTAACATTCAACATGTCAAACACCTAACATTCAACATGTCTATCACATAACATTCAACATGTTTTATCACCTAACATTCAACATGTATATCACCTAACATTCAACATGTTTTATCACCTAACATTCAACATGTTTTATCACCTAACATTCAACATGTTTTATCACCTAACATTCAACATGTTTTATCACCTAACATTCAACATGTTTTATCACCTAACATTCAACATGTGTTATCGCCTAACATTCAACATGTATATCACCTAACATTCAACATGTATATCACCTAACATTCAACATGTATATCACCTAACATTCAACATGTTTTATCACTAACATTCAACATGTTTTATCACCTAACATTCAACATGTATATCACCTAACATTCAACATGTATATCACCTAACATTCAACATGTTTTATCACCTAACATTCAACATGTCAATCACCTAACATTCAACTACCGGTAAGGATCCTAACTATGATTGAACATGTCTATACCTAACATTCAACATGTCAAACACCTAACATTCAACATGTCTATCACCTAACATTCAACATGTTTTATCACCTAACATTCAACATGTATATCACCTAACATTCAACATGTTTTATCACCTAACATTCAACATGTCTATACCTAACATTCAACATTTCAAACACCTAGCATTCAACATGTATATCACCTAACATTCAACATGTGTTATCGCCTAACATTCAACATGTATATCACCTAACATTCAACATGTTTTATCACCTAACATTCAACATGTTTTATCACGTAACATTCAACATGTTTTATCACCTAACATTCAACATGTTTTATCACCTAACATTCAACATGTGTTATCGCCTAACATTCAACATGTATATCACCTAACATTCAACGTGTATATCACCTAACATTCAACATGTATATCACCTAACATTCAACATGTTTTCTCACCTAACATTCAACATGTTTTATCACCTAACATTCAACATGTTTTATCACCTAACATTCAACATGTATATCACCTAACATTCAACATGTATATCACCTAACATTCAACATGTATATCACCTAACATTCAACTTGTCTATCACCTAACATTCAACATGTATATCACCTAACATTCAACTTGTCTATCACCTAACATTCAACATGTTTTATCACCTAACATTCAACATGTATATCACCTAACATTCAACTTGTCTATCACCTAACATTCAACATGTTAATCACCCAACATTCAACTACATTATGTTCATTAACCCTTCCATGACTGAAGCATCCTGAAATTTTATGGAAACCTGTGCCAATGCATTCTCTGATATATGCGAGTCACCAATAGTGAACCTCGCATATATTAGAGATAGTGAGCCTCGCATATATTAGAGAATACATGGAGCATACAAAGAGGGCGCACTTTATCTTGGTACGTTTCTTAATAAGAATTATGTTGTCACATGCATTGATTAGAGAGCTCTGTTGGGATCACTTACGAGTCTATCACTGCACGAGAAATCTTTCTTTTTACCGGGTATCCATTTGTCTGGCCGACCAGCAGCATCTGAAATAAGACATTGGTATAATATACAAAGTTATCTGAGCAAGCCCGGATATAGTGTGACTGTATATAGTGTCACAAAATTCACCCCTGGGGACCTCATTCTGCTTAGGATTCAACTGCTATGGGAGCCCTACAATCAGATTGAAGTTCCCCAGTTGCATTTGGTGATGTTCACCCATTAGTCACCTTGATAATGCAATTTATCTTCTGCAAATTAGGGTAATGCTGGACGCGGTCTGGAGTAAATTACAGACCTGCATATAAGTATGAATCTGAGTGTATGTTTACAAAGACTGGGCTGGACGATTAACGAAAAAACTGCGATCTTTGGAAAATAAAATCGTGGTTAACGATATAATTGTGTTTTTTTTTTATAACAAATACTATAGCGAAAATATAAAGATAAAGGTCTTGTCTTTAAATAATGAGTAAGGGGACAAGGATTTGTGTTAGTGAAAATCCCATTAATCTAAAACAGTCCGTGGATCGCGGAAATGTCAATCCAAAGAGTGATAATCACTTTTATCTACAGACAGATGTCTCGCATTCACTTGCAAGCATTGTTGGTGTCTTTGAAGTAGCCAAAGCCCACACGCTACACGGACTGCCACAGACTGATTATTACTCAGTGTGACATTGAGCCATTGATGACGTTACAATGTAGCAATATCTTAAGCTACATGTACTTCGATACATTGTGTATCTAAGTGCAATCTAACACATGCATTCGTTGTTAGGTCACTCATAATTATGGGCTGGTTAGCTCGTTTCGCAACAGGCATTTCGGTGATTTCATATGCGTTCAAGGAATGAACTAGCATAACCCAAATTCCAAATTGTAATAGACCAGTTCCCCAAAAAGGTTTTAAAAATTCCTGGGATAAATATAATATTGTGTGTGTCTAACAGTGACTCCAATGATGAGGGAACGGTGCTCATGTATAATTGGATAATCAGGTAATATGATTGTCCAATAACCATAGTGAGTGAAATCGATGCACTATCAATGAGCATGGTTTATTAGTCAGTCTCTCCAGTGATTTATCTGTGAATCACGCATTATATTACTGTTTAATTATAATCACATTATATTACTGTTTAATTATAATCACATTATATTACTGTTTAATTATAATCACATTATATTACTGTTTAATTATAATCACATTATATTACTGTTTAATTATAATCACATTATATTACTGTTTAATTATAATCACATTATATTACTGTTTAATTATAATCACATTATATTACTGTTTAATTATAATCACATTCAGTCATTCACATTGACATTTTCTTCCATTCAGACAAAATTCACGTCCGTCTAATAATTAAGATGAAAGCAGTGACCATACCAGTGTTAATCAAATTAATGCAGACATTGCCTGTCCATGCTGATCGATGACCGAGTTTATGTCCGTAACTAGGTCAGCCACCTGTGAGTGTTTATTCTTATGATGCTCCCAAGGCCTGTCAAACTGATAATAGGTCACGGTCAGCTGAGTTCTTATCAAGTAGATGCGATGTGACATGCATTTACCTGTCGGGTTCTTGTGACAGAAATGCAAAATTGAAGTAAGCTGATTGCCGAAGATATTACAATTATTTTATTTTAGACGATATTACTGACGATTTTGAAATTTTAACCGGGTATTGTAGCTTAATCGGAAAACTGCCCAGCACTAACTTAGTGGATAAAGAAACTGAACAGAAGGGAAAAACTAACTAAAACTAGAGGTGTGACTGTCCCAATGGGACTACGGATACCCCCCTGTTTTTAAAATACTAAGATGTTTCACATGTCAGTAAACATTTAGTTAAAATAATAAAATAACAGTTCCCATTGCAGGTGTACAACCATAACCCTACTCTTAAACCTATTGACCGAAAAATGTAGGAATAAAAGCTTGGACAAAATTATGTATGTTGCGAAAAAAATTCTAAGTCGAAAAAGGGGAATAACTCCACACAAAAAATGTCGGACAGACGTCATAATCGCAGGTGCACAAGTTCCCATGGTACTAAATATCTGTGCCGCGTTTAAAAAATTAAAAAAAAAATGTAGGAATAAAATCTCGGACAAAAGTATACATGTTGCGAAAATTTTCTAAGTAAAAAAAGGGGGGATAACTCCACCAAAAAAAGTCCGACAGACGTCATAATCGCAGGTGCACAGGTTCCCATGGTGGTTGATGTCTGTGCCAAGTTTCACGGAAATTGATCAAAAAACGACTGAGAAAAACTCCGGACAAATTTGTGTCCACGGACGGACAAGCTGACTCCAGTGGGGGGGTATAACAATGTTACTTGGGAATATAGATACTTATACTATAGCAGAATGAGGTACCCAGAGGGTGAATTTGGTGATGCTAGTCAGCTGTGCGGGGTAGTATCACTAAATTCAGCCTCTGGGGACCTCATTCTACAAATGTCAGAAAAATTATATCGAGGCTTGCAGTGCTTCCGCGTTCTCATGAACCTCCCTCGTCACTGTAATTTTCTATTAAAAAGCCTCATCAAAACTTTATTTTCAATATTTTCTATTTTATCAAAAATGGATTTGAACGGAAATAAAATATTGTTTGATTCTGGAGTATGTTTTCCAGATTTACAAAAAATAACAATAAAAGGTCAGCCGACCACAGTGTCCCCCGAAAACGTGGCAAGTCGACGCCGCTTTGTTAAAGAAATTAAAAAAAATGTTGAAATGTTCTAAGTCGAAAGGGTTAATAATTCCGTAAAGAAATAATTTTTCCGTCATCTATATACATGGTGCACATCTCCAATATGTGGGTAACAATAGTCTGAAGTTTCAAATATCTACAATCAAAACTGTAGGAGGAGTTGATTACACCATGAAAGTAGTACCCTCATACAGAAAATTATAAAAAAAAAATTTCAAAGTCGAAAGGCCCATAACTCTGGGAAAAATCATTGGATCAAACTCAAATTCGAACTTGACCTGTATTTTGATATGAACGACCCACAAAAAACAGAATTTTCAATTGAACAGTCCAAACTTGAGTTATCATCCGGAAACCAAAGAAAAAATAAGAAAAAATTGAATTTTCTAAGTAAAAAAAAGTCCATAACTCTAGGAAAAATCTTCGGATCAAACACAAATTTGAACTCAACCTGTATCTTGATATGCCTGATCCACATAAAAACGGTATTTGCAATTAAAGGATCCAAACTTGAGATATCATCTGGAAACCAAAAAAGTGAGAAATTTTCTAAGTAAAAAAAAGTTGAAAAAAGGTAAATAACTCCATAAAAGAACATCGGATCAAACCCAGAATTGCAGAGCACCTGTGTTCTTGGTTGAGACACCTACATACCAAGTTTCAATCAAATCGGATGATCATTACTGGAGTTATAACTCTGGACGGACGGATGAACGAGGACGCAAGCGGCTGATTACAATAGTCCCCCGAAAATAATTTTGGGGGACAATAAATAGTCTCCCTACCTCATCTCAAAATTGAGACCTAATTGTCTGAGAACATAGATATTTTATTTTAATGGCCTAAAGTGACAGCTTCTATCAAGTATATAATAAATTGATAGATAACAATATGATGGCACTTCCCAGTTTTCGCCGTTATTGTGCAAGCCTGAGTTTAGTGTGCCTGTCATTTGCAGAATGAGGTCCCCAGATGGTGAATTTAGGGATGCTATCCCGCATAGCAGGCTAGCATCACTAAATTAACCCTCTGGGGACCTCATTCTCCATGGCCTCATCTGCTATGGGAGACATAGACTCAGATTGAAGTTCACAAATGGGGAATATTGTGATGTACACCCATTGGGAACCTCGATTATGCAAAGTGTCGTCTGCCAATTTGGGGATATAGAGAAACTAAACTAAAAAAAGAAATAGAATCTATGTGAAGAAGTTTCTATAGAAATTTGATAATAAAGAAACTTTCCAGAGAAGATGAGGCCAATGCAGAATGAGGTCCCCAGAGGGTGAATTTAGTGATGCTAGCACGCTATGTGGGATAGCGTCACTAAATTCACCCTATGGGGACCTCATTCTGCAAATGACAGGTACCCTATTCTCAGGCGTGTTATCGTGTTGTTCTATTGTATGGAGAAAGTTTAATCCACTCTGCGAAGTTTATGCCACGATCTTTACAATGCGATGGATAAACACTTTTCCGTTCAAATTGTATGGAGAAAGTTTAATCCACTCTGCCAAGTTTAATCAACAGTAGGCACGTTTAATCAACAGGTGTTGATTAAATGTAAAATTTAAACAGATGGCTTTATTTATATAGTAAGATAGGCGATCGTGGTATAAAGTTGATGTCACCAATGACGTTCTTGATGTAATTGGTTTGTATTGTTCTAGTATAGTCGGAGAAGGGTTGGACCTAGAAGAAATTGGTAGAGAAGCGATTTTTATGTCATTGCACGCGGGAACATCTCCAGAACAACATATCCAAAATCCGCTAAAATCCGCTTTGAGCAATTTATTCTACATCACTTTGAAATATTGTCACCTTTGTGTTGATTTTCAAATTAGCAATAAATTGTAAAACAGTGGGTACCAAGATGACATTGACAGATAACTATAATTGTTATTAGTATTACCTCCAGTCTATATTACTCTTTATATATTAGTCAATATTGACAAAAATTTCGGCCCTATTTTAATTTTTGTTACGAAATTATCATTCACTTGCGCAAAAAAGTTTTTATTTTTCAAAATTATCTCCGAGTAATTTGCATATTTTTTGGAAATTGGATAATCGAATGTATCGCAAATGGTATTAAAATGTGCACATGCATATCCTCAATACAACAGTATGAAACATGTATAATTTAATTAATAATAGAGCAAGAATATCTGAAAACTATTAACCCTACCCCCAAAAAATGAAATTTCAGGTAAAAACGAGAGGCCGATCACGATCGGCAGATGTTTAACCCATCCCTTGGCGATAGTAAATTATTAAGATCAGAATCATAATCTTTTAATGTTGAATTATAGAGTATACTGTTATGATCTAAAGTAGTATATGACAAATGTACATAATAACCAGTAATAACACAAATTATTGGAATGTATGAGTCAATATAGAAGGGTTAATATAACATCTAAACTCTAGAGCCTGTCACCACTATCATAGTGTGAGCAGTTCTATTCATGTTGTTGCAAATTGCCATGTGAGATATCAAAATAATATAATTATTTATTTAATGGAAAAGGTTAAAAGACATGGAATGGGTAAAAGGGGTTAAATCACCTATCTCTGCCCTGTTTGATCCAATGTAGTCCCATCATCCAAGGACTTAGAGAGCTCCATTGGTCTAGTTAAATAAATTCACCTGGCTAAGTTGTGGTTAAAAAGATAGCTAAATCAATTTATCCAATAATTCACTGTGTCTCTTATACAGACCTAACATATGAGGGCTATAAATAACTCTCAAAGCAATAAACTATATTGTCTTTTATCTTGCTCACAGAGAAGCAGGTATTCATTAATTGTAAGTTACTTGGGTTATAATCTGGATAATTCTTAGTTTAAAAAGGGCCATATCTCTGGTATAACAAATTGGATCTAACCCATATTCAAACTCGTTCTGTATTTTGAGTTGAGAAACTCACATACCAAATTTGGTTCCTATCAGATGAAAAATGGTTGATTTATCGAAGTACATGTATGTGTGAATCATATGTCAAAGGACCATAACACCATTAAAAAAAATCCGATCAAACCCATATTCGAAATCAATCTGTATGTTGGTCTGAGAAACTCATACACCAAATTTGGTTCCAATCAGATAAAAAATGTTTGAGTTATGGCAGAATTCATGAATTCTAAGTCGAAAAAGGGCCATAACTCCGTAAAAAAAACTCCGATCAAACCCATATTCGAACTCGATCTGTATTTTGGGTCGAGAAACTCACATACCAAATTTGGTTCCGATCAGATAAAAAATGTTTGAGTTACGGGAGAATTCATTAATTCTAAGTCGAAAAAGGGCCATAACTCTGTCAAAAAAAGTCGGATCAAACCCATATTCGAACTCGATCTGTATTTTGGGCTGAAACCCCCATATACAAAATTTGGTTTTGATCAGGTAAAAAATGTTTGAGTTATCGCATTACACGTAAAGTGTCTACGGACGGACAGACAGACAGACGGACGGACAGACGGACGGACAGACGGACGGACAGACGCACGACGAGTGGTCAATCCGGACAACGACACTATGTTTACCATACATGGTATGGGTAAACATAAAAATGGAAAATATAAAAACACTTAAAATATAACACTAACTATTTATTGATTAACTATGAGGTATGCGTAATACTTTTAAGTCATTATAGTGACATGTTTATAGAAAATTATTGGTTATGTTGTGAATATGACAGAGAAACCCCGATATTATAATATATACAATGTATATAGTCGGATAAGGCAAAACATTATCAACTCGACCATTGAACCTGGTATAACTACTCATAGAATAATATCTGATGTATTTTGCTAAAAAGAACAACAGTTCATACATACATATGTGTTACAACGTGACCTTCATACATAAGATGGGTGTCATAATAGGGATCTAAATTTAAAGAAAGTAATGTTTTGTCATATTGGTGTTCCACTTTCAGCTCTCAGTGTCGCCTTCATCAATGAAAATTTCCTCCGAATTTTCAGCCATCACCACGACAGTAACCGCAACACAATGGAGTCCACTTTTTCTACATGCACATGAGTTATTCCCACAAGAAGTCCTACTCATGCACTAGCCTGAACTTGCAACGGACAAATTTTAGCAATGAATCGGGTGCAGTTTCTAGGTCTGTCATGACTGGAACTAATTGTGTCCCTTGGATTTTCCACCCCCACTCTGCTGGGTCCATATGTGTGTCCCACAGAGATTTCCATATCATAAACTGCATGTGAACTCTTTAATAGGCTATGGAAATATGCTGCCCGTTCCGTCGGTGGTAATTTCTGCGGATCCAATAACCCTCTGGCCAAGGAAATCATTTCCAAGAATTTCCTCAAACCATTCCGAGTGTCATCCTTTTTGCCAGCATAAATCATCTTGAACAATTTCACACCAACATCGCCAACGAGTTTTTCGTCAGCTGTATGTTGCTTATGACACTCGCCAATTGTTGTATTTCGGGCGACTCTATTTTCTTTAGCATGCTTGTTTTACCTTGCTCGTATGTCGCTGATGTTGTGCCGCATCCAGTCCATGTATGAATAAAGAGAATGTTGGTCGTCCTTCTGCACAATATCTTGGATTTTCCAGATAGCCACACCACCCTTGACTGTCTTCCCTGCATTTGAAAGGAAGTATATATCTGCCATGTCTTCATTCCAATAGTACACGAGCAGGACTAACAAATCAGTGCCATCGGCCGCCACAATTACCTCTTTCCCATCTGGTGTCTGATATTGTCAGTTTGATATCTGTCCAACATGTGGATCAAGTGTTTCCAAAACGATGTCAGTGTCAGACAGAAGACCAGTTTCGTTATCTACAGCGTTGACAATTTCGCCCGCTGATTCTGTATCCGTTATGTACGGCAGTACTCTATCGGGTTATTCGACGACAGCCGATGTTAACTTGTTATAAAGAGCTACCTCTACTAGTATGTGGCCACGAATAGATTGTTTCCATTGCCTCTTCCAAACCAGATCCCTTCATCATGGAACCAATGCTTCCAAGACAGCACAGTATGACGTTGAATCCTCCGAGTCGGAAAACGACATTCTACTGCCTTTAACCACAGTGGTTGATCAAATGTCAAGCATGGGGTTGAAATGCTTTGTTTGATAGTCTGATTCTGTATGAAAAGCAATGTCGAATAAATACAGGACTCGTCAGACGGATTCAAATCAATGATAGGCAAAAACACTTCTGATTTATTGGACGAGCCATTTGGGCACTCGGAGAATATATGTTCCATATAGACCCGACCAATTGGGTATAGGTGGGGTCGCTTACTGGAAAGCCACCCTGCATGCAAGAGCAAATCTGAATTGATATCTGTGGGGCAATGTATGTACGAACTGTAGTTGGAGCAGAGGCTTGTATGTGACGATTGAAAGTCACTTTTCGGGTCAACTCATGTATTGGTGAATATAAGGCACTCCTTTGCCTTTCACAATATAATCGACCTTGGATCTTTGTTGTCTTATGACTAACTGTTGTATTGGCTGTAGTGGGGAATAATCGCGTGGAGTACATACAGCAATTATTTCCATTCCATGAAATGTCCCGTGACCATCTAGTGTTGCAACATTATGGTCCACGTTATCTGCAACCCACTGTGTAAACGTCCCTGGGAAATATGAAGCAAGAACACTGTTGTCATCTTCGGCCTGGATTACTGACTGCTTGTACAACTCAACTTCATAGTAATTCGTCGAGAAGCCTAATCGCGATAGTTCCGTTACAAGCCAACTTTACCCAAATATATGGTCCAGCTCGACACCAAGGCTGATTAAAATCGGTAATACCACTGATCTTGGTCATGCTGCTTGAATAATAGACTGACCAATACTGATTTGCTTCTATTCTAAAGGAACCAGAACTTCCAACAGAGTTAGCAGATGGGCTGTAATCAAGCGTTTACCTCGCTCAACATCAGAAATGTCATCCGTGCTAGGCTATGGATGTACACTGTACTCCATCTCACTCAATTGAGCTCTGATCATATTGGCAGCTGCTATTACTATCCTCTCGGCTTCTTCCTCAATGTCATTTTTTCTCAGCGTACCACTTATCATTGATTATGAAATTGGCCATATTTCTGAAACAAATAACGTTGATTCGACCATCCACCTCAGCAAAAACTATTTAGGTCCCATAGTGGTCAAATAACTTCTCCTTTTATGGAATATACTTCGGACCCACCAGAGAATTCTACCATCTTACAATGAAGTTCATAGAGAGTGTATAATTCGGCACCAGATTCTGACTCAATCCACTCACAGACAATTTGAAACCATTGCTGCATTTCATTGTCTATTTTCCGACCGGACTGTGGCTTTCGATCGGTTGGTACTGTGATATATTTTTTCAACATGAAACGATTGAGACAACAGTCATGGTAAACAGCTTCAGCCGCAACCAGATCAATACAACCATGATGTTTTGTTTGGACAAAAAGATAAACGAATCCCCCCTTTTCGCGCAACACTCTAATAACTTGTTGCGCAGTGGAAGTGTGGTGACACATCGAACTTGTGTTCTAAGAGGATTGTTTTTATCGAAATGGGCATGTTGTCCACATATCAAGCAGTCATCTTTGTAATTGAAAGGTAACAGGCTAGATCTGAGTTTTTTTGTCGATGACATCTCAACATTGCCACTAGCACAGCACAACCCTCTCTTAGAATCTGTCAAATCACGTCTGCATTTTCTTCGTACCAACACATTTCTAATAGGACTTGCACTAATGCGACTATTTAAGTAACGCACAAGGTCTAGCCGGTCACACTTCTCGCCGAAACTAATGAGGGTTAATATGCCTTTCTCCAAAACAGCAACTGACTGCTCTTCATCAAACCCAATACTACATATAACACATAAGTCAGCCGATAAATGACTAGTGTCCCATGATGCCAATTCCTCAGACATGTCTATAATAATACATCTATTAATATGACACTCAAATAAACTATGATTAAACTCAAATGATAGAAAATGTGATTCTAATAAAACAATTAATTACAACACTCTCACCAAGATAGCATCACCAGTGATAATTACAATCAAATTGTCTCTAGCGTACGTTGACACCGTTAGGTTTCAGCAGGAGACGAAGTTTGACAAACCAATTTAATATAGAAATATTAATACACGTGTATCGATATGATAAAGTGATGCGAAGTAGCTATGCGATGTGAGCGAGAGTTTGACTTGCATACAAGTGACAAAATGTGTCGATGCTTTGTGGGTGGCGGATGCCTGGCAAATTAACAAAGGGCATTTGGATACGCATAGTTCAGTATACAATGCTACATTGTTTGGTGGGGCATTAATATACTATATGACGCATGAAGATCATATTTGACGCTCTTTACTAACTCCATATGTAATAGCCATTCATTGTGATTGCATGGGAGAATCAAAACAAAATGGGTTAAATGTGCCCCCTTGCACAGTTCTCAGGTTTATTATTTCCCAGTCGGATTTAGGTGGATTTTGGAATATTCATAAGATATCCACCACATACCTGCCCCAAACTCGGTTCTGAAAATATTGATATCAAGTTCAGCAGCTGAGTTAACAATTGGTCGCCTTTTATTGGGTCAATGTACATATACTATACGGGTGTTCTCTGTTATATTCATAAAATAACCACTAATTTTCTATAAACATGCTACCAAAATGATTTAAAAGAATTACAAATACCCCATAGTTGAGCAATAATTAGGTAGTGTTATAGTTTTAAGTATTTTATTTTTTCCATTTTTGTTACCTGAAATTTCATGTTTTGGGGGTAGGGTTAATATTTTAAAGATATTTGTACTCTTATGTTTAATTAAATTATCCACGTTTCATATTGACGTATTCAGGACATGCTTGTGCACATTTAAATATCATTTGCGACACATTCGATGAACAAATCTCCAAACAATATACAATTTACTCGGATATATTTTTGAAAATGCGACACATTTTTGCGAAACTGAATGATATTTTCGTTAAAAAAATTAAAATTTCGCGGAAACTGTGGCCAATATTGACTTATTTACAAAGTTAAATACATACTGGATGTAATATATATCACAGTTACAATAATATATCAATGTTATCTTGGTACCCAATGTTTGCCAATGAATCGCTCATTAGAAAATCAGCACACATATTTTAAAGTGATGTAGAAAAAATTGCTCAAAGCGGATTTTAGCGGATTTTGGATATATTATTCGGGAGATATTCCCGCGTCCAATGACATAAAAACCGCTTCTCTACCAATTTCTTCTAGGTTCACTATTTTTTTCGCCTTCTCCGACTATACTATTCAAGAACAATACACAATTGTTTATTGAATATTTTGAAATCTTCTGTATTTTGCTGTACTTCCCAAAAATAAATGAATGGGTGTGCAATAATTTAGTGCTATTACTCACCATCGACATAGAAACTCTTTTCGATATCCACAGGGATAACATAATTAATTAGTGTTTATATTACTCACCACCGACATAGAAACTGTTATCTATATCCACAGGGATAACATCATTAATTAGCGTTATTACTCACCACCGACATAGAAACTGTTTTCTCTATCCACAGGGATATCGTCATTGCACTATAACAAAATATAGAGAAAAAAGTTCATTCAACTGAATACAAGTTCTCATTCATGGCTGCAAGCAAGTATCATTTAAGAAGGGGGAACAGCACTTTCTAAGTCGAGAAAGGGGCATAATTCCATCAAAAATCATCGGACTGTGACCACATTCGAACTTGGTCTGCGTCTTCTCAAGTCACTGTGTGAACCATGTACAAAATATTGAAATATTCTTTTGAATATTGCTCAAATTATCATGCGGACAAGGATAGATGGACATACAGATGCATGTTTACTGATTTTAATAGTCCTCCAAAAATTTTGGGGGACAATAAACAAGCTTTGAAATAGGGTGTCTGTCATTTGCAGAATGAGGTCCCCAGCTCTAGGGTGAATTTAGTGATGCTAGCTAGCATCACCAAATTCACCCTCTGGGAACCTCATTCTGCTGAGGTGTAAGCAGAATGAGGTCCCCAGAGGGTGAATTTGGTGATGCTAGCCCGCTATGTGGGGTAGCATCACTAAATTCACCCTCTGGGGACCTCATTCTGCAAATGACAGACACACTATTTCAAGGCTTGACAATAAATATTTGTAGGCCTATTGTTGAACTTATTATGTGAACATTTTCCTACAATGAATAGAAATCCTTCTGCATTGTTTCTCTGTCGTCTGCAAATATTTTCTGAACAACCCCCAAATAAATAATAGACCATTCCAATGTATACTGTTATAACTGAGCTGGAGAATCCATTAAGGTGAAACCGGGACATTGATGGTTCTCATAACTGTGTCTCATTTTTGAAGTGTGAATTCACTAAATTGGAAATAGTCCCCGTTGGTTGGCTCTTAACCCTTTCATGTCCGGAGCTGCGCTGGTGCAGCATTAAAGACCCTGTGTCAGTGCATTCTCTTCTATATGCGAGTCTCCCATAGGGAGCCTAACATATATAAGAGAATGCTCTGGCTAACAAGGTCAAAGTAAATATTGTTAGGACAATGCATTCTATTATATATGTGAGGATCCCTATGGGAGACTCACATAAATAACAGAATGCATTGGCACAGGGTTTTTCGTAAAATTTCAGGAAGCTCCAGTCATGGAAGGGTTAATGATGATTGTCACAAGCTGAGGTGCCTATTATCATGGTTCTGCAAGCAATTATTGATTACCCAATAAAACTTGTTTCTTGATCTAAGAACCTCATATTTTGCACAAAAATTGGCTGGAAATTTAAATACCCAACACATTTCAACTTATTTTCAAATCAGCAATTTCCAACTGCTGTTCATATCTCAGGCATGAAAATTACAACAGTTTAACCCTTACTATTCTCAATGTATTCTCCCAATCAGTTATAAAAATATACATTAGAATGGTCTATTATTCATCCAGAGGGGTTGTCAGGAAAGCGAGCAGAAGACAGATACAGTACAGAAGGAGTCCTAGTTATTGGAGGGAAATGTTCACTCACATAATAAGGTCAACTATAGTCGTTTGTTGAAATTCTTATCTGAACATTTCCTAAGGGAACTATAGTAATGCCCTGAATAATCGACTCTTTAACCATAGCATAATTATGGGTAACTTTTCAGGATTTAGTCGGAAATATGGCTTGTTGCCATTCATCGGAAAGCTTTCTGATGAATGGCAACAGCCCATATTTCCGACTAAATCCTGAAAAGTTACCCATAATTCTGATGTGGTTAAAGAGTCGATTACTTAGGCCATTACTGTACTTGGTAATGAGTATTAGTAAAGGGGTTAACAATTTGTTAAGTTTTGATGTGAGATTCAGACAGCCTCCCAAATTCCCCTGTTGTCACACCCTTCCTATAACAAAGCAAATAATATTCTCCACACAATTGATTCAGCAGCATGATTAACTGATTATTGATTGATGATGACTAAATGATTAATTGTTTTTCCATTTTTATCCTTTGTTAGATAGCCAGTCAAATTCTCCTATTACAAACTTAATAACTCAACTAAAGCCAATTATTAATTCTAATGAAGACTATAGGCAGTGAACCACACTAAACTAAACTTAACCGACTCAGAGCTCCATTTTAAGAATTACATCCCCTACCTTTGGAATTATTTTACTGATACTACATATATAAAAAAATAATAATAATAATAATGATACTAATGATTGACCAATATGTCTACACAACTCATCTTGAGCCCCAAATTAAATGAATCAGTTTTCTCCGTTCACATAAGGGATAGGACCTTCCATAAGTTCTGTAACTTGTGCTCCGATCCCTTTATTGCCTCTCATCCATGTCATCAACTGTATTATCTTTATTTGTATTTCGTTTATTGACTGAGGAATAACAAGAGGTGGCATCAGAGATGCTGTGTCTCGTTTTCGGTGGCTTACCGCCGGTGGCTACCGCCAATTGGTGTGCATCAGTATCGGTAGACTAATTAATAGGTCAAATCGAAAAATGACTAATTAAGGGCTAACTCTATCAAATTTTATCGGGCCAGGCTGGTTTTCGAACTCGTCCGAAATATTCTTGGCAAGTATGTCTATTCCAAATTTTAAACAAATCGGAGGACGTTTGTTGAAGTTATCGCACTAACGAGCTAAAAATTCACGAAAAATGACTAATTAAGGGCCATAACTCTATCAAATTTTTCGAACTTGTCCAGGATATTATTGGAAGACACTAATATACCAAATTTTAGTTGAATCGGATGACGTTTGTTGAAGTTATCGCGCTAACGAGCTCAAAATTCGTACAAAATGACTACTTAAGGACCATAACTCTATCAAATTTTATCGGACCTGGCCGGTTTTCGAACTCGTCCGAGATATTCTTGGGAGACACCTATATCCCAAATTTCAATCGAATCAGATAACTTTTGTTGAAGTTGTTGCGCTAACGAGCCTAAAATCAGTAAAAAATGGCAAAGGGCCATAACTCTGTAATAAATGTGTGGACGAACCCGATTTTTTTTCTGCAGCTTACGTGCATGGATATGTACTCACACACCAAAATTTTTAATCCGTCAATAAACGGTTGAGTTATAAGCAAAACACGCCGCCTGCCCGCCCGCCCGTCTGCCGCCCGCCCACCGTCCCTCATCAAACTATAAGTTTGACTAATAAAATATGTTTAAATCACCCCTTCCTATGAGGCATACAATCACTGCTTACCTTTTCCGAGAGAAAGTCCCACATGCCGGTAGAAGGTTTACGATACAGCCCGCCACTTGTTGCAATCATAATCTGTGAACAAATTAGATGACAATTGTTGAACAGCAGAACATAGTAATGCCCAAAATAATCGACTACTTAACCTCAGCAGAATTATGTTGCGTCGCAACTGACAAATGAGGGGAAAGGGGGGGGATGCAGTGGCTCAGTTGGTGAAATATTTGGAACATTCTGGATCTAGTGTGTTTGACATTTGCAGAATGAGGTCCCCAGAGGGTAAATTTAGTTATGCTATCCTGCACAGTGGACTAGCTTCACCAAATTCACCCTCGGGTGACCTCATTCTGCTCACATGTTATTTCGTCACAAAAACAAACATACCGAATTAGTGCAACAGTGATTTTGAATAATTTCTGTGAAATATGATTTTTGATTATCCCTCTTTTATTGAATTCACATAACGGTAATATCCACATCCAACTATTATAGCTAATTGTAATTCAATTGAGTATTTATCACTAAAAACAAGCATTCTGATTGGCCGAAAGCGGCCAACTTTAGTTTTCGATTCACCGACATCGGCCACTTCAGCGTACATCAAATCTGAATGTAGCACGGTAAAATTTCATCGGCGCAGAACGGAGTAGCGAAACGAGCACACCCGCGCGTTGTTGTCTATAGATACTGTTCATCGGCCGCTTCAGCGTGCATCAAATCTGAATTTAGCATGGTAAAATTCATCGGCGCAGAACGGAGTAGCGAAACGAGCCAACCCGCCCCACAGGAAATTGTTACGGAGCAGTGTTCCGGTAACGCAATGAACAATCCCAATGATTTGTGCACAGTGACAACGGCAAAATGAAAGTCTCGATTCATATCATGAAAATGACTAAATGGTACTTTTTATACATTTTTTTCTTCAAATTCCTTTCTAGATTGAATTACAATGGAGATAAATGTATCCTGTTTCGTTGTACATTCTGGGATTCGAGCATGAAAACAGTTTGTGAACTCGCCGGCAAACTGTTTTCATGCTCGAATCCCGGAATGTACAACTCATCTGGGTACGTTTATCTCCTAAATATAACTATAATATTTGGATTCAGGATGTGCCTGACCTGTTAATAGTGACACCATAAAACTCACCTGAATAGGAACTCCCATTTTTATTATGACATCCACAAACTTTATTTTCAGTTCATCAATTTTCGTTTTGCCTCTCTGCACACCCATCTGTAAAATATGGCATAAAAACAAGTAGACATTTAAAATATTTCTCAGTTCTATCATAACTCTATCACGTAGAAGAAGCTTATTTATTGACATTCGCTCTGTCATGGTCTACTTTATGGTTGAAAATGGTCAATTGCAGTAAAATAAAATGGAATAAATTGGGCATTTTGAATGTGCAAACAAAAGGGCTTAACTCAGTGGCAAATTGTATGAACAACCCGAAATACAGATGTTTGTTACAACTACCATTCAGGGACCAGATTAGAGGGCGACCTGGGAGACAGGGAAAAGCCTAGAGGGCGACTTGGGAGACAGGGACCAGCCTAGAGGGTGACCTGGGAGACAGGGACCAGCCAAGAAGGCGACTTGGGAGACACGGACCAACCGAGAGGGCAACTTTGGAGACAGGGACCAGCCTAGAAGGTGACTTGGCAGTCACAGGGACCAGCCTAGAGGGCGACTTGGGAGACACGGACCAACCGAGAGGGCAACTTTGGAGACAGGGACCAGCCTAGAAGCCAATTTGGGAAACAGGGACCAGACTAGAGGGAGACTTGGAAGACAGGGACCAGCCTAGAGGGCAACTTGGGAGACAGGGACCAGCCTAGAGGGCAACTTGGGAGACAGGGACCAGCCAGGGACACATGGAGCAGCCTATAGGGCAATTTGGGAGACAGGGACCAGCCAGGGAGACAGGGACCAACCTAGAGGGCGACCTGGCAGACAGGGACCAAACCTAGAGGGCAACTGGGAGACAGGGACCAGCCAGGGAGACAGGGACCAACCTAGAGGGGCGACTTGGGAGACAGGGACCAACCTAGCGGGGCGACTTGGGACCAATCTGGAGGGTGATTTGGGAGATATCTTCTCCCTAATTTTGTCCTGGGGCAAAGTGACTTCTCTCTCATGCATAAGTCCCTACATGATATTAAAACTGTATTTGTTCTTATTATAATGGTGTCCTTACTCATTATAATCACTTTATAAATGGGCTATTGCATAATACATATTGGATCATATAATGGTGATGTTGGGATGTAAATTGAACTTGAGCCATAACAACTTTTTAATGGTTAGGGTTAGGGTCAGGGTTAGGGTTAGGATAACAGTCCACTTCTCCATAATAATTAAATAGGGATAAGTGACTTCTCCATAATAATTAAATAGGGATAAGTGACTTCTCCATAATAACTAAATAGGGATAAGTGACTTCTCCATAATAACTAAATAGGGATAAGTGACTTCTCCATAATAACTAAATAGGGATAAGTGACTTCTCCCAATTTGAAACCTCTAGCATGGTCCCTGCTATCATTTCTGTTGACAGTAAAATATGCTTGATGGTGGTCTATGCCAAAGATTATGGTTCAGCATACTATAAATAGATATGAAGTACAGTACAATGAAAGTTGGCCAAAATTTCTAGAAATTGTGTATACTTAACAAAAAAGAACCGAATCAAAGGGCAATTTCATCACACTATATATATGTGTACTATATGCAGCTATATGTGTAAAATATACCAATTGTGCTAAACAGTGTGAATGGGAAAATGGGGTACCAGCTGTGTGAATGAAAAAGTGCATGCATGGTATAGCAAACTGTGAAAACATTGAAAATATGGCAGCAAAATATGTGAGAATAAATAATTTGGTTCCAAACTATACGAACATGGTAAATATCATGCCAAACTGTAAAAACATGACATGTGGTGTCAAACTATATAAACATGAAAAATTATGGTGCCAACCCTGTGCGAATGTGGAATACAGTAATGCCCTAAATAATTGACTCCTTAACCACAGCAGAATTGTGGGTAACTTTTCAGGATTTAGTCGGAAAATGGCTTGTTGCCATTCATCGGAAAGCTCTCAATTTTGTGTGTTTTCAGCTCCAAGATAAGTGTGTGGTGATAAATTTGAACAACCTTGTGAATGTTCCATTGATACAGATAATTTTGGAAACTAAATCTACATTCACGTTGGAATTTGCTGCATTTTAGGTCATAAAATATTGACAATTGCATGAGACACTGCACGGTTTTGGAGTAAACCCCCATTGTGGGGGCAAGATTTTTACCCGCGTCGGAGTTTACTCCTGCCCGCATTACGTTTTACTTTATCGATGTACGTTGTTTGGAAAGATGTCTTCATTCGAATTACTGGATAGGGATTGGGATTTTTAGTATCAAAACACACCAAGGATAGAGTGTCCTATATTGACTGTTCAACGTTTTAAAAAAAAAATCTTGACAAGTGTCTGCAGTGAAAGTTTTGCTGCATGAAACTTATATTTACCCCGACATTCAGAATGCGCTCGACTAAGATTGTGTTTTTCTCGAGAACTGATATCTGAATTTTCTCTAAACACCTGTCACATCATAAATAGGTATTGCCCGCAGCAGGAATTATAGGATAACCAGTGTGATAGAGGTGGAAGAGCAATTGCTCCCATCTCCTGGGGAAGGACTGACTCACCTGGTTAGTAGTCAAGACATGTAGAACTCACCTGGTTAGTAAAGAAAACAACTTTGTAACCTTCAGAATGGAGCTTCTTCAACTTTCCAGGAATTTCTGGGTAGAGAATCCTGAAAATTTGTATTCAAATATAGAAAACAGCTGCAATATATGCATCAATAAGAGATATATATATAATACTGGAAAGCTTAACCCTTTACCCAACAGAACGGCCCTGTGCCAATGCATTCTCTTATATATGCGAGTCAACCATAGGTCGCCTCGCATATATAAGAGAATGCATTGGCTTAACACATTAAAAATTATAAAATTATAAAAAAAATTTAGGCCAATGCATTCTCTTATATATGCGAGGCGACCTATGGTCGACTCGCATATATAAGAGAATGCATTGGCACAGGGCATAACTGTAACTATCACAATGCGGTCAAGGAGCCGGTTCCAATGATATCCATATTTGTATGGTTCTATTGAGACAGACCGAAGATATTTTAGGCTGTTGAAGCTTTATTTGGCCGGTTTTGGCCGTTTTGTTGGGTAAAGGGTTAATCAAAGTAATCTTTGAATTACTAAGCTACTGGTTTGAACAAATTTGAATGTTTGCAACATTTTGGATATATCATTTATAAATACTTTGATAATAAAATATATACTAGTACCGAAATATTTCTCTGTAAACTTGATATTAAATGAGTGTCAATGACACTGTAGCTCAACTCAAAGGGGATTATGCCAAGTTACTGGTGGCGATAAGGAATGCGGAAAGTTTAAGAAATATCCAAAGAGTCATAAGAAGTTTGGAATCAATTGAATGAAAAATGATGGATGTAGGGCATGAAGGCTTCAGTAATGCAAAGAATAAAATCCAAGATGGCTGCCAGCAGCTATGTTTTTCATCGACATTTCCCATCTAGAGGTGATCGTAAACATGCCTATGAGTTTCTGAAAAAATTGAGGGCTCCCCATTTAGAGGTCACCCCGAAGATCCATTTGAAGTTTGTTGACGATCGTATGAGATATGTGACCTATAGGGTGTGCTGAGGGAAATTGTTGATGGATCACAGACGGACAGATGCCAACCCATGGCAATAGCTCAACAGCAAGTTGAGCTAAAAATCAATGTCTTCGTAACAAATAAATAATCGTGGAAATGGTTAATTCTGTTGGTGGACAAATTGTCCGCTATTAGTTAAAGGAAGATTGGCCAAAGGAATTTGCTGGCCAGCGCAGCCCGTGGATGTATAACTACATGACAAACCTACCTCCAATCACCCATGTCTCTAGGAAAAACTTTGCCTGATCTTGTTGTTATGATGTTGCCATCAATATCGAAGCCAGCAATCTTCAAAGAAAATAAATTAAACAAATGATTTAACAATTCAATAATAAAATCCTACATACACATGTGAGCTATTTTGATTTTTCAAGATTCTAGGTTAACCCTTTACCCAACAGAACGGCCCTGTGCCAATGCATTCTCTTATATATGCGAGTCGACCATAGGTCGCCTCGCATATATAAGAGAATGCATTGGCTTAACATATATTAAAAATGATAAAATTGTCAAATAATGTAGAAAAATATAAATATAAATATATAAGAGAATGCATTGGCACAGGGCATAACTGTAACCATCACAATGTGGTCAATGAACCGGTTCCAATGATATCCATATTTGTATGGTGTTATTGAGACAGACCAATGATATTTTAGGCCGTTGAAGCTTTATTTTGGGCGTTTTTTGGCCGTTTTGTTGGGTAAGGGTTTTAAACTAGAGATGAGCCTGTCTAAATGGTACTAACGTTACCCCCCGTAGTGCAATTGAGCTACTTTGAACATTGTATTATTAATGTATATGAAGGAATACAAGCACAGACAAAACTAAGGATGTTGTGAAAACTTTCATAAGTCAAAAAGGGGCATAACTCCACAAAAAGGTACCTTATAGATACCGTAGTAAATTTTCTACTCATTTATTTTATAAATATTGGTTATTTTGCATTTAACGATTATTTTGTTTGGTATCTATAAATCTATTTTATATGGCGTGTGATTTCTAACAAGGTAGTCTTTCTTCAAGACAACAATTACAACAACATTAAACTTATTCTCTAAATACATGTATAATTGCAGGGCTGTCAATTTAAAAATTAAAAGAAAAATCAATTTCTGTTGGCTGGTGTCACATAGCAGAGCCCTCAGAATTAGCTACGGCAAAAGCCAAAACCGTAGAAAAAGCTGTAGAACCCAAAATAGAAATTGATACAATTTTTTACAGAAATGCTGCAAAAGAAAAATGCCAAATTTAAGAGCTGCATAGTAAAGTAATGCTCTAAGTAATCGACTTCTTAACCACAGCAGAATTATGGGTAACTTTTCAGGATTTAGTCGGAAATATGGCTTGCTGCCATTCATCGGAAAGATCTCAGGGAGAGCTTTCCGATGAATGGCAACAAGCCATATTTCCGACTAAAATCCTGAAAAGTTACCCATAATTCTGCTGTGGTTAAGAAGTCGATTACTTAGAGCATTACTGTACCGGTACCTTTATACACCTGAATCTATATAAAAGTTGAGGATAGAGACACCACAATGTTATGCATACAATAAAACTGATTCTGATATATATACTGGTAGTTGTAAACGATTTTCTGTTGCGGTTGAGGTTTAATATTGTTGATGACGTTACATGAAAACCCATAATGAATAATTAAACTTGCATGGATGTTTGTTTTTTGACACAAGAATAGACACAAATGTAGAGTAATACCTTTTTTCGTGATGTCAGGTTTTTGCTTGTGTACACATAGAGAGTGCCGAATTGTTCCCATTTTGAATCAGCAGCAGGCCCTTCCCCTCCAAACACTCTGTCGACTTTTTATGACCTTCTTTCTTTGAATCCTTTGTATCCATCTTTTTTGAAGAATCTTTTTTTTTCAAGAACCTTTGCAGATGCCTTCAGCACTGCTATCTTGTTTTTGATGTCCTCCAATTCATTTTCAGATTCACTACTTCCCACCATCAACTTCCCCTTCGTCAATGAATCTCTCTTAGCATTTTTACTATCAGTTGCTCCGTCATGTTTCTGACCACTGCTCGATGATCTCTTCTTGGATGATTGATCACCGCTGCTTTTATCGTCATGTTTCTGAACACTTGATGATGATTTTCGCTTTGATGAATGGTCACTACTGGTTTTGTCCGATGAAGAAGAACTCTTCTTTATAAATGTAGAACTGGCTTTTTTTTCATCTGATAATGACTTTGTGTCCTTCTTTGAAGATTCATGTTCAATGCCATTCTCACAAGAAAATGACGAGGATTTCGATTTTTTGGGTTTTCCCAAATCATCTATAATATGATCTGATTTCCTCTTAAGGCTATTGGATGATTTCTCTGATTTAATTTTGTCGGTATTGAGAGATGCGTCAACAAACTTCACTTTGTGGGGGTACAGCCCCTGAATGATGTAAAGCGTACCACCACTCTCCAGTTTCTGAGTGTCATTCGGAGGAACCTCTATCTCGTCTACAGCCGACGGGTTACCTCCCAAGCACTTTACCTTGACATAACCCTCACTGATGTTTGCTGTCAATTCCACTGCAAATATATATAGTTGAATAAATATTAAACAGCTACAATGTATTATTAAAGTGATGCTGTGAATAAATTGCTCAAAGCAGGTATTTTAATTAATTTTGTATCAGAATACATTGGCCTAACAATATTTACCATTACCTTGTAAGCCAGTGCATTAATAATAACTTTATAATATGCAATCATCTTGCAGTATAATATTGCAAATATATAATATGGCAAAAATTTTCCATCTCATTTTTTATATTGGACACCTTTCCATATATTGGGCACAGAGTTAAACTGTTAAAGGTACTCAATCTGATCAGTACGCTCCTAAATTATTATTTCTTTTGGCTTCGGGGGGGTAAAAAAATATTTGATTTGAGTCGAGGAACCCACCCATCAAAGCTCAAAGTGATCAGATATAGATTTTTGAAGTTTGTTATTTCTCGAGATGTGTAATAATATGTGGCCCAGAAACACGTGGTCAAACAGAGGGTGTCGGACAAAATTGCGGATGAAGATGGATAACTTTAAAATCAAGTGGTAATACAGTCAAATTTCATGATACTTTATGATAATACGCCATATTTTTGTTGAACAAAATGTTGATAAATAACAAGTTTTGGGAAATTTGATACCATAGTTGACAGTGGTTAGCATAATTTTGTTGCAATAAATCGATTCTGATAACTAAAGCTTAGTTTGAATAAATGTTGTTGTTGTTGTTGTATCTTGATGGTATGGGGACCGTCTGATCGGATTGAGTACCTTTAATACCAACTTGAATTTGGGGAATATAAAGGCCTGGTAATATACCTTGATGTCTGGAGCATCGCGGATCTGGGATTTTTGTGGCTGCACTCCTGCCGATTTGAACAGGAACACCGTTTGGTAACAGGATCGGTTCATGTAGATTCTGTACACACACTAGCTGGCAGATCTTCATCCCTTCTGTAGAAAATAAAACCATGACATTAGCCACTTTATTCCTTAACCCTTTACCCAACAGAAGGGCCCTGTGCCAATGCATTCTCTTATATATGCGAGTCGACCATAGGTCGCCTCGCATATATAAGAGAATGCATTGGCTTAACACATTAAAAATTATAAAATTGTTAAAGAATGTAAGAAAAAATGGTAAAAAGTGTTAAAACAAGTTTTTTTTTAGGCCAATGCATTCTCTTATATATGCGAGGCGACCTATGGTCGACTCGCATATATAAGAGAATGCATTGGCACAGGGCATAACTGTAACTATCACAATGTGGTCAAGGAGCCGATTCCAATGATATCCATATTTGTATGGTTCTATTGAGACAGACCGAAGATATTTTAGGCTGTTGAAGCTTTATTTGGCCGGTTTTGGCCGGTTTGTTGGGTAAAGGGTTAATTGTATCTGAAATTCAGTTCTAAAATTATATATTGAAATGGTCATACCCTCTTATTTTCATAAGAGATACCGGTATTCATAAGGCCATGGTTAATGAATATGAGAATTGAATGCGAAATTTGGTATTATTTATTGCTCATTATTTCTAGCTTGGTTTCTGAAGTAACTTATAAAGTATAATGGAGTTATAATAAGGTCATTACAATAAAATATCTGTGTTCTCAGGCAATTAGATCTCAATCTTGACCAGAGCACTGTGCCCTTGATGAAGCAACATGTTGCAATAGACTAATAGTACATACTTGATACACCGTGATATCATATTTATTCTCCGATTCTCGTTGTCATAACATGTCCGAAACAGTTCCCTCTGACTATACGTTGGTGTTTAAGCGCTGCATTGTCGGCTTACTGTTAACCAGTCATTCAATTTTCATGACCGGTAACGCCGTGGTGACCGGTTAAACGTTTCAGTCATATTGGTAATACACTAATTTGGATAACTAAATGGGCTTTTGGTAAAATTTTGTTATTGTTGTAACTGGTTGAGATGGGGACCATTGAATCGGATTATGTACCTTTAAGTTACACAGATATGAGGAGAATCACTGAACTTGATGTTCAAGCCTGCATGTGTAAAGCCAATAAATGCAGCCTGACACCAGGTGATGGGTGGAGTTTATAATTTGACAGCCGGAACAATGTCCGCAACTTCAAAGTCGTGTATAGTACTTGGAGTGCTACATTAATTGGGGGGCACTCAGCTGGAAGATTACAATGTAGACCAATGATGTCACATTCATAAAAAGTGCATGTGATTGTTTAGTAATGTGTTTAGTACTGTTTACTGTTGTAACTGTTTTATGCTTTTAATTGTTTTAAATCCTGCATGAATGAAACATTACTGAGGTGTTAGTGGTTAGTCTGGTTACTGCAGTATGTTACTACCATATTACCGGGGTGACACCATGTTATAGGTGGTTAATTACTTTAAGTATACCTGTAGTGTGTCAGGGCGGTGACGCCAGTATGTTGTCGATTCTCTGTCATTTGTGGGCATTCCAATGCTTCTTCAGAAATATTTACATGTTATCAACCGGGAACGGGACGACTTATTTCACTTCAGGGGCTCAAACAAACTTCATTTATCATGTCATCTTTTATATATTTCCAACCTCATTTTGAACAGCGTCCGAACAGAGACTAGGAGTGGGAAAATAACACGGAATTGTTCAGATGTGAATGTAAATAAAACAAAAATAAAAGATATACTACAAATTAGGCTAACTAAATTCAGTGAGGTGTGTTAAAGTGATGTGAAACACTCCAGTAGGGTGATCAAATAGAAATTTAGAATAATCTTACTCAAAGTTGTTATTTTTATGAATATTAATCCAGATTGACAACACACATTGTCGTTCTTATATCGATAGTTTCATCCCGAATTGAGATGTACATATTCACGGTGGGGAATCACGTGGTTTCGAGTTGATGAGTACCACGTACTCAATATGGCGGAGGTGACAGAAAACACAACGAGAAACGAAGAAAAAGGTAATAGACTAGGATATGACAAATGACATAGTATTTTGGCAGCTACGAGCATATGCTACACTATTTTTCAAACAAGCTGATACCTCATGTGTGTTCAAACTCACATTTGTTTGCTCTAACATTCTGACCAAAAGTCGTCAGTCGGAGGATTTTCCACGATGTATTTACTGGTGTATTCCACGAACATTTTATATTTTCATGATTTTTCTCTGCTTGGACCAAAAATATTGTTACTAATATTATATTTACTGATGAGTGTACACGCACCACAATTAAGTGATGAGTTACCACGAACTTGTTCAGAGTCAATTGAATAAATAGAGGACACCAAAACGAGTCAACCGGCTTACAGCGAAGTTTACAAAAGGAGTTCATCAAATGAGGTCTGAACCGTCCATATACGCAAGGTGCAGGCCTAATTTACTGGAATTTCGCTTATAAACTGAGTCGACTTGAAGATTATATATTACTGTAGGGCCCAAGCAAACCGCAAAACTACGGCACTATATATTAATGTAATGGTCGTTGATCACCATTTGGCAATGAGTGTAATGACCGTGTATGAAATGTTGTACCATATATAATAACACGAAATAGTGACGGAGGCGAAGAAAACACAACGAGAAACGAGGAAAAGGCAATCAAACAGGATATGACATATTACATAGTATTTTGGCAGTTACGAGCATATACTACACTATTTTTCAAACAAGCTGATACCTCGTGCGTGTCAAAACGCACACTTGTTTAACGCATTTAACCAGTGCTGTGGGCTTCACATCAATGACCACATTAGTCGATCACCAAATTATTTGGTTGTATTTACGTCACAATTCAACTGAATAAAATTCAACCAAATTACCACGCAAATTGACCGGATTTGAATTTAATAAATGGTTTGGTATGTACTTTCAACATCTGGAATGAATGGAAGTGTACATCACTTCTAATCTTATTGAAAATACAAATGTGAACAAACAATTTACCATTCAATTGTTTTATATTAACCGTGTGGTCTGTTGTGCATGTTATCATTGGAACCATCAAATTTACGAGTGTTACGAAGTGGGTTGCTTTTATATACTACTAGCAGGGTTACCCGGCGTTGCCCAGGTTAATGTATGCTGTGGATATTTGTTGGGAATAGAGAATGCTCTTGCTTAAAGTGTTATACGTTTTCTCATAAATTGTATATTCGTGTAGCATCACAAAACATGATTATTCAGTCATGGAATATAAGTAGTGGCTCACCTTGTCAATTGTCATTCTGTTTATCGCGATTAATCCGTTCCACCAATAATGATGTATTTATTTATTTACAACTGCGTATACATTGGACGTTATAATATGATACATGAACATCATAAACATATTAGTTCGATAAAAGATGATAATTGGGTTTTACATATTGAGATGTAACAATCAATCTAGTGGGTTGGACTAAGATCTCGAGGACACCTGGCTATCATATCTCCATGAAGATACAGATGTTTCAAAGAAATTTCCAGGTGCTCCTCTGTTCATGGTGCTATATATTTGCTGTGCACATATAGCAGCTACATGTGCACAGAGCGAGATTTTGAGTTGTTTATGTCAGTCGATGAGTCTGTTCTAAAACCCTTGTCAGATGTCAGTATTGGTAGGATCCTGAAAACTCTTGTGCTACTAACTGCATTTTCTTGTATATCAGAAGAAACTATATTTGACTGCACACTGTCACCACTATTTTTGAACAGGCCTTCCATATCTCTTGACAAATTGTAACTTTTTGTGGAAACTGTATTGACTGGAACCGACTAAATTTTGTTATTATATATATGCAATCCTCTGACGGTTCGAGGTCTCTCAGTTTGCACGAATATATGTATCTCTTCAATAGAATGATAAATATACGTTTAATGCTTCTTCTAGTTATCTCTTTTTGCGAGCTCATTGTGGAATGCCTTGATTGCCATTCCCATATAGATATTACTGTTAAGAAGATATAATTGTTCAAGTGACTTATGTGGGTCGACCATATGTCGGGATTGTGAAATGTGAACGCCCAACTACTTAAAATGATATGGAGATGGCCTGGTGACTGTATATAACTTATATGTGGATATCGGCGAATGGCAATCTTATCAATGATAGTGCATATCCGCTCGCCATCCGTGACGCAAACGACACCAAGTGTGATTTAATTCATGGTATATCATTAGAGAAAAACGTGTATGAATTTAGTGGAATTAATTAAATCAATTGTTGATGCAACGCTGACTCGAACAACGCCATATTGCGAAGGTGATTATGTATTCGTTTGGTGGAAATCAGCCACAAAACTATTTCACCATATTTTTTTAATTACCCCTCCCACCAACAGCGTCATTTTAGAAAATTTTAACCCGCACCATTATCTTCCTTGTAAAAAGTTACCCCTCTTAGAACGCCTTGGTGCCATCTCGATTGTACCGCGTGAAGGTATATATAGAACGCACACAGACAGACAAAAAGACAGACAGACGATTTTATTTCTTGTATCATTTGAGAAGAACGTGTCTGAATTTGATGGTAATTGGTACTAAAAATATTTTGTATCAATTTTGGTGACTGTCCCGTCCCGTCCCTATTTCGGACTCAAGCTGCACACACTAAGACTCATTAGAGATTGGAGATGCATATATATGAAATTGGTGAAAATTGGCGAGTATACAAATTCGTATCAAATTTAAGGTCCCAATATCTCTCACCCATAGGGCACCAATTTGGTGTATCTAAACCACACGATAAGATTCCTCGTATCACGGAGAAGAATATGTATCAATCTGGTGGAAATCGGCACTAAACATATAGATATCATTTTTGTGTCCCTCTCATCTCTATACACCACTGACTCGAATGGCCCCACCTGTGACATCCTTAAACCACACGATTACACTCTTGATATCATGGAGATGATTGTTTGTAAGTTTGGTGATAATCGGCGACTAAACAATTTTTTTTTATCAAATTTGGTGCCAATCCCTCCCCTCTCCATCTCTCACCCAAACAGCACCACTATGGCGTCTTTAAATCACGATTAGATTCCTCATATCATGAATAAGAACGTGTATCAATTTGGTGGAAATTGGCGTTAAAAAATTGTGCATCAATTTTGGTGCCCCTGTCCCTTTCAATGCAACCCTGACTCGAATGCATGAGGCCACATTTGACAGATAAAAGCCACATCATTAGACTCCTCATACCATGGGGATGATTTTGTATAAGTGTGGTGGCAATCGGCGACTTATTATCAAATTTAGTGCCCACCCCCTCCCAATCTCTCATTCAAAAACAACAATTTGGCGTTGTTAAATCGCACAATTAGATTCCTTGTATCGTGAAGAAGAATATATATCAATTTGGTGGAAATCGGCGCTAAAATTAGTTTTATCAATTTTGGTGCCCCTCTCCCCTTCCGTTCATCCCTGACTCAAACGACGCCACTTTTGACATATTTAAACCACACCGTTGGATTCTTCATATCATGGGGATGATTATATGTAAGTTTCGTGGCAATCGGCGACAGAATAAAAATCTGCCCCCCCCCCTTTCCGGGCACCCCTGACGCGAACGGCGTGACTTTTGCCATATTTAAACCACGCCATTAGATTCCTCATAGTATGGGGATGATTATATATAAGTTTGGTGGCAATCGAAGACAAAAAAAATTCTGCCCCTCCCCCTTTTCTGCCCCTGACAACAACGGCGTCACTTTAGAATTCTAACCCCGACCATTATCTTTCTCGTAAAAAGCTACTCCTAGTAGACCCCTTTGGCATCATCTAGATGGTCCCCTGTAAATTTCTATAGAACACAGACAGACAGACAGACAGTCGCAAATATAGATATAGATATATTAAATCATTAGTTTATTGATATATCTGTGTGAACATTTGAATGAGGACATTCGAAGGGTAGAACATAATGGCAGCAGTCCAAACATTTCGCTGCAATGGCAACGATAGGACGTGATTCTGTCTTTTAATGTCATAAATTTTGGACTATGGTCAATCACACCTCGTCGAAACAGCATTCCCAAGATAGCCAAATTCATAGGGGCTGTTTTAAAGTGTCCTTTGGCTGATTTGTTATCAGATCCGTTTGATCACGATACACTGCATGTATAAGCATCTACACGTTTCTAAATTTGACTAATTGTCATGTGGACTTCTTTATTGGGGTAGGCCAAAATGCCAGTGAGGTATCATACCATTCGGGTTTCACTAAATGCATGACGCTTTCCCCACTATCCTAATTATATCTCAACAAAACAGTAAACATATCACTGATTGATACATATGTATGCCCGTGTAACAATAATATCTTGGTTATTAGCCCGTTTTCAATTTATCTCTTTGCTGCATATTCGCATATTTAGTATTTGAGACGAACAGTTGGAACTTATTCCCTATTTGTTATTCCTTATTCTCAAAAATTTCTCGTGGCGATAGGGGGTTTGGGGGGGGGGGCGGGGGTGTCTCACACCCCCCAACTTTGGTCACAATTTTCAACTGGTGGACATTTCATACCTGACACAACATTAGTCAGAAATTCACACCAACAATAGGTTGAAAATGTTCTTGTAGCTTGATTTTCAAACAATTTATTGGGGGGGGGGGGAGGGGGGGGGGTATTCATTGTTTTTGGCCCAATATTTGCATATTTTCCAATTTGTTTGGACTGAAATGGCCATCAGTTGGAAATTGTCCAACCATAGGGGGTGGCAGGTTGGACATTGTCCCTTCCACATGGCCAGTCAAAAACTGCTAGTTAATTTAAGAAAACAATAGTCATACATTAGTCAACATTGTCATTGGAATTGTCATCAGTTGGAAATTTTCCAACCTATGTGGGGGTGTCAGGTTTGAAATTTCCAACTCTAGGAAGGCTTGAGGCTAGTCTAGATGCGATTTTCTTGTTCAGATTTTCAAAATTTTCGCACACCGGGCCGAACCATGGCAGTGAAGTATCCAGGAATTTTTTGGGGACACCTGTTTTTGGGCAATGATATGCCGAAGGTACCGGTATCCCAAAGACATGAGCGAGGGAGGTTCGGGCGGGAGTATCTGTGATGGTGGTGGGGGGGATTTTTAAAAAATCCAATGCATTGAGAGCTAACCTAGTGCTCTTGGAGTCAGTATTTTGAATTTTGCTGAGAGTTCACTTTGATCAAGTTTCTGAAGCATAACTTTGGAATTTGTTTATATATGTACATGTATGGCTTGGAAATGCTTATAAGTTATTGTCAGATAACTTTTTGTTCAATGGATTATGCTTAATATACTGCTTGAAATGAGACCATTATCACTGTAATTCATATAGTAGACTATTTTCTAAAATTCAAGTGAGAGACACATTCATAATATACTAGTAGTACAGACATAATGTCTATTAAGTTACATGTACATGTAGTAATTACTAGTAGTACTAATCTCTATGTTAATTATTCCTTTGGTATTATGAGATCCCACATGATAGCCAGGTTTATAAATACTTGATCAAATTGTCAATGTTCCTGTACTGTATTGTGTAATTTCACTTGCATTTGTTTGAAATACTGAAGTCTGAAGGGTTAACTCAAACTATTTGAAGTTTTCACAGATGAAAGCTAGATAAAGCCAAACATACTTTACAGTATTATTCCAACTGTTAAACTTAAGTTAAATATTTTTGTAATCTTACATGTCTTATATCAATATATATAAATATTTATCTTGTTATGATATTAATTGGGACCTGAATTGTAAAAAAAAAAATTTTGGGCACCTGGAGTTTGGGCGCCCAAACCGGTAAACGGTATGAAAAACGGCCTGGATATGTCCCTGCATGGGGTATGGACCTTTTTTGATAACGGTAAGGATTTCAGCCGATTTGATGGCATGGGTGGGTGGCCCGCTTAGAAACTTTACAGAATGGGATGCACTGATGCAGGCATTCTGTTATATTTCCCTCATTGGCATTACATGGTTATTATTATTTTTAATCGGACAGAACCACCCAGTTTAACTTTCAGAAATCACACATTCGATACCAAAGAAATGAGAAGACTATCTGGGAGGCAAAAGAAGGTGCCGTATCTACCGATCGGAATTCGTTCATGAAAGTGTCTCTTTGAGTCTGCTGTAAAAGGCTCGATGCCAAGAATCCAAAATGTTACCCAACAAGAAGATTGTCCCTTAAGACGAGTGTATGATTGTGTGACCAATTAACAAAACAATAAAACAATGTTACAAGATTCGCTTTTATTCAATACAAAAACAACTAGAAATCTTAAATCCTCTTTCTTGTGACCACGTGTATGGGTACTGAGGCCTGACTTTGACCCAAACTGCTTGTCACAGGTACTACACAACATAACTGACTTGTTCTCAGGCATTTGATCTGAAAAATAAAAATCACAAATCCTACGTACGTAAGAATATTTTTGTGACATTATTTTGTGTTATTTTATGGTCAAACATTTCTTACGGTCATTAGACTCATTACAAAATGGTGATCAACGACCATTACTACCGCTGGATTGGTCAGTCTTACCGGTTTGTGTGATAAAGGTACCCAGGTTCTGAAAATTGTGACAAAGCTAGGTACCCAGGTTGGGAGAAATCACGATAAAGGTGTTACATTGCAGGACAACATATCAAAGGATACATTAGTGGACTACATTCTTTCAATTTATGTGAATGTATCTTGCCCCGGATACGAATTTTATCGGGTCGCCGAGCCCGTGCGACGCCAGCTTCGCGCATGCGCAGACGAGATATCGGAAACGGGAGGAGCTATTGACTTGAAATTTGCTATGTGAATGTATCTTGCCCCGGATACGAATTTTATCGGGTCGCCGAGCCTGTGCGACGCCAGCTTCGCGCATGCGCAGACCAGATCTCAGAAACAGGTGGAGCTATCGACTAGAAATTTGTTATGTGAATGTATCTTGCCCCGGATACGAATTTTATCGGGTCACCGAGCCCGTGCGATGCCAGCTTCGCGCATGCGCAGACCAGATCTCGGAATCGGGTAGAGCTATCGACTTGAAATTTGGTTTTTGAATAGCCCGGACAACGTCGGGCTCATCGGCTAGTCTCATATATATTTTGAAGACCTCTGTCTGTTTGTATGTATGTTTGTCTGTCATTTATACATATCTACGATTCTCGACCGATCGGGACGAAACTTGGTACGTGTGTGTAGTTTGACCAGGCGGTGGACGTTGTCGTATTTGCGAGCCCGTGCGGCGCCCGTGCAGCCCACGCGCAGACGAGATCTCGGAAACGGCTGGAGCTATCGACTTGAAATTTGCTATGTGAATGTATCTTGCCCCGGATACGAATTTTATCGGGTTGCCGAGCCCGTGCGACGCCAGCTTCGCGCATGCGCAGACGAGATCTCGGAAACGGGTGGAGCTATCAACTTGAAATATGCTATGTGAATGTATCTTGCCCCGGATACGAATTTTATCGGGTCGCCGAGCCCGTGCGACGCCAGCTTCGCGCATGCGCAGACCAGATCTCGGAAACGGGTGGAGCAATCGACTTGAAATTTGCTATGTGAATGTATCTTGCCCCGGATACGAATTGTATCGGGTCGCCGAGCCTGTGCGACGCCAGCTTCGCGCATGCGCAGACCAGATCTCGGAAACGGGTAGAGCTATCGACTTGAAATTTGTTTTTTTTAATAGCCCGGACAACGTCGGGCTGGGTAGAGCTATCGACTTGAAATTTGGTTTTTGAATAGCCCGGACAACGTCGGGCTCATCGGCTAGTCTCCTATATATTTTGAGATTTCCCTATATATATACTTTATAGAATCGAAAACGGCTGCACCGATTGAGACCAAACTTCCCATCTAAGGGTAAAAACCCACGGGAATGGTCGTCGCAGCGTTTTGGAGAAGCTCAGAGCGGTCGTCACTATAGTTATTGGACGAATGCAGACTATTGAACAAGCTACACATTCCAATTTCATTTGAAAGATTTTGCTACCATTCACATTATGCCGCTATAAATATCCCCTGTAGATAAACCCTGATAAAACCTTGCGTGCGTAATTACATGATTAATGATCTTGATACCATCAACACAATTAATGCACCCACGGAAATGATCGACTTGCCACAGTCACTTGCTAACATACTTAGCTTTGGATTGCGTTTGTGATTATCTCAGGTGCAAGGAAATGGCTACTTTTCAGTGACAAATAACAAATTTTTCGCTCAACGGGACGAAACATGGTCTTCCCGTCGAGTTATATGTTTCCCCAATACGGACTCATTAAAATCCCCCTGGCGGAAACCCTGTATAATCGTTATCGGTCATAGACATTACCAAGTGTAAGACCCAGGACCCATTCCCTAAAACAGGGTGGAAAAATCAGGTCTGTATTTATCATGTTATTAGATGAGAAACTGGAGGGCGCAGCGTGAGGGAGCACGACAGGGCGCTGGAGTGTGACGATAGAAAACGGGTACATATGTTTATTTAATTTAATGTGTATATATAGACATGTTTCTGTTCTATTCTGTATCTTTACGTCCAAGAGATCAGGCATGTTTCTGTTCTATTTCTGACTTTTTCTGTATCTTTTACGTCCAAGAGATCACTGTGATTTTCATAGTACCGGTATGTTGAATCCCGATGAAAAAATAAGATAAACAAAGTTATTAGACAATAAACTGAACGTACAAATTAATGAGACATCTAAATAGTTGCGCGTCACATTGTCATTGACAGAACTTATTTGCACACGACACCGAGCACGGTGTCTCTTTTTTGGAAAAGGAAGGTGAACGCGGTATGTCAGGGTCCTATATTACCACTGTTGGGATCGTGGACGTAACAATACAGATACAGACAGGGTGACGCATTAGTACATGTATTATCATGTATTGCCCGGGGAACATCGCGGTTTGGTCGTGTCTTGAGTCATATTTTTCCTTTCCGGACTTGAAGCAAAAGCTGTCATTACAGGTATGTGGGAAATTTCGACGGGATATCTTTCGTATCGCGTAGATTTTCGACAACAGCGATTGTCAGATTGTGTACAAACTGGTAGTTCAGTCATGAACGTATTGCGTATCCTTCTAAAAGCAGCAATCTGCGAAAGCGGTCATGTTGACCTAACAAACTGGCTGACTGGCCGATAACCGCGTGCGTTGTAACTTGTATCTAGGACCGAATTTTCATTGAATTTTGTATTGTTAATATGCATATATACCGGTACTCAAAAAATTACCATTCAACTATTTTGAGAAAAAGCTCTGAACTCGCCAATATATCCAGCAAAATAGACCGCCAAAAGAAAGTTGGCAAATAAATCATCTATTTTCGCGCGGTGCCTGGCGTAAATTTCGTACGATAGTTAATTCGTACACTTCCGGAGAAAAGCTCCAGACATTGCCTGTGATTAACAGTTATCTTCGTTCCGTCTAGCTATAGGTTACAGTGAAGTAATTATTTCCCATAGGCCTCAGTGTTAACATATAATGGCCTGCAGCCCTGACTATCCAAAAATTGTGATAAATGAGTACACGGTCACCGGAATTGGCATCTGCGCAAAGTTTCTGCATGAAAAAAATCATATCGTCGAGCATGGAATGTACCTTTAAATTTGGGATTTATAATCGAGAGTCAGAATTGCATGAAAAAAATATTGACATTTTTTACCTCACACCAAAAAAATAAAATCTAGGAACCACGTGCTTTACAATGTGCCAATGTTTTGTTTGGAGTCTGAAATTTCAAGAGGAGTGATTGCATGTATTTTATATGTTTAAATATCGAAACTACTATTAACCAACCAGAGCCCAGAATTTTTTTAATTCTCTCCTGCATCTTGGTCCAAAATCCGTTGGAGGGCGCTACCAATCGAATTACTTCACTGTAACCTATAGGTTTTGACCTAGACAAAGTTTGTACAGAAATGATTTTATCCTTTTTAAAATCAGTAAAACAATTCCGATCAACATATAACATATCCTCTACGAGATATGTTTACGTTCCCTGTAATCGAGCATACAATGCAAAATAAAAAACATAATTTATTATACGTGTTGCATGGGGTCTCCCTCAAATTCCAGGCAGCTAGGTCTCCCTCAAATTCCAGGCAGAGGCAGCTCCCATCGCTTCACTGATATACCATTGCCACAAGGACAAGGCTTTCTGACATGATCTTAGTTCTTATGTTTTATCATTAAAATTGTCTATGTCTGGCTCAGTTCATATTGTTCTTATCACTACAGTGGGTGGGTGGGCAATTTTCTGGGCACGTATGCCGGGGTGGGTGCATGGTCATCGATGGGACCAACAAACATTTTTTTTTGCAACTCAAATTTTTTTTTCCTGCAAGTCTTTTTGACTGTTTTTGCAATGCGTTTGGCTTAAAACACCTTAGAATGTCAATATTCACACAAATGAAAAATTTCATGATGATCAGACAAACTTCTGTAGCATGATGTAGCCAATGGCAGCAATGTTTTTTTTAGGCCGGATTACCCCAAAATGACTCGTTCCTATAATTTACATGTCAATGTTAACATCCATTCATGACAAATAGTATGCACATAAATTCATATACAACTGTTTACAGTTAATCCCCCCCCCCCCACGCAAATCTCTGTTTTAGTGTTAAAAGGAGGTGGGGTCCAAAAATGGTCGGGAAAACATTTGGACGCGGGGGTGGGTGGGTCACAACAAGGGTTGAAAGGAAAAATTCAGCATACGTGCCTGAAAAAAAAATCCGACCCCCCCCCTGATCATGCAATACCGAAAAATTGATTATATATACCATGCATTATTGCTTCTACCTGCGACTAATATAACATTAGTCCCAGCTTCTACCGAAAACACTGCACATTTCCGCGGGCTCCATATAAACGAACGTTAAATATCACAATTTATCACATAATTTGGCCATAAAAGCAGTTTCATAATTATCGGTAATAGACACGTTTAATATCAGCGCGTGCGATGACGTCACGGCGTTCTTCAAATAACTTGCGATCGCTGTAGTTTATGATTGTTGTTTTCGATGAATATATTGCGCGTTGCTTCTGGTTGCTTCGGGTTTATTTGATCATGTGATAAAAGGTATCTCAAACTCGTTCTATTTTATACGTAATTTATCAACCTCGTCCACTAAATTCTATTTGAGCCTCGGTAAACCTCGGCTCCAATCGAATTTAGTGAACTCGGTTGATAAATTCCGTATAAAATAGAAACTCATGTGAGATCCTCTATTTATAGAATGGGTTTATTGAATAGAATAAGGAATCAATAAGGGTAGGATCATGTAATAAAACGTTTTATCAACTGTATCGTAAAGAGGCAACCACGTTGGCGGTATATATATACACGTATGCTACTCATGGTTTGCCGCAACACTGTATATACGGTAGCATAATACCATCAACTTATATAGTTGCCGATATATACGCGATACCGTTAATAAAACGATAAACAATTGATAAAACGGTACGCGGGACAACGTTTTATCAACGATATACCGGAATCTAAGTTGAGGGTAAAAATGTCATATATATAGGCCTATATATGACGTCGTTGGTTTTCCATTATTACTTTTTAAAGTGCAGCATCAAAACCGTTACTCATACACACAGAGAAAATTTGGTTCCTCTGGGTACCAAAACAGGTTCCCCGGTTTGTTCCAGTATATATGATAACCAAACGTAGAACAGGACATGCATGTATAAGTTTGATTCTTCACGAATATCCAAAATAAAGAACCAAACATATATATACAAGATTTGATTCTTCACAACGAACAAAAATAAAGAACCAAATTTCAGATGGAACCAAATTAGTTTGTTTCAATTATGGGAGAACCAATTTGAGCTGCTTTGATTCTATATCTATACAGATTTCTGGATATAGTCGGATTCCTTATGTCGAAAAAAAATGGTCGCGCGTTTTCGGAATGTTAAAAGCGATATACCACCAGTGTGTCTATTTTCAGAATCTACCTGTTTCCAGCTTGATATTTTAGTGGAAACAGGTTTGTGTGAGTCTTTTGTTTGTGTACCCCTCTACTCCCCCCCCCCCCATCCACCTGCTAATAAAACATGCTATTACGCATTAAGTGGCTTTCTTTGTTCTTAGAAATCGAAAAACATGGAGAGATCTTGCCACAATTCACTTAATTACATATCTTAATGTGGAATTTTATCATAAAATCATCAGATGAATTGTATTTATGACTGCATTTTCAATTTTCTTTCCCAAATATTAAGGTATTGTATATTCTTAAAATCAGCTAGATCACATATAGACGAACATGAACAATCTACAAGGATATCTAGATCATATGCCACAAACAAAACTTCGATACATCGAGTTTTGGTAAAGATATCGCAGAAAAGCTAACCCTACCCCCACCCTAACTGATTTCACAAGTCAGATTCCTTTGGTCGAAAACAACGGTCGCGCAATTTCGGATTGCCTAAAACGACTTGCGAACGGTTTATTTATCAATAGCGTGTCTACTTTCAGAGTGTCCAGTTGAAATTTTATTGAAAAAAAGTGTTTTTGGACTGTTTTGAGAATTTAAAGAGCGTTTGCTTATTATACAAATATTAATCCTAATAACTAACCTTCTGGTGGATGTGCGAGTTGTAATTAACAAAATTATCAAATATGGCGGTCTACGTTCAAGTCTACTTGTTTCCAGTCTGACATTTTAGTGGAAACAAATTGTTTGGACGGTTTTAAAAATTTAAAGAGCGTTTCCCGATTATACAGATATTAACTTACACGATTAGCCTTTTCATTAATTGTGCGAGTTGATATTATGCACATATGTCAAGTATGACGCTGAAATGTATTTTTGAGAATGATGTCGTCAGATAAGTCTCCGCGGGTAGTGTACTACAGTTGCGAACAGAACTAACGTTGGACCCTATAGAGAGTTTGACAATTTACTCAAATGTTCACAGTGGTGGAACTTAATGGCTATGCATGGCCCTTACATGTAATCTACCATAACTACATGTGATTTTACCAAATTAACTTGCAATATAGTCAGGCCACCAGATACAGTAGTTGACAAAAATATGGTTCATGTCAATTATATACAGCACAATCACGTGCTTCAGTGATAATGTCCACTAATCTACAAATGTAATGTTTATCATGACTACAGTTTCAGGATGTCGTTGTAAAATTGATTGGTGTTGTTTTTTCATCAATTGACAAAAGTAATGTTTATTGCCAGGACGAAGTACCGCCTAATACGGAGTTGTGTGCTAACACTTCTGCGAGTCATATTTATGTACCGGTAAGTGTCAGTCAAAACTTTTAGGACATGGGAATATTTTTTTTAATTCGTGGCCACGAAATACTAATTCGTGGCCACGAATAACTAATTCGTGGCCACGAAATAACTAATTGTGATATACGATCGTCAGTCCCATTTTTGTAATGGAAGCGGATAGAGATGATCTGGTTATAGTTGTCCACCATCTTGGCATGAGCCACGGCGATTGAGATAAAGGGTGTTGTAGGATGGCCCGTAAAACAAATTGAGTAATCACCCCTTTCAGCAATTAACCCGATCCAAAGTTGCCGCCGTCCTGGGGGTGGGTCACATAGGGCACCCACGACATTCAGTATATCTTGGGGCCACCGTATATACAGCACCAATTCTACCACACCAAACGATTAAGGGGCCGAGGAATTGTATAGGTGCATGCCATATTTGAACCCATCTGAGGCGGCCATTTTGGATCGGGGATGGTGAAAGCCGGTGAATATTACTTTGTCTCATCAGGGGTCACCGAGAAACCGAGGGACCGAGAAAAAATGTGTACCCTATTTGACCCCTTCTGAGCGGCGACCATTTTGGACCGGGTATGGTTGAAAGGGGTGAATATTTATAAGTTTGTATTGGGCCCACCCTACAAAACCGCTTATTTGACGTAAATCGGCCAATATATATGCCGAGTGAAATGTCATTCCCATTCGATCCCTTGTGCTAAAAACTAATGAATATTCAGTTTTTCTTGGAGCCACCTGACCCGTGTTTCCCCGTTCTCTCTGGGCTAATTTATAACGGACGTTCATATCCCCATAGAGCCCGGATCCCAGGCCATAATGGGTTTATAGTAGCTTCTCTGCGATCGTACGCATTGTTTCTAAAATATAATCAAGTGTAACCATACCGTAGCAGGGTGTCAGTAAGACAGTCTAGCCTGACTATGCCACCCTCTCGAATATACAATGTAATATTTGTCAAATGTATTATGTATTAATATGTGTACATTGAAATAAAATATCCTATTCTATCCTATCCTACCGTAAAGGTGTACTAGTATGGATATAGGCAAAGGTCGATCAGTTATAATTCGCCACGAATTAGTATGTATTTCGTTGCCACGAATTAGTAATATCGTGGCCACGATTTAGTATTTCGCGACCACGAAATAAAAAAAACACAATTTCTCATGTCCTAAACCAGCCACCGTAGCTCATGGATCATTCTGTTTTGGTATTAAATTTGGAGAAACCCGACGGGCTTCAATGTAACAACTACAACAACACATCTATGCCATGATATGTTTAGCTATACATGTGGAGAGGGTGGTATTATTTAAAAATGTTGAACAATGTATCATGTCCATATGTAGATGGTTGTTCTATAATTCCTGGTCGGGTTTATCAAAATTGGGAGTTTAAATTAGGTTCATCTGATGATAAAGAAAATACTTTCTCCGTCCACTCGATACATCCCCCGGCATACATGTATCACATACTAAATTAACACCTTAGTCAACATAACAAATCACTCCCTCAAATCCTTTGCCACAATAATAAAAATAAATTGTCAGTATAAATAAGCAAGACATCTCTGGACACTTTCTAAGAGATAATTTATTTATAAGAAGATATATGTGTGCATTATGCGCTTGGTCTTATATATAGTACAACAAAGTGAGATGCAAGTGACACAGTGCGGGGACAATACTGTGTCGAAGAACATAGTTGAGGGGACCCTTCCATCATCATTCATAATGTACCATGAGTCCATCTGTTGTGAACAAACCATCGACTTAGGCTAAATGGATCGTTCTCCCCCAATAATATACTTGGCTTTGAACCGATCAACATTCTGGGTCGTGGCATTTTCCCGTAAATTGGGTAGTGTCTATAGTCGGATGGTATTGGTTATGTTCAAATGGTGACACAGATATGAAACTGTACATGTTAGTGCCCCATGGGCCACTGATCATTATAAGATCGAGAAACTTAGTCTAGGAAATTACCGGGAATTCACTAGAAATTGCAAATGTAGCTGACAGGGTCGTAATTCAACGTTTGCGTTTCCGATGCAGTTAATACCCAAATGTGAAATTTGAGGTATACCTGGCCGTCAAAGTGAAACATATGTCTCAGTTAAGGTTAGCAACGGTTGCTAATCAAATGCCACACTGGTGTACTAATCATTCATTGTTATTGCCTTAATTTAGTCAGTGTCTAATCACATGCCATGGTGCTGGTTTTGTTCAAAGTTGGGCACATGTATGTCTAAAACTATGCAGCCATGCTCTGCATAGGCCACTGATCATTATAAGATCGGGAGACTTTGCCACCGGTCCCGATAGCTCCTTGGTGCTTAGTAATCGTTACTAAGGACTCCTTAGTAACGATTACTAAGCACCTACTGGGCATTTGAAGGAAATGCAACTATGGTTGATATCTATTTTACTCATTAAGCTCTACTTTAGTGGAAATTCGAATTTACTTGATTTTCACAGCTATACACGAAGCGTGGAAATTAACTGTGGTCAGAATATTGATGGTGAATGTTGGGTTTCAGTCGCTGTACTGAAGTTGACCAAATGTAACTGACATGGGAAGCGTGAAAGCAAAGCATATGTCGCTATAGTAAAGATCTCAGGTGCACCGAAATGTCCATTTATCAGTAGCACAAATCCTGCGAAAACACAGATTCTCTCAACGCATGTGGGATAGACTCCGATGACAACGATTGAGTTAATGACAACGAACAACTACCATCTATATACCTGTGTATTTGTGACACTACATCCCGTTATGATCAACGATGTGGGTTTTAAAAACTAGTCAGTGGACAACAAGACAGACACGTATAAAATAAAACAATAATATAATATGTAATCACATCGTGAACAGTCTTGTTGTGAATATTTTTGTTTAGATTCAACAGGCTGTATATTTTCGAAATTACAAAATCATTCGACACTTACTTTTGCCAATTACTGTACCTTGAGGCATAACTATATCATGTATTGCATCTATTAAATCACGGATAGTTACAGTGGGTCAAATACGAGTGTTAGTCTACATATATAGTTGCGCACGATTGCCAATAAGTGATATTACAATCAAGGTTTGAGCATAACACGAAATTCTCCATAGGGTTAAGAGTTAAATTTTGATCGCAACTGTACCCAACAACAATCATCTGATCGCATCCATTCTTTTAAAAACTACATCTTTGTTTCATACTTAGTAGTTTTTAGAAATATCAGTACGCGCATATCATAATACGCAAAATGGCGCCATTTATCCAGAGTACTAGCTAGAATCTACATAGGGCTCAGTGTTAAATTTTGATCACAACAAGAATGAACCGATCACATCAAAATTTTCAAAAATACATTTAACAGTCATATCTAGTAGTTTGGAAAAGTTTCAAATCGCACCGATCTCCATACGCCAGATGGCACCATCTATCGTTTTCTGTAAATACGAAACGCTCTCTAAATTATGTTGACCCCGATTTAGGCCGACCCGCCAAAATTCAAGAATGGAAACAAGTGAATCCTGAAAACACACATACTAGGCATACATAATCCGTTTTCAGATCGCTTTTAACAAACCAAATATGCAAAATGATATAAGGAATCCGACTAATAGATAATAAATGCCTTTTGGGAAACAATTATGAGCGCTTGTGAAAACATTGTTCTGTGATACTATGTTACAATTATAAGCACGTGTAAGATGTCGCGGTTTCTGAATGTTCTATTAGTTCATAGTATGTTATATAAGGGTGTTAAAATTGATACCCCACGATGTTTGTTCACCATGTAGACCCCGAAGCCGTTCTGCATAATTATATATGATGGCTGAAGGAAATGTCGAATTATATTTATACAGTTATTGTTCCATATATACTTTGTTTCTCCGATTTGTGTTATATCAGCACCAGGGTTACACCTCCCCCAGCAATCCAACGATTATAGTCTAAATATGAATGTAACACAGTCTATAGGCATGTGCGCATTTGTTTTTTCAAAGAAATGACGCTTAATCTAGTCTTCCCTAAATCATCTTAAAGGGGTACTGTACGCCATTTTCATTAAATTTCCGATGACAACAACGACCTAATATCGATAATATATAGAAACATAAGTAATTTGAGTCGAAGATGTATTCTGTAAACGCTCAGGTTAATAGGCTATCTTAAAATTTCATAATTTAAAAGTTAATAATTTGATATAAATTGAATTTATGACTGGAGCCATAAAATGGCGTCAATTAAATTACGAATTACCGTAATCAAAAACAGTAATTGAGGGATACTGGATTGTTAAACCGATCGCACACACGATCGCTTAAAATATTATGATGATACGGGGAGAACACTCAAGCCACTCACTGACTAGCGACGATACAATAACTAAAATGATTATATGGGACTAGTATGCATATAATATAACTTTTATTTGATTCATTTGGTTGAAAACTTGACAAAAATTACTCGAGAACGACAATTTGTATTTTTGCATTCCGGTAAATTTGTCATCCGTAACATGACTTCGTACTCAACAGACTTTCAAATAATGGAAAAATTGTTACCTTATTCTCCGACTCGGAGACTATAGAAACCAACAACAACATTTGGCGTACAGTACCCCTTTAACCCCAAACGCGCATGGACCGATTGTTAAATTTTAGATTATAGGATATTTAAGCTTGGTCGTGTTCCTACTCGCACCTTGGATTCTGTTTGGTTCTATGAAAAATCAAACTTAGGATTTGGTTCAAGATAGAACCAAAGAAGAATGGAGCGATACTGCTTGGTTCTATATATGTTGGTATTTCGCTCTCCGGGGGAACCAATTCTTTTTTCTTCATAAGGTCAATCCACACCGGACGCGGGCGCGCGATTATAACGGCCCGTTTTCTGTCGTCCGTATATCAGTTCAAAGCGCGCGATTTTTATATTCTCACCGCAAGCGACTGAATTGCTGACCACGAGGATATCACGGCAGTGATGTTATGCTTCGTCGCAAACCAGCGGGATAATTGGGTCGCTATCAATTATGATATGTATACTGGCGTATTCCTCCAATGAAGGCGACACATTCATTCGTCGTCGCGATAACAAAGGTGGTGGAAGACTTTAGCGATATACTGATAACTGAAGTGCAATTAGGAAAGAGAAAATGCCTGGCAAAAGCTCGACGTAATAACAGGATAGTCTGGTTAATTTTCGGTCCCAATCCATTCCAAGCTTGTGATGTCACTTTGCCCACAATTTGCACCCCCAGCAGGGGGGGGGGGGTCGGAAAAAAGTGACATGACATTAGGCTGAAAACACTTTTTTCCGGCTCTTGGGTACCCACCACCCCCTTATTTGAAGGAAAAAATATTTTTTCCAATTTCATGCGGGGTACCCACCCCCTTTTTACCTCCAAATCTGTAATATCACACCATTTAAGCTTTATGGTCAGTATTACAGTTACCCTATTTCCATTTCTGGTTCTTCTAAGTCATTCCAACTTTTGTAACAACACGAAACAGGTTCTAAAAAAATACCTGGAAAAACCCAAAATAACACACAGAATACATGTGCTGATCAGTAAATTATTGATTGATTCTTCCCCAAATATTGTCTAAGGTAGCTCATAATGCTCATTATACATGTAAACAAATATAAAAGCATCAGTGTACCTTCTTTTCACCACAGAAAGTGTAACTTTAGATGTGTCCCATAGTATCACATGAATTTATGTCAATTATGATTTTTGAAAAAATTATTAGGGCAACACCACCTGGCAATTAACTCTCCAACAATACAGGTATTCAGCTGAAATTCACTATGAATCACAAAACTAATTTTCATTTCCATGAGCTGAGTTCTTGGGCTAGGTACTGTGCTAAGGCCAGACCCAGGTCAAGCATTCATACAAATACATGTACTGTGTGTAAATAGAAACTTGAAAATAAGACGGTCATATGCAGTCTGCAGAATAAGCTCCAAGGAGGGTGAGTTTTGTGATGCTACCCAGCAGAGTGGGCTATAGCATTACCAAATTCACCATATGTGACCCTCATATGTAGCTAGTTCTCCGTGGTTGGTCGAGACCAAAATAGAATGAGGTCGTTAGAGGTTGAATTTGTTGATGCTATGCCGGGTAGTATCGCCAAATTCTCCCCCTGCAGACTTCGATCATTTTGCTGATGACCAGCACATTATTTTTAGACTTGCATATTATATTAAGTTATATTATATTTTCTTTCCCCTCTTTTCACTCATCTGTTCTGATTTTGTTTATTCCACTTAGCAGCCTTCTCCATATCTACACATTCAAGGTCTATGTATGCTCGCCCAATCTTTTATCTGGGACCCACCATCTCAAGATTATTATCTCAGTGATATGCGTTGTTGCAGTCTACAGTCCCATGCCAAGTTCCGATACAATTATTTTATTTATATTAAAGTTTATTCATGTGCTACATAACTGTCCATTTTCATCTGGAACCAGTAGCATTGGTACATGGCAATGTGATCGGATGTAAAAGGCGAATTCCTGAGAGTTGGTTCGTAATCTGGATTTCTGAGAAGCATCATGCCCATATCCACACTAACTACCCCCCTAAGCACTGCCCTAAGTGTCATACACACCTTAACAATGATGCTGAACACTTTGAGGCATTTATATTGAAGAAATGTTGTAAGAGGAAAAAATTGCGACCACTCAGGAAAAAAGTGACTTTTTCGCAGCTGAACCACCCACCCACCCCGGCCTAGTGTATGGAAAAAAGTGGATGACCCCCCCCCCCCCCTGCCCCCAGATAAAAAAAACATCACAAACTGGAATTATAGAATGAAATTCAATTAATCGCAATTGCTATGATAATATAGGAAGCTCGTGCACCATTCCACTTGACATACTATAGTTGACAAATAAATGAGTTTGCAAAACTCTTACATGTATATGTTTAGCAAATTCTGATTAAAATGTCCATATACATTGTATTTGTGACCTGCCTGTAAATGATGCACTCAAACGATGAACTTCCCAAACCTTCGCGCGCGACGAAGCGATCCAGTCGCTTTCGGTGTGAATATAAAAATCGCGCGCTTTGAACCACTACGGACGACAGAAAACGGCGCGCCCGCGCCCGGTGTGGATTGACCCTTAGAGTGTATGCATGACACATGTATAGCGACAAATCATGGTAACCTTTTTTATTTTATAATTTTGTTTTCATCGTCGATGTTGAAATACTTGGTAAGAAATACACATGTTCCAGACTGAAGATGCACAAATTCACGCCCCTTCATTTACAAACCTTGAGTGGCACCGTGACCTATTAAAACGTGAGTTATATATAGTTATTTATCTACCATTTTCTGTAAAATTCCCTGATAAAATTGGCGATAACGAATCGGCGATAAAACATCGGTATCGTTATTGCAATTGCGATACGAGGAGCTCGTGACGTCCTTGACAGTTCACAATCCCGAATGAACTGACTTCACATGCAATCGGATGCAAAATCAAAACAACAGTCAGTATATTCTTACGCACTATACACAATTCGCGACCTGATTTCCATTCTGTCCTTAGTGCATTTTTTGTGTTTCCGAGTAAATTGATTTTTAAATTTCAAAGTTCTGGCAATTGGTTGTTATTAGACTTATGGTGGATATCCTGGTATCTGCCGAGAAATCAGTATTCATTCTGCCAATAACCATCAACTTCGATAAGGAGATGCTCTTTATTATATGATATTTCGACCAGATTCGGGAGGTGGGGTGCGATTTTTTGCATTTAGCACAATATGGACTCAGCCTTAGTAGAATATTTTTCGTGGAACACTATGGAAACGGAATTTTTTTCAGACCGGTCTGTTCCAAGTGGTGATTATAAAAGAGATAATACGCACTTGGGACAACATGAAGAAATATTTAGTCTCCATTTACCGTATAACATGATAGAATTAGATATTAGAATGTGAGCAGAGTGTGATATGTGCGCTCTTTGGAACAGCTAGCCAGCACATCGACATAGACACAAGCATTTTGAATTGATGTTGTATGGAAAGCACGCGACTCTTGGTGATATATTGCATACGTAATGTTGATATGGCTTCATGGAATGTACTCTTCGTTAATGTTACATTGCGAATTTGACGCGTATATATTAGTCCAGGAGATATTGGTCTACATCTGCACCCCCACCAGGACTCAACTTCACCCCACTAATTTTCTTTCTTAATGTCTCCTCTAATTTGTTTCGGTTGTTAACAAGAAAAAAAAGTGGCCGCAGAGACTCCAGACAAGATGGCGTCCATCGTGGCGGCCATTTTGTTATATGCATCAGGTCTCTTTGATCGCCGTTATAGTAAAGATGATATAAAAAGCGGTCTTGTTTTCCGCTCGATTCGTTATGCTAATATACAACCTTCACAAATTAGCCAAAAGTCCGACACCAGAATCCAATATGGCGGCCAAGATGGCCGCCGAAATGTGAATATATGCTATTTTGCTTACATTTTACCACCTTTCGTTTGTCTCTATGGGAAAGTATTGGCATCTTGGCGTGAATTTATACATTTATCGTATAGAAGAGTCATTGACGAACACAATGGGATCATAATATACATGCATAGCGGGATAGTTTTGTCCAATAACACGTTTCCCAAATGCCGGTATAATAGGTCAAAGCCGAACCAACACTAATAACGCGATGTAATGATTCGAATCAATGAAAGTTTTTGCTATCATAACAACACCCATGCATATATATGTGCAGGAGATACTCGAGCTAGGATTCCTCTTATACCTGAGTTGTGGAATATTTTTCCAAATCCAAGACGGCGGCCAAAATGGCCACCAGAAATAGAAAAATCGTCAAAAATTGCTGATTTTAACATCAGTGAGCGTTATTGTCACGACAATTCCACACCTGTTAACTATTGTGAGTTGGGAACACTTTCGCGAAGTACTTTCATTACACCATATCCAAATAAAAGTTTCCCAGATCTTAAATGGCGCCCACAATGGCGGAAATATTTTTGAAAAATCACCGAAATTCCCTCATATTCACATCATTGGGCATTATTTTCGAGACAACTGCACACATGCGGACAGTTGATTTGGAAATACTGAGGTGAAGTAATTACCTTGCATCTCATACAATAAATTGTTTTCCAGATCGAAGATGGCGGCCAAAATGGAGACCGAAATTTGAAATCAAGCTCACGTTCCTTTACTTTCTTACGATGGTCGTTATTGTTACGCGAATTCTGCCCACAATTACATGATCATATGGAACATTGATATGAAGTATTCATTTGAGTTTGGCAAACTCTCACAGTCAAGACGGTGGCCAAACTGGCGGCCATAAATTGAACAGAAGTCGATATTATCACATACTAATTTCAACTTTTTGTCATTATATCGATACGTATGGACGACACTGTACATACTATATGCCATTTATTAGTTTCAACATAAGTCGAAGCCTTCTGGAAAGATGAAAACCCACAATTAATCATCGCGATGTGGCATTTCGAAATCGAAATCCATTGTCCACCATAAGCGCCCATTATGGCCGTTTAGGTGCGCCAAATAGCCATAGTATGGCCTCCAAAATTCAAAACAATAGTACCTGAGCTTATTCTGATTTGCCACATTCAGCATTATCTGCATGGACCAGTTTCCGTCTCTTCGTCAGATTAATCTATCTCTCTCACACCATCACAGTCTTCTACACTTCTTTTTAGAAAGGTCCCACTAATCGGAATACTAACAATACAACAATACCTGAGCTTATTCTGATTTGCCACATTCAGCATTATCTGCATGGACCAGTTTCCGTCTCTTCGTCAGATTAACCTATCTCTCTCACACCATCACAGTTTTCTACACTTCTTTTTAGAAAGGTCCCACTAATCGGAATATTTCAAACAATACATATGCCGGTGTCCAGCTCACGTGTTTGTCTCGAAAGCTGGGAATTCTTATCCTTATTCTTGGCAATCTTCATTCGTGGTATAGCTTATGGTATAATTCAGATGCTACATATGGGATCTGAGCGTTATTTTGTGCGATAAACTAGAAAGGAATGTGGTCGATGCGCATACTAGCTTTCAGAAGGACCTCGCTATCTGCGTATTTTCAGCTTTGGTGACCTAATGGGGATAACAACATATACACCTGGTGATCTTACCACACAGCCACTTCTCAATATATGGTTCATCAATTCACATACTCATCTAATGCACTGACGTGCCCGGACAACTTATGTATATGGCTTCGAATGTTGAAAGCCAGACATTTGACGGATGCCTTTCTGCTAAGGCGTAGAAGACCATAATGCCTAACATACCCACATGTCTTGACCATGAACAAAAGAAAAATCTTGTTGCGTACAGCAATTGTCTCATCGAACAAATTCAAGCAGATAATAACAATACGCACGGTGCTAGTTTGTGGGCATGTGTCATGATAGTGGAAATGAAATTGGACCATGACTGCACCGCCCTTCTTTGGGTATGTTTTAGATTCAGACATGATATCATGTGTGGCTTTGCTTTCCTTGTATGCTAAGATTGTTCCCATGCGTTTGGAAGCCGTTCACAATCAACTGGACCAGGCGTGTACCACTGGCTACTACTATATAAGCCCCACCCAGACTGGGGTGTAGTCTTAAAGACGATGCCTTTCATAGTTGGTTGATATGTCATACACACACTGGGTGGTGGTCGGTATGGTTCAAGAAAGTACAAATGCCATCAACACAAGGGTGAAATGTTCAACGCGACGAACATCCAGAGGAATGTTACGTTGATGAGATCTTGCATTCAGTTCAACATACGTTGGGTACACCAAGTGATTTCTTGGCAACATCACCATTCCGACCATTTTACCATGGCCAATTTATTTCATTCCCACTATCATGGCGTATGTCCACAAACTAACACCGCGAGTATTGTTCTTCTCTGCTGGGAGCTATTCGACGAGACGACTGCGGGACATCACAGTTTCCTTAGGATCATGGTCAAGAAGTGTGGGTAGTCGGTACATTATGGTCCATCGTAAGAACGTATAGGAAATTAAGGAATGTAGGCCTGTTTTAAAATTTCGGTGGCCATTTTGGCCGCCATGTTCGATTTGGAAAAAAAATTCTTGTACCTCAGTATTTCCAACTCAACTGTAAGCATGTGTGGAGTTGTCTCGACAATAGTATCCAATGATGTGAATATGAGGGCATTTCGGTGCCATTGTGGCGCCATTTTGGAAACTTTTATTTGGATATGGTACAATGACAGTTCTTCGTCTAAGTGTTCCCAATTCACAATAATAAGCAGGTGTGGAATTGTCGTGACAATAACGCTCACTGATGTTAAAATCAGCGATTTTCGGCAGTTTTTCTATTTCTGGTGGCCATTTTGGCCGCCATCTTGGATTTGGGTGAATATTCCTCAACTCAGGTATAAGAGGAATCAAAGCTCGATTATCTCCTGCACATATATGCATGGGTGTTGTTATGATAGCAACAACTTTCATTGATTCGAAACATTACATCGCGTTATTAGCGTCGATTCGGCTTTGACCGATTATATCGGCATTTGGGAAAACGTGATATCGGACAAAACTATCCCACAATTAATATAATGATAATAATTAATAATAATAAAAATAGCATATTTTCATATTTCGGCGGCCATCTTGGCCGCCATATTAGATTATGGTGTCGGACTTTTGGTAATTTGTAAGGGTTATATATTGGCATAACGAATCGAGCAGAAAACAAAACCGCATTTGACATAATCTTTACGATAACGGCGATCAAAGAGACCTGGTGCATATAACAAAAATGGACGCCATGATGGACGCCATCTTGTCTGGAGTCTCTGTGGCCACTTTTTTTTCTTGATAACAACCGAAAAAAATTAGAGGAGACATTAAGAAAGAAAATTAGTGGGGTGAAGTTGAGTCCTGGGGTGCAGAGGTCGACCAATATCTCCTCGACTACGTGTGTTTCTTTTCGCGGGAAAATTTTTCTCTGTTCGATCGCAACTTGAGTTGCAACCTGTTCGATGTGAGAGAATTTAGCAAAATATTTCAGTTCCATCCTGTAGTAAGTGACAGTTCGTAAAGCCGAACTGCACATAGAACAACATCGATCTGAATAATTATATGTTGTGTCTGAAACTCAAGATAGAATTCATCTTTGTTTTTAAATGGCAGGATAGAACTGGCTTTATAAGTATGTTTTATTTATAGGACATAATGGTTCTAAGAAATAGTGTTTTTATGCAGAACGGACAGAAAAGAATAGCTAATATCACCGCGAAAAAAACAGATATCGCTTAGGGGCCGGTACCGTTAGACGCGGAATTTGATGCCGCTTCCAACGATACCCATACGGACGTTTCGTACCAGCATGTCACTTAGGACAGAATGGAAATCAGGTCGCGAATTAGTTCTTAGTTTTTATAACTATTGGACTGCCTCCCATCGTGGGTAATATGGTAAAACATATCAGAAAGTAACTAATATATATATTTGTTGAGTATTTATTATTTCATTATATAAACAAAAAATGTGTAAGAGATTTTGTCCATTGAACTCAATTTCCGTTAGACATATACATGTATGCACTTTCAATTGCTGTTGGGAGAATTTAGCAAATCGAGCTAATTGTGTGACAAAGTTACACTTACAGATTAGGAGAATGTACTCAACAAAGCTAAAACCTCTTAAAATGTAATTTGTGTGGTGGATTCTGTCACACAAATGGAAGATAAACGTGTTACACACAATGTGTTTGTACTAAATCATATATCGCGACTCAAATCGACCACAGGCCCCTGGGGGAAAATACCAGATAAAAATATACTACATGATTGTATAACAGTGGCTAGATTCACAAGTCCGATTTTAGGAAAAGCATACCACCTATCATATTTATCATAGATTTTCAAAATTTCTATTCTCAGTCACAATATATTTCATTGTGTCGCAATTATTGGCCATAAAATGTCCCTTCTTTTGATGTTTTATTCGATAGTATCAAACGAAAGGAAGTCGAGAAATCGTATCGAAAACTAGCAAAATCTACCGACAAAAAGCGATCGCCAGTTTCCCTGTCCAGTAAGTATAGTGATTGTATACGGATGTCAATTCAAGAAAATTGAATGTCCTATAACATACACTGGGGCAAATTTTGGCTGATTTGACAATGTTTTGGTATTATTGAAGATATTAGGCGGACAAGGAGACTCCCTTATTCCCAAATTTCAAGTAAATATTGCAAGTTTTCGGTTCGATGCCCCGACTTCCCTTCGTTTGATATTATGGAATTATATATCAAAAGAAAGGAAATTTAATGGCTAATAAGAGACACTGAAATATATTGTGTCCGATTTGAATGATTCTGAGAATCTATGAGCAATATGATAGATGGTGTGTTTTTCCAAAATTCGGACTTGTGAACCTTGTCCGTGGTAGAGTCTATTTTTCCCATGCACCTGTAGAAAAGTACCTTAGTTTACTACATATAGTAATATATAAATTACCGTGGTAACCATCGTTTTACTACAGTTTTACCATGGAACATTATAAGGCGCTTTACCATGGTAAAACCGTGGTAGTGTTTTATATATATAATCGGGGCAATCATATTAGCGACATCCGGGATAACAAAACCAATGTCACGTGATCTTTGGTGAGTTTTTCCTTGGAATGCGAACAGATGATGAAACATTTGGTCCCCGCCACTCATTAGGAAATGGACGACGCTGATACTAACAATCGGAATGATTACTAACGACGTCACGTTGTTGTCTTTGTTACACAAGTACAGAATCACGCACGTGCTGATGAGTTCTGTGACGGTGAAGAATAGTTGGTGGTGAAACTGGTCGTAAAAGTCGTCGTTGTAATACCCGAAGAACGCCCACCAGGAATAATAATGAGGGTAGAAGTTGATTATGAACAGCATCAGAGACGACCACCGCAGTTTCCGTTTGGAAATCAAGGCTATGAGGTATCCGATAGTCTCGTAGAGAGCGATGGTGAATCCTGCCGTAAGAGCCCACATATACATGGTTTGTTTTGTTGTGTTGATATACACATGCTTGTATCCAGATAATCCTGGTTTTTCATAGGTTCCTGTAAAATTATATAATTTACAAGTTACTCTTCCATGACTCTAGCTTCCTGAAATTTTGCGAAAACCCTGTGACAATGGTTATGCATTCTCTAATAAATGCGAGCCTCTCAGCCATAGGGAGCCTCGCAATTTCAGAGAATACATTGGCCTAGTAATATGTACCTTGATCTTGTAAGCCAGTGCATTCACTTACACACGTGAAGCTACCTGTATGAGACTCGTATATAGATAAATAGTGACGGTATATGAACCCATATTAGGTCAGTGACCCCATATGAAATCAATATTAGGTGCTTATCCACCATTTTGTTTTTCAGTAAACTCCGTCGCCTCGGGGATATTATTGGTGTATTTTGGCGCCAAGAAAGGTGATGTCTGTCGGAAATCATTTTCTGTAAATTTAAAGACATAGTACCATGTACCAAAAATTGCATGCGATATATTTGAGGAATTCTAAAGACTCATAAATTAACTATCGAACTCAACAAGTTGTCCCACTTCTGGCGATTAGTCATTGAATCAATGGGCTTACGTTCAACGCACATGGCTCGTCACTGTGACGTTATTTAAGTTAATGGCCATAGACAACACATTTAACTTACCAAATTAAAATAAATTACAGCGACGATTAATTAAATGGATATGTTGGATTTTGTCCACTGACATAATAAATACGTTACGGGACGCTTAGTAGTCGGATGTGATGTCACGCGAGGCTCAGCGAGATCAATATTAATCTCACTTCGCCTCACATGACACCATATCCGACCACTAAGCGTTCCGTAACTTATAATATACAGCGGGCGAGCATCACTAAATTCACCATCTGGTGACCTCATTCTGCTTTGGCATCAACTACTATGAAAGACCTAGAATCAGATTGAAGTTCCCCATTTGAGGTTGGTGAGGTTGGTGAACTCGATTATGCAATTTATCTTCTGCAAAATAGGGGACATAGAAACTGAACAGAAGGGGAAAAATAGCTAACAATAATGTTAATTTGAGACTATAGATAGTACCCAGAATATGAGACCTAATCAGAATGAGGTCTTTAGAAGGATTAAATCTCTTTTAAAACAAGCTTAAGACTCGAGTCGTAAACTCATTTTCACTATAATTACATTGTTGTTAGCATCGTTCATAGAGCAAATGGCGATTTTCGGCAGTTTTTCTATTTCTGGTGGCCATTTTGGCCGCCATCTTGGATTTGGGTGAATATTCCTCAACTCAGGTATAAGAGGAATCAAAGCTCGATTATCTCCTGCACATATATGCATGGGTGTTGTTATGATAGCAATAACTTTCATTGATTCGAAACATTACATCGCGTTATTAGCGTCGATTCGGCTTTGACCGATTATATCGGCATTTGGGAAAACGTGATATCGGACAAAACTATCCCACAATTAATATAATGATAATAATTAATAATAATAAAAATAGCATATTTTCATATTTCGGCGGCCATCTTGGCCGCCATATTAGATTATGGTGTCGGACTTTTGGTAATTTGTAAGGGTTATATATTGGCATAACGAATCGAGCAGAAAACAAAACCGCATTTGACATAATCTTTACGATAACGGCGATCAAAGAGACCTGGTGCATATAAAAAAAATGGACGCCATGATGGACGCCATCTTGTCTGGAGTCTCTGTGGCCACTTTTTTTTCTTGATAACAACCGAAAAAAATTAGAGGAGACATTAAGAAAGAAAATTAGTGGGGTGAAGTTGAGTCCTGGGGTGCAGAGGTCGACCAATATCTCCTCGACTACGTGTGTTTCTTTTCGCGGGAAAATTTTTCTCTGTTCGATCGCAACTTGAGTTGCAACCTGTTCGATGTGAGAGAATTTAGCAAAATATTTCAGTTCCATCCTGTAGTAAGTGACAGTTCGTAAAGCCGAACTGGACATAGAACAACATCGATCTGAATAATTATATGTTGTGTCTGAAACTCAAGATAGAATTCATCTTTGTTTTTAAATGGCAGGATAGAACTGGCTTTATAAGTATGTTTTATTTATAGGACATAATGGTTCTAAGAAATAGTGTTTTTATGCAGAACGGACAGAAAAGAATAGCTAATATCACCGCGAAAAAAACAGATATCGCTTAGGGGCCGGTACCGTTAGACGCGGAATTTGATGCCGCTTCCAACGATACCCATACAGACGTTTCGTACCAGCATGTCACTTAGGACAGAATGGAAATCAGGTCGCGAATTAGTTCTTAGTTTTTATAACTATTGGACTGCCTCCCATCGTGGGTAATATGGTAAAACATATCAGAAAGTAACTAATATATATATTTGTTGAGTATTTATTATTTCATTATATAAACAAAAAATGTGTAAGAGATTTTGTCCATTGAACTCAATTTCCGTTAGACATATACATGTATGCACTTTCAATTGCTGTTGGGAGAATTTAGCAAATCGAGCTAATTGTGTGACAAAGTTACACTTACAGATTAGGAGAATGTACTCAACAAAGCTAAAACCTCTTAAAATGTAATTTGTGTGGTGGATTCTGTCACACAAATGGAAGATAAACGTGTTACACACAATGTGTTTGTACTAAATCATATATCGCGACTCAAATCGACCACAGGCCCCTGGGGGAAAATACCAGATAAAAATATACTACATGATTGTATAACAGTGGCTAGATTCACAAGTCCGATTTTAGGAAAAGCATACCACCTATCATATTTATCATAGATTTTCAAAATTTCTATTCTCAGTCACAATATATTTCATTGTGTCGCAATTATTGGCCATAAAATGTCCCTTCTTTTGATGTTTTATTCGATAGTATCAAACGAAAGGAAGTCGAGAAATCGTATCGAAAACTAGCAAAATCTACCGACAAAAAGCGATCGCCAGTTTCCCTGTCCAGTAAGTATAGTGATTGTATACGGATGTCAATTCAAGAAAATTGAATGTCCTATAACATACACTGGGGCAAATTTTGGCTGATTTGACAATGTTTTGGTATTATTGAAGATATTAGGCGGACAAGGAGACTCCCTTATTCCCAAATTTCAAGTAAATATTGCAAGTTTTCTGTTCGATGCCCCGACTTCCCTTCGTTTGATATTATGGAATTATATATCAAAAGAAAGGAAATTTAATGGCTAATAAGAGACACTGAAATATATTGTGTCCGATTTGAATGATTCTGAGAATCTATGAGCAATATGATAGATGGTGTGTTTTTCCAAAATTCGGACTTGTGAACCTTGTCCGTGGTAGAGTCTATTTTTCCCATGCACCTGTAGAAAAGTACCTTAGTTTACTACATATAGTAATATATAAATTACCGTGGTAACCATCGTTTTACTACAGTTTTACCATGGAACATTATAAGGCGCTTTACCATGGTAAAACCGTGGTAGTGTTTTATATATATAATCGGGGCAATCATATTAGCGACATCCGGGATAACAAAACCAATGTCACGTGATCTTTGGTGAGTTTTTCCTTGGAATGCGAACAGATGATGAAACATTTGGTCCCCGCCACTCATTAGGAAATGGACGACGCTGATACTAACAATCGGAATGATTACTAACGACGTCACGTTGTTGTCTTTGTTACACAAGTACAGAATCACGCACGTGCTGATGAGTTCTGTGACGGTGAAGAATAGTTGGTGGTGAAACTGGTCGTAAAAGTCGTCGTTGTAATACCCGAAGAACGCCCACCAGGAATAATAATGAGGGTAGAAGTTGATTATGAACAGCATCAGAGACGACCACCGCAGTTTCCGTTTGGAAATCAAGGCTATGAGGTATCCGATAGTCTCGTAGAGAGCGATGGTGAATCCTGCCGTAAGAGCCCACATATACATGGTTTGTTTTGTTGTGTTGATATACACATGCTTGTATCCAGATAATCCTGGTTTTTCATAGGTTCCTGTAAAATTATATAATTTACAAGTTACTCTTCCATGACTCTAGCTTCCTGAAATTTTGCGAAAACCCTGTGACAATGGTTATGCATTCTCTAATAAATGCGAGCCTCTCAGCCATAGGGAGCCTCGCAATTTCAGAGAATACATTGGCCTAGTAATATGTACCTTGATCTTGTAAGCCAGTGCATTCTCTTACACACGTGAAGCTACCTGTATGAGACTCGTATATAGATAAATAGTGACGGTATATGAACCCATATTAGGTCAGTGACCCCATATGAAATCAATATTAGGTGCTTATCCACCATTTTGTTTTTCAGTAAACTCCGTCGCCTCGGGGATATTATTGGTGTATTTTGGCGCCAAGAAAGGTGATGTCTGTCGGAAATCATTTTCTGTAAATTTAAAGACATAGTACCATGTACCAAAAATTGCATGCGATATATTTGAGGAATTCTAAAGACTCATAAATTAACTATCGAACTCAACAAGTTGTCCCACTTCTGGCGATTAGTCATTGAATCAATGGGCTTACGTTCAACGCACATGGCTCGTCACTGTGACGTTATTTAAGTTAATGGCCATAGACAACACATTTAACTTACCAAATTAAAATAAATTACAGCGACGATTAATTAAATGGATATGTTGGATTTTGTCCACTGACATAATAAATACGTTACGGGACGCTTAGTAGTCGGATGTGATGTCACGCGAGGCTCAGCGAGATCAATATTAATCTCACTTCGCCTCACATGACACCATATCCGACCACTAAGCGTTCCGTAACTTATAATATACAGCGGGCGAGCATCACTAAATTCACCATCTGGTGACCTCATTCTGCTTTGGCATCAACTACTATGAAAGACCTAGAATCAGATTGAAGTTCCCCATTTGAGGTTGGTGAGGTTGGTGAACTCGATTATGCAATTTATCTTCCGCAAAATAGGGGACATAGAAACTGAACAGAAGGGGAAAAATAGCTAACAATAATGTTAATTTGAGACTATAGATAGTACCCAGAATATGAGACCTAATCAGAATGAGGTCTTTAGAAGGATTAAATCTCTTTTAAAACAAGTTTAAGACTCGAGTCGTAAACTCATTTTCACTATAATTACATTGTTGTTAGCATCGTTCATAGAGCAAATGGCGATTTTCGGCAGTTTTTCTATTTCTGGTGGCCATTTTGGCCGCCATCTTGGATTTGGGTGAATATTCCTCAACTCAGGTATAAGAGGAATCAAAGCTCGATTATCTCCTGCACATATATGCATGGGTGTTGTTATGATAGCAATAACTTTCATTGATTCGAAACATTACATCGCGTTATTAGCGTCGATTCGGCTTTGACCGATTATATCGGCATTTGGGAAAACGTGATATCGGACAAAACTATCCCACAATTAATATAATGATAATAATTAATAATAATAAAAATAGCATATTTTCATATTTCGGCGGCCATCTTGGCCGCCATATTAGATTATGGTGTCGGACTTTTGGTAATTTGTAAGGGTTATATATTGGCATAACGAATCGAGCAGAAAACAAAACCGCATTTGACATAATCTTTACGATAACGGCGATCAAAGAGACCTGGTGCATATACAAAAAATGGACGCCATGATGGACGCCATCTTGTCTGGAGTCTCTGTGGCCACTTTTTTTTCTTGATAACAACCGAAAAAAATTAGAGGAGACATTAAGAAAGAAAATTAGTGGGGTGAAGTTGAGTCCTGGGGTGCAGAGGTCGACCAATATCTCCTCGACTACGTGTGTTTCTTTTCGCGGGAAAATTTTTCTCTGTTCGATCGCAACTTGAGATGCAACCTGTTCGATGTGAGAGAATTTAGCAAAATATTTCAGTTCCATCCTGTAGTAAGTGACAGTTCGTAAAGCCGAACTGCACATAGAACAACATCGATCTGAATAATTATATGTTGTGTCTGAAACTCAAGATAGAATTCATCTTTGTTTTTAAATGGCAGGATAGAACTGGCTTTATAAGTATGTTTTATTTATAGGACATAATGGTTCTAAGAAATAGTGTTTTTATGCAGAACGGACAGAAAAGAATAGCTAATATCACCGCGAAAAAAAAACAGATATCGCTTAGGGGCCGGTACCGTTAGACGCGGAATTTGATGCCGCTTCCAACGATACCCATACGGACGTTTCGTACCAGCATGTCACTTAGGACAGAATGGAAATCAGGTCGCGAATTAGTTCTTAGTTTTTATAACTATTGGACTGCCTCCCATCGTGGGTAATATGGTAAAACATATCAGAAAGTAACTAATATATATATTTGTTGAGTATTTATTATTTCATTATATAAACAAAAAATGTGTAAGAGATTTTGTCCATTGAACTCAATTTCCGTTAGACATATACATGTATGCACTTTCAATTGCTGTTGGGAGAATTTAGCAAATCGAGCTAATTGTGTGACAAAGTTACACTTACAGATTAGGAGAATGTACTCAACAAAGCTAAAACCTCTTAAAATGTAATTTGTGTGGTGGATTCTGTCACACAAATGGAAGATAAACGTGTTACACACAATGTGTTTGTACTAAATCATATATCGCGACTCAAATCGACCACAGGCCCCTGGGGGAAAATACCAGATAAAAATATACTACATGATTGTATAACAGTGGCTAGATTCACAAGTCCGATTTTAGGAAAAGCATACCACCTATCATATTTATCATAGATTTTCAAAATTTCTATTCTCAGTCACAATATATTTCATTGTGTCGCAATTATTGGCCATAAAATGTCCCTTCTTTTGATGTTTTATTCGATAGTATCAAACGAAAGGAAGTCGAGAAATCGTATCGAAAACTAGCAAAATCTACCGACAAAAAGCGATCGCCAGTTTCCCTGTCCAGTAAGTATAGTGATTGTATACGGATGTCAATTCAAGAAAATTGAATGTCCTATAACATACACTGGGGCAAATTTTGGCTGATTTGACAATGTTTTGGTATTATTGAAGATATTAGGCGGACAAGGAGACTCCCTTATTCCCAAATTTCAAGTAAATATTGCAAGTTTTCGGTTCGATGCCCCGACTTCCCTTCGTTTGATATTATGGAATTATATATCAAAAGAAAGGAAATTTAATGGCTAATAAGAGACACTGAAATATATTGTGTCCGATTTGAATGATTCTGAGAATCTATGAGCAATATGATAGATGGTGTGTTTTTCCAAAATTCGGACTTGTGAACCTTGTCCGTGGTAGAGTCTATTTTTCCCATGCACCTGTAGAAAAGTACCTTAGTTTACTACATATAGTAATATATAAATTACCGTGGTAACCATCGTTTTACTACAGTTTTACCATGGAACATTATAAGGCGCTTTACCATGGTAAAACCGTGGTAGTGTTTTATATATATAATCGGGGCAATCATATTAGCGACATCCGGGATAACAAAACCAATGTCACGTGATCTTTGGTGAGTTTTTCCTTGGAATGCGAACAGATGATGAAACATTTGGTCCCCGCCACTCATTAGGAAATGGACGACGCTGATACTAACAATCGGAATGATTACTAACGACGTCACGTTGTTGTCTTTGTTACACAAGTACAGAATCACGCACGTGCTGATGAGTTCTGTGACGGTGAAGAATAGTTGGTGGTGAAACTGGTCGTAAAAGTCGTCGTTGTAATACCCGAAGAACGCCCACCAGGAATAATAATGAGGGTAGAAGTTGATTATGAACAGCATCAGAGACGACCACCGCAGTTTCCGTTTGGAAATCAAGGCTATGAGGTATCCGATAGTCTCGTAGAGAGCGATGGTGAATCCTGCCGTAAGAGCCCACATATACATGGTTTGTTTTGTTGTGTTGATATACACATGCTTGTATCCAGATAATCCTGGTTTTTCATAGGTTCCTGTAAAATTATATAATTTACAAGTTACTCTTCCATGACTCTAGCTTCCTGAAATTTTGCGAAAACCCTGTGACAATGGTTATGCATTCTCTAATAAATGCGAGCCTCTCAGCCATAGGGAGCCTCGCAATTTCAGAGAATACATTGGCCTAGTAATATGTACCTTGATCTTGTAAGCCAGTGCATTCTCTTACACACGTGAAGCTACCTGTATGAGACTCGTATATAGATAAATAGTGACGGTATATGAACCCATATTAGGTCAGTGACCCCATATGAAATCAATATTAGGTGCTTATCCACCATTTTGTTTTTCAGTAAACTCCGTCGCCTCGGGGATATTATTGGTGTATTTTGGCGCCAAGAAAGGTGATGTCTGTCGGAAATCATTTTCTGTAAATTTAAAGACATAGTACCATGTACCAAAAATTGCATGCGATATATTTGAGGAATTCTAAAGACTCATAAATTAACTATCGAACTCAACAAGTTGTCCCACTTCTGGCGATTAGTCATTGAATCAATGGGCTTACGTTCAACGCACATGGCTCGTCACTGTGACGTTATTTAAGTTAATGGCCATAGACAACACATTTAACTTACCAAATTAAAATAAATTACAGCGACGATTAATTAAATGGATATGTTGGATTTTGTCCACTGACATAATAAATACGTTACGGGACGCTTAGTAGTCGGATGTGATGTCACGCGAGGCTCAGCGAGATCAATATTAATCTCACTTCGCCTCACATGACACCATATCCGACCACTAAGCGTTCCGTAACTTATAATATACAGCGGGCGAGCATCACTAAATTCACCATCTGGTGACCTCATTCTGCTTTGGCATCAACTACTATGAAAGACCTAGAATCAGATTGAAGTTCCCCATTTGAGGTTGGTGAGGTTGGTGAACTCGATTATGCAATTTATCTTCCGCAAAATAGGGGACATAGAAACTGAACAGAAGGGGAAAAATAGCTAACAATAATGTTAATTTGAGACTATAGATAGTACCCAGAATATGAGACCTAATCAGAATGAGGTCTTTAGAAGGATTAAATCTCTTTTAAAACAAGTTTAAGACTCGAGTCGTAAACTCATTTTCACTATAATTACATTGTTGTTAGCATCGTTCATAGAGCAAATGGCGATTTTCGGCAGTTTTTCTATTTCTGGTGGCCATTTTGGCCGCCATCTTGGATTTGGGTGAATATTCCTCAACTCAGGTATAAGAGGAATCAAAGCTCGATTATCTCCTGCACATATATGCATGGGTGTTGTTATGATAGCAATAACTTTCATTGATTCGAAACATTACATCGCGTTATTAGCGTCGATTCGGCTTTGACCGATTATATCGGCATTTGGGAAAACGTGATATCGGACAAAACTATCCCACAATTAATATAATGATAATAATTAATAATAATAAAAATAGCATATTTTCATATTTCGGCGGCCATCTTGGCCGCCATATTAGATTATGGTGTCGGACTTTTGGTAATTTGTAAGGGTTATATATTGGCATAACGAATCGAGCAGAAAACAAAACCGCATTTGACATAATCTTTACGATAACGGCGATCAAAGAGACCTGGTGCATATACAAAAAATGGACGCCATGATGGACGCCATCTTGTCTGGAGTCTCTGTGGCCACTTTTTTTTCTTGATAACAACCGAAAAAAATTAGAGGAGACATTAAGAAAGAAAATTAATGGGGTGAAGTTGAGTCCTGGGGTGCAGAGGTCGACCAATATCTCCTCGACTACGTGTGTTTCTTTTCGCGGGAAAATTTTTCTCTGTTCGATCGCAACTTGAGTTGCAACCTGTTCGATGTGAGAGAATTTAGCAAAATATTTCAGTTCCATCCTGTAGTAAGTGACAGTTCGTAAAGCCGAACTGCACATAGAACAACATCGATCTGAATAATTATATGTTGTGTCTGAAACTCAAGATAGAATTCATCTTTGTTTTTAAATGGCAGGATAGAACTGGCTTTATAAGTATGTTTTATTTATAGGACATAATGGTTCTAAGAAATAGTGTTTTTATGCAGAACGGACAGAAAAGAATAGCTAATATCACCGCGAAAAAAACAGATATCGCTTAGGGGCCGGTCCCGTTAGACGCGGAATTTGATGCCGCTTCCAACGATACCCATACGGACGTTTCGTACCAGCATGTCACTTATAATAGGACAGAATGGAAATCAGGTCGCGAATTAGTTCTTAGTTTTTATAACTATTGGACTGCCTCCCATCGTGGGTAATATGGTAAAACATATCAGAAAGTAACTAATATATATATTTGTTGAGTATTTATTATTTCATTATATAAACAAAAAATGTGTAAGAGATTTTGTCCATTGAACTCAATTTCCGTTAGACATATACATGTATGCACTTTCAATTGCTGTTGGGAGAATTTAGCAAATCGAGCTAATTGTGTGACAAAGTTACACTTACAGATTAGGAGAATGTACTCAACAAAGCTAAAACCTCTTAAAATGTAATTTGTGTGGTGGATTCTGTCACACAAATGGAAGATAAACGTGTTACACACAATGTGTTTGTACTAAATCATATATCGCGACTCAGATCGACCACAGGCCCCTGGGGGAAAATACCAGATAAAAATATACTACATGATTGTATAACAGTGGCTAGATTCACAAGTCCGATTTTAGGAAAAGCATACCACCTATCATATTTATCATAGATTTTCAAAATTTCTATTCTCAGTCACAATATATTTCATTGTGTCGCAATTATTGGCCATAAAATGTCCCTTCTTTTGATGTTTTATTCGATAGTATCAAACGAAAGGAAGTCGAGAAATCGTATCGAAAACTAGCAAAATCTACCGACAAAAAGCGATCGCCAGTTTCCCTGTCCAGTAAGTATAGTGATTGTATACGGATGTCAATTCAAGAAAATTGAATGTCCTATAACATACACTGGGGCAAATTTTGGCTGATTTGACAATGTTTTGGTATTATTGAAGATATTAGGCGGACAAGGAGACTCCCTTATTCCCAAATTTCAAGTAAATATTGCAAGTTTTCGGTTCGATGCTCCGACTTCCCTTCGTTTGATATTATGGAATTATATATCAAAAGAAAGGAAATTTCATGGCTAATAAGAGACACTGAAATATATTGTGTCCGATTTGAATGATTCTGAGAATCTATGAGCAATATGATAGATGGTGTGTTTTTCCAAAATTCGGACTTGTGAACCTTGTCTGTGGTAGAGTATATTTTTCCCATGCACCTGTAGAAAAGTACCTTAGTTTACTACATATAGTAATATATAAATTACCGTGGTAACAATCGTTTTACTATAGTTTTACCATGGAACATTATAAGGCGCTTTACCATGGTAAAACCGTGGTAGTGTTTTATATATATAATAGGTGCAATCATATTAGCGACATCCGGGATAACAAAACCAATGTCACGTGATCTTTGGTGAGTTTTTCCTTGGAATGCGAACAGATGATGAAACATTTGGTCCCCGCCACTCATTAGGAAATGGACGACGCTGATACTAACAATCGGAATGATTACTAACGACGTCACGTTGTTGTCTTTGTTACACAAGTACAGAATCACGCACGTGCTGATGAGTTCTGTGACGGTGAAGAATAGTTGGTGGTGAAACTGGTCGTAAAAGTCGTCGTTGTAATACCCGAAGAACATCCACCAGGAATAATAATGAGGGTAGAAGTTGATTATGAACAGCATCAGAGACGACCACCGCAGTTTCCGTTTGGAAATCAAGGCTATGAGGTATCCGATAGTCTCGTAGAGAGCGATGGTGAATCCTGCCGTAAGAGCCCACATATACATGGTTTGTTTTGTTGTGTTGATATACACATGCTTGTATCCAGATAATCCTGGTTTTTCATAGGTTCCTGTAAAATTATACAATTTACAAGTTACTCTTCCATGACTCTAGCTTCCTGAAATTTTGCGAAAACCCTGTGACAATGGTTATGCATTCTCTAATAAATGCGAGCCTCTCAGCCATAGGGAGCCTCGCAATTTCAGAGAATACATTGGCCTAGTAATATGTACCTTGATCTTGTAAGCCATTGCATTCTCTTACACACGTGCAGCTACCTGTATGAGACTCGTATATAGATAAATAGTGACGGTATATTAACCCATATTAGGTCAGTGACCCCATATGAAATCAACATTAGGTGCTTATCCACCATTTTGTTTTTTCAGTAAACTCTGTCGCCTCGGGGATATTATTGGTGTATTTTGGCGCCAAGAAAGGTGATGTCTGTCGGAAATCATTTTCTGTGAATTTAAAGACATAGTACCATGTACCAAAAATTGCATGCGATATATTTGAGGAATTCTAAAGACTCATAAATTAACTATCGAACTCAACAAGTTGTCCCACTTCTGGCGATTAGTCATTGAATCATTGAATCAATGGACTGACGTTCAACGCCCATGGCTCGTCACTGTGACGTTATTTAAGTTAATGGCCATAGACAACACATTTAACTTACCAAATTAAAATAAATTACAGCGACGATTAATTAAATGGATATGTTGGATTTTGTCCACTGACATAATAAATACGTTACGGGACGCTTAGTAGTCGGATGTGATGTCACGCGAGGCTCAGCGAGATCAATATTAATCTCACTTCGCCTCACATGACACCATATCCGACCACTAAGCGTTCCGTAACTTATAATATACAGCGGGCGAGCATCACTAAATTCACCATCTGGTGACCTCATTCTGCTTTGGCATCAACTACTATGAAAGACCTAGAATCAGATTGAAGTTCCCCATTTGAGGTTGGTGAGGTTGGTGAACTCGATTATGCAATTTATCTTCTGCAAAATAGGGGATATAGAAACTGAACAGAAGGGGGGAAAATAGCTAACAATAATTCTAACAATAATGTTAATTTGAGACTATAGATAGTACCCAGAATATGAGACCTAATCAGAATGAGGTCTTTAGAAGGATTAAATCTCTTTTAAAACAAGTTTAAGACTCGAGTCGTAAACTCATTTTCACTATAATTACATTGTTGTTAGCATCGTTCATAGAGCAAATGGCTGCATTTTGCACTACCCCACGGCTCAATTTCATTCATTTGTTGCATATATTCTGTTGAGTATAGAAGAAGATGGTCCCATCAATGGCGGGATGTATTGTACAGTCACCCTTTAAACGATTCCCGTTGAGCAATTGTAGTAAGTCGCCCTTTCTGGCCATGTCGTTTATGGTTATCAGCCCCCATACTTAACTGACGATGGACTCAACTCCATTCAAGTTCACTCAGATATACATATGCATTCCGAACCATTATATTGTCCCACTATCGATATTTAGGACCACAGCGAAACAATGTGGTTTCATGACAGCTGACCGACCAACCGAACCCGCCTAGTGTTCGAACAAAAATGCAGACTCCCCTGTCATGGTACCTGGAATTTTGAGGAATTGCTTGTCAAATACAGAAATATTATTTTTATTTTCTTCTTATTGTAGATTCTGAAAATTGGTTTCACATTGATCACGAAAACTATACCAATATTCGAGATGTTTTCCAAGACATATCTTGGTGAAATCCATTATGACATATAAGAAATTTAATAAAATAAAGTGGGAAGACTCAGTTTCGACGTCTAACTGAAGCACAAGGACACAACATTACTGTTATATTTTTATATGTTACATATTATTGCGAAACGCCCTTGCATGAGTCATGACCATCTTGTTTCCGGACAAATACAAATATTTCTTACCTTTATTTACTGTATCAAAGCATGAACACTGGCAATTTTTAGTGTCGATTGGCTTCTTATCCGGTACCCACACTCTTGCATTGATGATGCCTGGAAAATATATGATATATATACTACAGATAAAGCATTTATTAGTTTGCTAAGCGGGTTAAATGGACACTGTATACTAAATCCGGCCATTTATGGAACCATCTCCCTTTTATTCTCAAAATAATATATGAAACACACGAATGCATTTGAGCCATGGATTAGTGCAAAATACACACATGTTACATATCACAAAGTTTTAAATTATGGCGCGCTGTCGACAGGGCGATCCCATATCCCCGTATATTTTCCTCCGCTGCGCTGAGGTATTAACATTGGTGGTATGGCATAATGACAAATTAACCCTTTACCCAACAAAACGGCCAAAAACGCCCAAATAAAGCTTCAACAGCCTAAAATATATTCGGTCTGTCTCAATAACACCATACAAATATGGATATCATTGGAACCGGTTGATTGACCACATTGTGATGGTTACAGTTATGCCCTGTGCCAATGCATTCTCTTATATATGCGAGTCGACCATATGTCGCCTCGCATATATAAGAGAATGCATTGGCCTAAAAAAAACACTTTTTACCATTTTTTCTTACATTCTTTGACAATTTTATCATTTTTAATATGTTAAGCCAATGCATTCTCTTATATATGCGAGGCGACCTATGGTCGACTCGCACATATAAGAGAATGCATTGGCACAGGGCCGTTCTGTTTGGGTAAAGGGTTAAAGGAGTAGTCCTCGGTGGTTCAGAGTACACGTATAACTTATCACAGTATGCGGACGACACAGTGTTCATACTTGATGGCAATGAAAGTAACATACGTGAGGCCTACACACTACTTGACCGCTAAGCTCGGGTTTCGGGACCGTTTAGTTATCTGCCTCATTTATCAAGAAGAAGTGGTACTATCTTCCATCAGGATAAAAACAATGCGTAACTTCTATGACGTCGTTAGAGGTCATAACGTTAGATCACGTTAACGCTTAACCGGCCGATGCATTTGACTGTTTCAGACGTCTTGGCGATATCTCGGGCACCGATGGTAATTTATCTTTACGTTGAAACTTGATAATTAATGAGCGTGTGTATATGAGGCGCGTTTATATACTTGAGTGGAAATAAAATCGGTTTAAACTGGCGGATTTTTACGGACGAAATTTGATGCATAGGGTATCCGCTGGGCCGATTTCCACCATTTTTGGGGTGTTGGTGTTTGACCCCACCTGGCCTTGACCTTCAAAATGGTCAATTCAAGGTCAAAGCCCGGTCGAAGTCGGGTCACCTTCTAGTATATATATATATATATATATATATATATATATATATATATATATATATATATAGCTATATATACATACACAGGCGAAAAGCGTATATTAAAATGAGCTTACCAAAATGGAATGCAGGAATCATGACCAAGAAGAAAACGCCGATGACCATCCGGATAGCTTTATCCCTCGAAATACATTCAGGCCAGAACCGTGCTATATTCTGAAGTTAAAGATGGATTATCTCTTTAAATAACAAATTTTAGATAGTTTTATGGGTATCAAATAATGCGTATGAGTTGGAAATCCCTGCCCGGAAAGGCTTCTATAAATTAATATTGATTTTATTTCGAATATTTTATTATAAAGAGAGATGATAAAATGGGTTAATACAGGTTTCTACTAAAAGTGTAGGTTTGTTTTTTATTATATGCTTTACTCTCACATGCTACACTTGAGCAGTCCAATAGAAATAATGCCTTTTCTGAACTCATACAAGATTCCTGAATTCATACAAGATAAACTGTGAACGTTATACAATTCCTAACCAATCCTGACCAATCTGAATCAATTGGAATCAATCGTAACATTAACTTTCTTTGATTTCCCATTGGTGCTCCTGTGTGCTCTAGTGTATTGCTATATGTGTGATAAACATGTTTTAGTAATGTCTAATGAGTCTGGGTGGCACGTAGCATATAATAATTTAACCTATCTGATATAATACAATCACCTATCTGGTGTAAAACAATATCACCTATCTGGTGTAAAACAAAATCACACATCTGGTGTAGAGCAATACCACCTACCTGGTGTATTGACATAATATATTTATAAATTTCCATAACAAAGTAACAAAACACAAAACTAAAAAGGTCTCTAAAAGGACTACCACATACATTTTGTGAACAATATCTATAGAGGAGAAATCTGTCGATAATTCCAACTTTAAAAAAAAAAAATTGTCAAGTCACACAGTTCCTAATTTTAATATTCATTGTGACCTGACCTTTCCATGACTGACATAGTAGAAACAGCCAATCACCGCTCAGTGTTAGAATCGAGGTCAGGTCATAATGAATATTAAAATGAGGACCTCGATTCTAACACTGATTGGAATTATCGACAGATTTCTCCTCTATAGAAATTGTTTACTGACAATGTGTTGATTTGTATGAGTAAATAAATTATTAGCCGACAAGAAATCACTAAGTTCCAGATATTTAGTTGATCGTTTGACCGATTTTTAATGATAGTAAACTGTATGGGTGGTGAATTTAGAGACACATGTCGGCCATTGCTACTGAGCCAGATCAATCCTGAAAAATACGCTCTCCGGAGACAATATTCGGTGGTTAAAATTTTATCAAATGCAACGTGTATGAATGTTTCTGATGGGAGTTTGTGGTATTTATTGAAAGATGAATTCTTTGCCGATCCATCGGTGTACATATATCGTTATCATTACTGGGGTGAATGGGCTAAATTTGTGCGACTCCCGAGCGATGGTGAAACGTTGAATTTATACAGTGCCCGTTGTCTATATAATGTTCCATTAACGCGAAGAAGGCGCGTATATATATAGAGGCGGTGTATATGGGCAGTGCAAAGGTGGGGGGGGGGGGGGGGGGCGGACAGCGGAGCGCGTTACAGGCCCCTGTGAATTGTATTGATGTTTCATGCAGAGAGGGTTACCTTGATTCACGATTGTTTAGGTTCAACAGTTGCTTGTCGGCACCAGCCGGTCAGTATAATTATGTCGCTCCTAAACAGATATATAAGTACATTTTTAATGTAGTTATCCAAATTCAAAAAAAGTCGTATCAACTATATGTTTTCCATAGGCCGCATTGTTAACGTTTGACCACGCCCACGCTAAATTCTCGAGTTCCGAAGTGCACGATGCATGCGTTCGTGAAGACCAAACATTTGGGAATCTGTTCGCACAGAGGAGAACCTTTCCAGCCACGCCTTTTAAAAAAAACCAACATACGTTTTCCACACTACCCCACGTTTTGCACGGAATTTGACAGTCTGACGAAAGCCAATACACAGCCGTGGCCGGGAACACTGCCGGACGGATTGAGCCCAAACTTCCTATCTAAGGGTAAAATCCCAGACGGAGTGTCATCGCACCGCTTCTGAGAACGTCAGAGCACTCATTCTCCAATCCCCCGCCACCGCAATGGAAATTCATGGGTTAATCGCGTGATAGTTAAAGCGCGTTCGTATCCGCAGTGTCGTTGATTAAGAGCGTGTATGTGTCCAGACATGAGCGTGTTGTGTCTGTGTACAGATATGAGCGTGTTGTGTGATTCTTATGTCTGTGTTCGTACTTAGGGGTTCCTGGGAATGGGGGAGATTTTCATCGGGTCAGTTTTTCCGCCCGATGTGACCATCACCTTGAAACGGGTACCCACATATTGATCTAATATATATTTTGGGACTTCTGTCTGTTTGTCTGTTAGCTAGCTATGGCCGGGGAAACTGCTGGACGGATTTCGACGAAATTTGATACCTACGGGTATTTTGTCCGGGTAGTGTCTTGGACGGGTCAAATAGTGACTCCAACCTGACCTTGACCTTCAAAATGGTCAATTAAAGGTCAAAGCCCGGACGAAGTCGGGTCACCTGCTAGTCTACTTTATATTTTGGGACTTCTGTTTGTTTATCTGTTAGCTATGGCCGGGAAAACTGCCGGACGGATTTTGACGAAATTTGATACCTAGGATTACTTTTGTCCAGGGAGTGTTTTGGACGGGTCAGATCGTGACTCCGACCTGAACTTGACCTTCAAAAAGGTCAATTCAAGATCAAATCGGGTAAAACGGGACGGATTTCGACGAAATTTGATACATACAGATACTTTTGTCCGGGGAGTCTTTTGAACGGGTCAAGTCGTTACCCCGACCTGACCTTGACCTTCAAAAAGGTCAATTCAAGGTCAAATCGGGTAAAACGGACGGATTTCGACGAAATTTGATACCCATGGATACTTTTGTCCGAGGAGTGTTTTGGACGGGTCAAATCGTGACCCCGACCTGACCTTGACCTTCAAAATTGTCAATTCAAGGTCAAATCGCGAATTTTTACGGGATTTCGACAACATTTGATACCCATGGGTACTTTTGTCCGAGGAGTGTTTTGGACGGGTCAAATCGTGACCCCAACCTGACATTGACCTTCAAAATGGTAAATTCAAGGTAAAAACGGGTAAAACCTGACGGATTTCGACGGGTACTTTTGTCGGGTACTTTTGTCCGGGGAGTGTTTTCGACGGGTCAAAGCGTGACCTCGACCTGAGCTTGACCTTCAAAATGGTCAATTCAAGGTCAAATCGCGCAATTCGCCGAAAAGCAGAGGGGAAACAGCCCGGACGAACTCGGGTCCACCAGCTAGTGGATAATATATTTCGTGAATTAGCAGGTCGGAAAAAAATTCCAGACACGTATGCTACTTTTTTGCCGATGACCACTTTTTGGACCTACCCACCCCCGACCCCAATTTTTTTTCCATTTCATAGAGTTTTTTCCAGCCATGTTTTGACACCCACCCCCTTCTGGAACGTAAAACACAAACATACAGAGAAAACCAGGACCAAACCTCCAACATTGAGATTCAATGAATCTAGTCATGAACAGCAGGACTGGTCTCTAACAGTATATTCTTGACTGCAGTGGATTTTTAATCGTTTTTGTTAAATATCATATTTCCACAGCTCTGCAGTCAATTTATTTTAAGGCTTAGTATATGAATAGAGCATGGCTTGTAGTTGACTACGCGAATGTAGTGGCCAGTGGGAAGGGTGTAGTTCATGAGCCGAAGGCGAGTGAACTACACCATTCCCACTGGCCACTACATTCGCGTAGTCAACGACAAGATATGCTCTAATCAGTATATTATATCGAACATTTATAGACAAACTGACGTTCTAATATTTATTTACCATCGAACATTTTATTGCTAAACTGAAGTCAATATATTGTGTCCAGGTTGCATTAAATTTCCTTCTCGTCACAAAACCTATTAAGCAGCTTTATTGCTATTGTGAATAGCAGCTATGCCTGAGTGGGTAACCGGTCACTGACACAGCGCGCATGGTTAATCATAATTGATAGTCATCTATTGAGTTATGTAGTAATTTCAGGTTACGAGTTTTGTAGTAAAATATCGACGAGTTTTGTAGTAAAAAACAAGCTAACGAGTTTTGTAGTAATACAAATGTGACGAACCACATTTGGTTTTCCACCAAGATAGATAGTTTATTCTATTTCATCAATACAACATTGTATTAATAAATAGGACGCGACGTCTGACGTAATGGGGGCCAGGTTCAAGTTAATAACATGGCCATAGTACCTCTAGGTACGAAGTTTGGCTCAGATCTGATGAGAACGACGCAGCAGTGACGAGAGACCAACATAAAGTTGAGCTACAACGTCATTAACGTCCACCACACAAACACTTACACAAAAAAACATTGCATTTACTATATACGATTTTATTAAGTCCAAACCCGCCTTTGAAACTGACTAAAAATTGTTGTTACAAAACTCGACGAGTATACTACAAAACTCGTTAGCTTGTTTTTTACTACAAAACTCGTCGATATTTTACTACAAAACTCGTAACCCAAATTACTACATAACTCGTCGATTTTACTACAAAACTCGTGAGCTACCACAAATATCGTCGATTGTTACTACATAACTCGTGAGCTACCACAAAACTCGTCAGTTACTACATAACTCGGCGTAACATAATTATGTGCGCCATATCACGACGTTCTCAGTATATTACGGGTGGAATAATGACCACGCAGAGAGTAAATTTCACAAGGAAATAATTCCACTGCGCGTAGAAACCACTGACCCCCCGAAAGCAACTGACAAACTTGCCCAGATACACATATTTGATTACCCGACCTGGCATGGATCATGAAACCGCGGCTGTGTGTGTTAGGACCAACTTCGTCAGCGGCTTAATGCACTGAGCACTCTACCGACTGGACCAAGCTGGTGAAATCTAATCTCACTCATAAATAGGTGATTTACACAGCCTGGCTAATTACGCAGAACATGATACATGTTTTCTTGAGACTACAGTCATTATTGGTCAATGCGCAATGGGCATCAGTATAATTCAGTACTATAATAACACTATTTTGTCTCAGTACCGACATTACTTACATCAAATTAACCAAGAACACTCATCGAGTGCCTATAGTGGTATTTCAATTCACACTTTATAGCAGGCTTCTCAAAATTCCGGCGATTCCAGACCTATCGGTACCGGGACGGTTCCGGGGGTGATATCGCGATAGCGGCTCCGGTGCCGGTACCGATATAAGAAAGTGGTAATATTGTATGGCTGCTCGGATTTATACGAGTTATGCGTACAATGATTATATGGCAGTTACGAAATATAGGTTGGACTTAAGCCAGGAAGTAGATAACAATTTGGATTTCGAAGAATTGAAATAACCAATTTTCCAATCGATTGACCAATAATTTATTTACATATAAAAACAAAGCTTCAAGCGTGTTCTTGACGTATACATAATGATTGTAACTTACAACGAAGCATTGCTAACTGATCGCTTAAGTTGTTCTGTACCCCTCTAGATTCTTTCAGCGATTTGTCAAAAACATCGCCAATAACATAGTAAATTCAAATAGTTTAGTCTAAGTGTGATTTGTTTGCCGTCAAGTTCTCATTTTACTTTGATGTTTTATTTGCTTAATTCGACTTTGATCGATAATGCCACTGTAAAAGTAATGTGTACATATAACACTAGTTTTGAAATGCGATATCGCGTCATTGGAGAGCTATTAATAATGACAATAAGAACAAAGGTGATATGATTTACACGCGCATGTTAATGGCAGTTGTTTTAGAAACTTAGAAAACAAACATGTTACGAACCCATTTCGAAAACATTTGAGTCCATTTAAAGGGATGGCTCTGTAATAACGGAGTTATCTTCCAACTAAATTGCACATCATTTTGCCACTTATCCATATGGGTGCAAGCGACCACTATAGTCCATAATATGATCCAAATGATCACTATATTAAATAATAGTCACCAAGGGGGGGGGGGGGGGGGGGGGGGTCTCAGTCGGCGACGAGAGGACGCTACATGAATGATGAATAAAAGAATTTGCTGAAAATATAAGGTGCACATGTACTTTGTTGACTGATACGATATAACCTCAGCGAAGCAGGGACGATTCCCAGACTGGACATCAAATCTGCTTGAAAAGAGTATTATATGTTTATGATAGTGTACATACTGAACAAAGCTACCTGATCCATTTTGAAAATGATAAATTGCAAAGATAACAGAATGTAAGTAGGGTTGTCATGATATATACGTGTGGGACAAATATAATTGAGAGAACACGTTTGTTTCATGACCATTAATGGATGGTTGTAAAAGGTATGAAATCATATAGTGAACTCGATGTAATATTGATTATTGACTGTAGCTGCCACGGTCATATT